>CM019149.1:49532145-49567032 GCA_009733165.1 Naja naja
ACAACAATCAGCTGGGTCATTTTCTCCAAACAAACCAAGTTTCTGAGGTTAGCCCTTATTTCCATTACCTTTCAAGATGCAAGCACAGCATATATTTTCTTTCTCTGAGCTAATATAAATAGACCCTGAAAGAAGGCATTATTTAGGAACAATATTAATTAAAATTAACAATAGGGATGGCAGTGCTTGTGGTTCTAAAATTAGAGATGGCTTATTTTATAATACATAGCCATTTCATTGTGATTAGCTTTTAGGCTCGGCTTTACATGTGTGACATAAACATTGAAATACATGGTGCTCTTCTCCTCTCTAAACACAGTTTCTCTCAGAGCCTTGGATTTTGGCTAGCTCGGTCTTTTTCCTATAATAAAATTGGCAACCTCTAGATCTTTAGTGGCAGAATTTAATACTAGAAGGGCAGCCTCTCCAAATCAGTTTGAAAAAGAAATAAAACTTGTTTTACATGAAGCTTTGTTCCTTGGATATTTATATGTGTTTCCATTGCAGTAGTCTCTGATAATATTACCCAAACCCAACAGTTTATTCTTTGTAATGGTCCACCCTTAAAATAAGCTACTGAATGGATCTATAAATAAAGGGCTTGTACATGCATCTTTTAATGTGCTCATATTTTCCTCCTTATGTTTCATGAAGTTCCACTGTTCTTGCTTTCAGTCTGTAACAAGGCATTCATCAGAAATGTTTTTTCTTTCTTTAGATTTTAGTAACAATTCCAATACTTTTGTTTTCCTTTTTCCTGAGAGACCTGCTACATTACTACTCTTGAAGGAGTCCCATACATCATGATTTTAGTTTGTAGTTAGGTTGCCATTTGATGTAAGGAATATTATTAGAGCAGCTGAAAGAAGACTCTTCACTTAACTGGTATCTATACTTTGAAAATCATGACTGTGTGTTAACTGCTAGAAAACTCTTTTTCCTACATAACTAAAATGTATGGAAGCAATGTTCCTCCTTGTTCAGTTTCAGGTACTTAGCAGTACCAAAGAATAATTTTTGGAAGAGCCATGCAATATGTTTCTCTGAATTATGCAAGAATGTTTCTGGACAAAACATAGATTTCATTATGGCATCTTCGTGGAGAATCTGATTCATTCCAGAGGTTTTCTTTACAAAACATTTCTAAAGGATGTAGATATAGAAACAATGTCATTTGTAATAGAAACACAAAAAGAAG
Source organism: Naja naja (assembly GCA_009733165.1). Classification (NCBI taxonomy): domain Eukaryota; kingdom Metazoa; phylum Chordata; class Lepidosauria; order Squamata; family Elapidae; genus Naja; species Naja naja. The sequence continues at coordinate 49,533,344 of CM019149.1, forward strand.
GGAGAAGGAGGAAAAGAGGGGAGAAGGAAAGGGGAAAAAGAGTAGAACACACACAAGGAAAATATATGGATTGGAGGGCAAAAGAGGTACAGAAAAGAAAAGGCAGGAACTAGGAAAAACACCCACTGCTGTCAGCTGAAAATGGGGTGACCCTGTCAAAAACATGACAGGGAACAGTACCTTCTTGGCTGTCACTGACAACATTCCAGCAGCTGCTCTGCAAGGGAGGTGACTGGCATGCGAGTGGAAATATCTAAGACATTGTGCATTTATTTTGTTGAGAAGAGAGAATTTAAGCTGGGAACACGGATTCATCTGTCATTATCATATTCTCTGTTGAGTGAATGTTGCCCTTGCAATGAGGGCGTGGTTGCTAATTTAGTTTTAGTTGTTCAGCATCCCTGTTCTTTCTTTGCTCCACTCAGGGCGGTGATTATAGTTTTATATTTACACAGAAAGAGAGAAACATACAGTATATGCATACATGCATGCACATGTATGTATACAAAGTGAAAGAGCAAGTAAAATGAAAATATGTTTTATCCCATAGGCCCAATGCATAGAGTATTTAAAAATCATCCAAAATTCCTGGTTTTAGATTTGCAAATGTATAATTGTGCAAGGGAGAGAAACCAATTCTCTGTTGTTGTTATTTTAAACAAATATACCATATGTCATTCAACCATGTGTAGAAAGAGCTCTGGTCTCCACTTTATGTTGCAAGAGGAATATATCCATATTTTTAAAGAAGTATTTCTTTTGTATTGGTATAAATATTTTGTTATTTACAAATATTAGTACATTTGTATTGATATAAATGCAGTCTTAATTTGATTTTAAAAGCTTATTCCAAATGCTTGCTTTAATATTCATAGGTTAACATGAACATAGGAAGGTTTATCTTGATTTAGATATTTTATATACTTTGATTTTTTACCTTAAAGCATTAAATTTTCCATATGTCCTGATGGGATTGTCATTTTAAAACAAATCCAATTCTGCCAATTATAGAAAAATAATTTCCCACTTTTTTTTTTCTTAATTGTCTGAATTTTACCTCAGAACTTTCTTGAGGAGGACCTCATACAACTCTTATCCAACTATTTTAAAGTCTTGTTTCCATGAGTGGTAAGGATATAATGTTTCCTGCTTTGTAACTTTGGTTCCTTCCATTGAATCTAATTAACTTAAATTTTGTGAGATTTCAACCCTTTGGTTATTACTCCCATTTTGTTAAAAACATCATTCCAAAATTTTGAGATTTTATTGCATTCCCATCAAAAATATTTAAAAATTACTTCCTGATTGAGGCAGATAAATTTTTTCCAGGCATTCCCAATTGTTATTATGGCAAGCAATTTAAGCAAGCAATTGCCTAAATCTGTCTCCAAAATCTGTGTCAGGCTTAGTAGTAGAGAGTTCCCTAGATCTATTTCCAACAAGTATAATTACATTTTTGATCAATGTTGGGTTACACAAAGGTTAGCATTGTACAGAGGCTTTGGAACGCAAAATAATCAAAATTATTTCTCAAAATTGAACAGTGGACTATTACAAATTAAAATTGCTGCCTATGCCAGCCCTACTTCACTAGCAGACATCAGTTATGCCTTCATCCTTCCTCTTTCCACATATTATATAGGCTTGGATCATTTCCCTTCCACTCACAAATCTGAAAGATCCCAGAGATGCCTCCTCATCCCTTTCTTCTTCTTTCCCTTCTTGGCTGACCCATGGAACTGTCTGCCATTTTGTTGTACAAAGAGAAACAAAGCGACAAGCTGTAGATCAAGAAGAAAACTGTAACTCTGCATCTTCCCAAGTATTTCCTTCCACCAGGAAGGAAGGGAGCTCACCCACTGATTGCCAATGACTGCCAGCCAGCCTTACTTTGCCGGCAGGCATCTGAGTCACTCCTCATTCTTCCCTCACTGGCCACAGGTCTTAAGAGATTTCAAATTTCAGTCTCAGTTCCAAATCAGTCAGTGGTCACTTGTCTGTTGTGCTTTGCTGCCAACCAATTTGATACAGGGACCAGAGGGAAATGAGAAGAGTGGGGATTGCTCCTACCATCTGACAGTGAAAACAATCAACCAATGGAACATCTTGCCTTCAGAAGTTGTGGGTGTTATGTATGCAGAGTTTGAATATGATTGGTTGTTCTTGTAAAGTGTTTGAAATCGTTGGTTTAAAAGTGCGGAAAACCCTGCACTCATTGGCTGTCAGCTGCGGTAGCCGGCTATAAAAGCTACCGGCTGAGCCTTTTCAGGTCCGTTCGAGCTGAAGTCACAATAAACTTTGAGTTGAAGCACTCCACGTCCTGCCTCTCCATGCGAACATAACACTGGCGGAAGGTGGGATTCCCCTGAAGAGAAGGCAATGTGGAACAGAGAAGAGCGAGATGACTGTGCTGAACACCCCCAGCCCCATTCGACCGAAGAATGAAGACTGGGAGTCGTATGCAGATCGGTTTCAGATGTTTTTGGAAGGAAGCAATCTTGCTGCCATTTCTGAGCAGCAGAAGAGGGCGGTCCGGCAGTTTTCAAGATGGCGAAGGCATTAGCGGGCACAGCAGACGTGAAGGTAATGGCATGGCCTGATCTAGAGAGGCTTTTAAGGGCACACTACGTACCCCAAGTATCATGCCTCGTTAAGACACACAAGTTTTATCACCGCTCAGGGGAAGAGCGAAAGCATAAATGACTTCGTGGCCAGTTTAAGAGACATTGGGGGGAATTCAGCAGTTTAGAGGAGGCCATGCGCGATTGTTTTGTTTTGGGCCTTAAAGACAAGGTTTTGCAGAGCAAATGAAATGCTGAAAGAAGTCATAGAGGAAGCATCTTCAGCAGAAGCCACCAAATCCTCAGCAGCAGCCATGAGAAAGATGAACAAGACTACAGGCCATTCAGATGGGGAAAAGACCACTACAACTCATTTTGATGAACTTGAATCTGAGTCAGAAGACAGTGGAGAAGAAGAAATCAACAGACTCAGAATGGAGCAGAAAAGAAATGACCTGAGAAGGAAGAGGTGTGATTTCCACTGCATAGGTTGTGGGGAAACCACCCCGCACTGAATGCAAGTTCCTGGACACCATTTGCCTCCAATGTGAAAAAGAGGGCACCTTGCAAGAGTCTGCAAATCATCCAGAACTCCACCAAACAGAAGAAAGTTTGCTACAAACAACAATTCAGAGAAGTCAAGCCAAACAACACCAGTGAGAAAATGGGGCAAAACAGAAGCAAATGGAAGGAATGAAACTCATCAAACAGTAACTATTGGTCATTCTTCCCCTTTAAATAACAGGAAAATCCATGTCAAGGTATTTATTGAAGGAAGGCCTTGCCAAATGGAAGTGGACTCAGGTTCACACTTATCCATGGTGTCATGGGACACTATTCAAAGACTGATACCAGACATTCAGAAGACTCACTTCAAGAAGCAGGCATTAACTCTTAAAGACTACCAAGGGAACAAGATTCCAGTAGTTGGAACAAGAGAATTCAACGTGAAGTTCAAAGGTCACATCAAACGCCTACCCCTGACCATCGTGGATAAAGATCGCCCAAGTTTGCTGGGGCTAGAATGGTTCAACCCGCTGGGCATCAAAGTGACTGGCATCAATCACGTGAGCAACACTGAGTGGGAAGAGTCCTTGAAGTCTGAGTTTCCAGAGGTCTTCAGCAACAGATTAGGCAAGTACTTGGGGACCCCTATCACATTTAACCTAGATCCCAAGGTAAAACCAATCAAATTAAAACCCAGAAGGGTACCCTTTGCATTGAAGGAAAAAATTGATGAACAATTAGATAAACTTATAGTCCAAGGGGTGCTGGAGCCCACAGACCACTCCAGGTGGGAAACACCCATAGTCACACCAGTCAAAGCTGACGGTTCCGTGAGAATCTGCGGGGATTACAAGGGGACATTGAACCATGCGCTACAGCAGAGCGCATATCCGGTTCCAGTGGTTCATCATTTATTACATTCTCTGGGCGGGGGCACAGTCTTCACCAAATTGGACCTGGCCCAAGCATACCAGCAGTTAACAGTAGATGATCTAACTGCAGAAGCCCAAACCACTGTAACCCATCGGGGTGCATTCAAATGTAAGAGGTTACAATTCGGAGTAAGTGTGGCACCAGGCATCTTTCAAAGCCTCATGGAAAGGATGCTACAAGGGTTGCCGGGGGTGGTGCCTTATTTTGATGACATTTTAATCTCTGCTGAAAATGACACTCAATTACACGAGAAACTCAGAAAAGTTCTAACCAGGTTCAAAGAAGCAGGGTTAAAAGTCAAAAAGAAGTGCACACTAAGAACTGACAAAGTAGAATTCTTGGGTTATATGATTGATAAACATGGCATCCACCCCACAGAAGCCAAAGTTGAGGCAATCAAAGAAGCCCCCAGGCCTAGATGCAAAACTGATTTGCAAGCATTCCTGGGACTTATTAATTTCTATCATACATTTCTACCTCAGAAAGCAACCACTGCAGAACCCTTACACAGATTACTGGATAAAAATCTGCATGGGTCTGGGGCACAGAAGAAGAAGCTGCATTTAACAACATCAAGAGACAAATCACTTCTGATTGTGTCCTGATACAGTTTTCTGAGAATTTACCTGTAGTATTGACTTGTGATGCATCCCCTTTTGGAGTGGGGGGTGTTGAGCCACATGCTTCCCAGTGGAAGGGAAGCCCCTATTGCATTTTACTCTGCACTTTGACCAAAGCAGAGAGAAACTACAGTCAACTGGACAAGGAAGCGTTGGCTATCGTGGCAGCAGTCAAGAAGTTCCATGAGTACATATATGGGAGAAGGTTCACCATTGTTACAGATCACAAACCTCTTTTAGGCATTGTGGCAGGGGACAAACCAACGCCCACCATCCTGTCACCAAGAATGCTGAGATGGACTGAATTTCTTGCTGCTTATTCATATAAACTCATTCACAGACCAGGAAAAGACATTGGGCACGCTGATGCTTTGAGTCTCTGCCCACTTCCTTTGCACACTGAGGACCCTGCTCCAGAAACTTACACCTTCTTTCTAGAAACTGTTGCCAAACTTCCAGTTCATGCTGCTGAAATTGCTAGAGAAACTGCCAAAGACACTTCATTGGCTCCTATTGTAGGCTGGATTTAAAAGGGTTGGCCACTACATGATCTACCTCAAGCTTCCCAACCTTTTAAATCCAGACAAACTGAATTATCTGTCTTGAGGGGATGTATTTTGTGGGGTAACAGGGTGGTTATTCCTGCAAAATTGCAGAAAGAGGTTTGGGAAATGTTACATGAGGGTCATCCAGGTATTGTCAGAATGAAAGGATTGGCCAGGAGTTATGTATGGTGGCCTGGTATAGACAAAATGGTTGAAAACTGGGTTGCATCTTGCCCAAACTGTCAGTTAGTAAGACCTGCTCCTCCCCTTGCCCCCAAACAAGAATGGGAATGTCCTAGGGGTCCATGGTCCAGGATTCACATTGATTTTGCTGGCCCTACCAGAGGGACACTTTCCTTATTGTAGTTGATGCATACTCCAAATGGCTAGAGGTTATCCCCATGGGTTCCACCACTGCAGACACTGTTATCAAACAACTTAAGAAACTTTTTGTAACTCATGGGTTACCTGATGTGCTTGTTTCTGACAATGGTCCTCAATTTACTGCTAATTTTTTTGAATCATACTTAGCACAGCAGGGTATCAGACATGCCCTTACTGCCCCTGGGCATCCTTCATCTAAGGCCGGGCTGAACGCATGGTACGTTTTACCAAGGAGAAACTCCAACAGTTGGGTCCAGGCGACATCACTGAGAAAGTTGAAAAACTACTCAGTATCCAACACATCACTCCTAGTCCATCCACTAACTTAACTCCTGCTGAGCTTTTGATGGGGAGAAAACTCAGGTCTACCCTAGACCACCTTCACCCCACTTACGCACCCAACGCACCTCTAGATTCCACCAGCAAAACTCGCACATTCTCTGTGGGTGATTCTGTTTATGCTAAGAACCTTGTGGGTGAACCACTATGGATTCCTGCTGAGATAACCCAGGTTACAGGCCCCAGGTCTTACAGGGTTCAAACTGAGAATGGTGTCTTGTGGAGTAGGCACATAGACCAGTTACAGTCCAGACTGCCTCTGGAGCATCGCCCTTGCTCCTCTCTGGATTCCATACCCTCAGCCTCTTCTGGGGGGGAAGGGGGAGATAATGATGGTAATCAGCAAGTGAGAATCAACCCCATGTGTAACGAGCTAACATGACAGGAACCATCCCAAAACCTGTCAGGGTACCAACAACCATTTTTGCAAATAGAAGATTGCATATCACTACCAGATTTAGGGGGTGACATTGGGTTGGAGATGGGCTGGGAGGAGAGACCAGGTTGTAGTAACCAAGCAGGTTCTACCAATACAAGAAGTCCTAATAAGGGAATGTTGCCAGATACATTTCCTTCCTCACAAAGTGAGATTCCCAAAACACCTGAACCATGCAGGTCTCAACGCATTCAAGAGCCCCACCTATCTACAAGAATATATTAGATAGATGGGGTTTGAGTATGGACCAAACCTAGTGGGGAGGGGTGTTATGTATGCAGAGTTTGAATATGATTGGTTGTTCTTGTAAAGTGTTTGAAATCGTTGGTTTAAAAGTGCAGGAAAACCCTGCACTCTGATTGGCTGTCAGCCGTGGTAGCCGGCTATAAAAAGCTACTGCAGCTGAGCCTTTTCAGGTCCGTTCTGAGCTGAAATCACAATAAACTTTGAGTTGAAGCACTCCATCCTGCCTCTCCATGCTAACAGTGGGGGCTTTCTCAGTGGAAGCTTTCAAGCAGAGACTGGACTGCCATCTGTCAGAAATGGTGTAGGTTCTCCTGCTTGGGTGCGGGGGCTGGACTAGATGACCTACAAGGTCCCTTCCAATTCTGTTAACCTGTTAAACTTCACCTTGCAACATCCAACCTACAGGTTTCTGGGAAGTGTAATTGGAAGGTAGGGTGGTCCTGAAGCAGCCATAACTTTGCCAAATGTCAATCCCACAGGAGTCATGGGTGCTAGATTTTGGACACATTCTGTAAATTAGCCCATGTGAGGTCTGTTGATTCAAAATTGTTGCTCCATGATGCACTCAGTTGAAGGTTACGGTATCGAACAGAATTATGGGAGTCTTGGTTCCAAACACCCAAAAGGCAGCCTAGCACCTGCCCTCATGACAGCACATTTCCAATAGAAAATTTGCTTGTATTCTCAACATGCTTTATAGAAGTAATAAGTAGCACCACTGTGTATAATTGAAATAACCAAGTTCTAATATTCTATGCTTTTCTCTCCTATATCTCCCGATAACTATAAGTCAAGCCATCAGCTATTACTTTCACTATGCATAATTTGAAGCATCCATTGAGATCTAACCAGACTTTTGTTGAGGGCTTTTGGACATGCTCCTTTCATATCTTCTTATAGATATATGCTTAATTCATCTTTTTCTTATCATTTTGATAAGTGAAAAAAAGAATATTAAACGCCATTAGCAAGCTCAGCATGATAATCAATTTGTTTTTAGCTCTGGTCAGAGAAAGCTGTTTAAAGTCTTCCATTTTGCCGAACAATTTCATAATTACAAGAGATCTGAAAGTATTCTACACACTATGCAAAACAGACTTGTAGAATTATGAATTAGAGGTGTTTATAGCAAAGGCTATCAGCCAAGGAGTCAATAGCTTTTCATGGTGCTCCTTATAAACAGACAGGAGCAAAACAGCATATTTACAAAGTCAGTTAAGTACAACTGTCCACACAAATACATGTTCTTTACAGAAAAGCAAACTTTATCTAAGTAGATATAAAAATATGATGCAAAATATTTATTATTTTCAAAACTGGTAAAAAAAAATTAACTTCCTCCTTTTCTAATCTTCTTTGCCAGATCCTCAGGGTTAATTCCAAGGAGTTCCTCAACTTTCTAAAGCAAGTTCCTCATAGGGAGGACTTGAAAAGAGAAGAATTCAACTCTTTTTACAGTTTAGGGCTACCAGATCTGGACTGTACTAGGTTGGAACACATTGACATAATTTTTCCATTTGGAACTGATAACTGATAACTGGTAAACTGAGGAAGGAGGATTACAGAGCACAAATAAGCTCCTGGGTTGTTGTTGTTGTTGTTTTTCCAATGATTGTTGCAATATTGCAAATATAAAAGTTTCAGCTGCCAAAAAAATAAATTCAATCCTGAGTTGCGTTAACAGAGGGTAAGCCTCACAAGAAGTGATAACACTGCTTTATATCACACTAGCGAGGTTGCATTTGGGATACTGGGTACCAGTTCTGATCACCATGATATAAAAAGATGCTGAGACCCTAGAAAGTGCAGAGAAGAGGAACAAAATGATAATGACTAAATCTTATGATGAACAGTTGAGGAAGATAGGTATGTCTAGCACAGGGGTGTCAAACTCAAGGTTCGTGATCTGGATCTGGTTCAAAGACTGCCTAAATCTGGCTTGCAGGGCTGGCCTGGAAATAGCAAAGGACCGGTCTGCAGTGCCTCTGGCAGCCAAAACGGGGTAAGGGGCGTGTGTGCAGGCTCCCATGTCCCGTTTTTGGCCTGGATGGGCTACAGCACTCTGCCAAGCAAAACTGGGGTGCAGGGGGGCATGCCCCATTTTAGTTGGCAGAGTGCTGCAGCAGGCCACCCAGACCAAAAACATGGCCCATTTTGGCCAGCAGGGTGCTATAGGAAGCATCCATCCAGTCTTCCCGCCACCAGCAATGCTGATCTGTCCCTTGAAGAAATCCAGTTTTACACCCCTTGTCTAGCGCGTCAAAGAGAACGATTAGGGTGATATGATAACTAACTTCCAGTACTTGAGGTGCTGTGACAAAGAAGAGGAGACTGACTTATTCTTCAAAGCACCAAAGGGCAGGGCAAAAAGTAAGGGGAGGAAGCAGAGATCCAACCTAGAAGTAAGGAGACATTTTCTGACAGTAAGAACAATTAATCAATGGAATGGTTTGCCTCCTGGAGTTATGGGTGTTCCATTGTTGTACATTTTCAGAAAGAGACTGGACCACCATTTGACTGGGATATAAGGTCTCCTGCCTTGAATAGATGGTTGGAATAGAAGACAAATATGTCCAGGTTAAGAGGTTGTTTAAAGGAAAGGTATGGCATGCATGAAAACAGTTAAAGTGAGATTACCTTTTTTTAATTTCTGCACTAATTGATACTAGCTTGTATTTTTGTTATAATGCCCTTGTATTTTCAGTGTGATTATTTGTATCTTATTCATATATATATTTCACAGTTAAAATTCAAAAGAAGGATATAAACAGATGAAACAAATAAAGAATTATAAATACATCTGAAATGTCTTGACACTTTAATTTTCACAAGCCGGGTTTGAGAACATGTGCCAATTTTCCAATTTTGGTGCCTTCCAAATTTAGTACAGTACAGTACAGATTTCTACTCCTGGAACTCCCTGACCCAGCCAGCAGATTCGTTGCTAAAAAAAAAAAAAGCCCTAGGAGCAGAACTCTGCACATGGGGGTGGGATGGGGGGATGGTATTGTTCATGCTTTAGCAATCATTATTTCAAGAAATCTTATTTAGAATTCTTCATACCATGAAATGCACAGTTAGATGTTTGATTCTTGTACAGTGTAAGGAAGTTGCTTGTTTGCAATGCAAGGAATTAAAGAATGCCTCTCAGGCAGCAGGCTTCCTCACAGAAGAAGATGGCAGATGTGGATTTCTTTTCAACAGGAACAAATTCATAAGAAAAATTACTTAAGAAACAATGGAAGATTTTTTTTTAACAGACAGACTTTTGATCATTTTCTCATACTTTCTCAAAAGAACACACTGCACATAGCAAACAAGGCAGTATCCTTTATATGATGCTATAAAGTGGGATCACTAGGCAAATAGAACATAGCGTTTGATAAATGCAACTCTGAATCACCTCTTCCAAGCTTACAACTCTCTCTCTTTTTTCCTATAGCATTTCAGATTTTGTGTTCAGAGACTATATACTTATTCGACCTTGAACTTTCTCCTAAAATCCTCAGCCCATCTGTGGCTCATATATTTTTACTTACCTGTACTCTGTTTTTGTTGAGCACCATATCTAGGGACACAGTGCAGGTGTTTTAAGGTCTCCATCTTAAAATTGATCATATAAAACTGCCATACCATCTCCAATAACAATGGCTCCTAGAGGTAATGTTTTGTGAGATACAATTTTGAATTTAGAATAACAGAGTTGGAAGGGACCTTAGAAGTCATTTAGTCTAACCTCTGCTCAGGCAGAAAACCCTATACTATTTCAGACAAATGGTTGTCCAATCTCTTTTTAAAAACTTCCTGTGTTGGAGAATTCACAACTTCTGGAGACAAGTTGTTCCACTGATTAATTGTTCTAATTGTCAGGAAATTTCTTCTCCGTTCTAGGTTGCTTCTCTCCTTGATTAGTTTCCATCCATTGCTTCTTGTCCTGCCCTCAGGTGCTTTGGAGAATAGCTTGACTCTTTTACTTTGTGGCAGCCCATGAGATATTGGAACACTGCTTTCATGTCACCCCTAGTCCCTCTTTTCATCAAATTAGATATATCCAATTCCAGCAACCATACTTTATATGTTTTAGCCTCCAGTCCCCTAATCATCTTTGTTGCTCTTCTCTGCACTCTTTCTAGACCCTCAACATCTTTTTTACCTCATGGCAACCAAAACTCAATGCAGTATTCCATGTGTGGTCTTACCAAAGCATTATAAAATAATATTAACACTTCATCTATCCCTCTGTTTATGCAGCCTAGAACTGTGTTGGCTTTTTTGGCAGCTGTAGCACACTGCTGGCTCATATTTAAATGATTGTCCACTAGGACTTCAAGATCTCTCTTGTGACAGTTATAGTATGTAACTGTCTATAGTAGACAGTTGTGTTCTGTCTACTATATATTCTAAATGGTTAGATCATTAACAACCAGAATGAGCAAGACTCCAGAGCTATTTAGAAAGATCTTCTGATGATTTTTTCCCCCTCTTTTCTTTGGACTTTCCCATTAAGCACAATGTGTTGTTGAAATGGCAGCCACCCACAACCTTTGGCCTTTCAAATGGATGGCTAAGTAGGGTCAGGTTGCTTAATACTTGAATGGAAGACAACCTGAGAACACTAGGGCTGTAGGCTAAATGGCTGTGTCAATGAACTTACCAAAAGTCATTATACGCACAAAGATACATTTACTGCATACACAGAGACACAAACACAAATATAATTTTGCATTGCATCCTAAATGCTGAGGGATTTCTTATCTTTCAATTTAACCACACACCTTGTCTAGTGGGTTTACTGATAAGGATAGTTGGAAATAAAAAGGTGAGCAGCAGTTATTATTTATTTTGCATATCCATACCTAATGAACCTTGCCTTGAAGGTTTTTTAAAAAAAATAAATAAGTGAATTTATGCATATAAACCTGGTCAAATTAAAATGTAAACTAGTACACAGTCAAAGGTAAGACATAAAAGTATTTGCAGCAACTGTAGCTTCCAGGGAGAACAATCATAAAATTAATTTCCTGACTTGCACAGCAATATCAATAGAACATTTCATCAGTAAGTGCCCAGATTGGTTTCTAACATTGATGGATATGAGGTGGGGAAAGTATTGAATTTTCTTTCTAATTAGCTTTTTTTTAAAAAAAAAAATGAAATAGCCTCGTAATAATTTTCCTTCATGTCTTGTGCATAAAGGTATCTGTGTATAGGAATTTAATTTATATGCCAATGATGTTTTATGCATTGTCCTCCCTGCATCTCATTAGTATCATTAATAGGCACTCCACTACATTGTGTTACAAGGTTAATTGGGACAAATCCAAAAAAAATCATTCTTTCCCTTTCCACAGTAAATATGATATCACCTGCTACAGAACTCACCTGCATGAATTCCAATCATAAGTTATTTAGGAAAAAAAACTTTCCTTATGGTTTCATACTCACTTTTGGACAAAATGTTAAATATATCTAGTTAAACTGGCAATACCATAATAACAACATCAGAGGTGACAATGTCATCTGCCATGGATGTTGGATGTTGCTGTCTATAAAAATTATGGCAGTGATGTCTTGTTTTCATTACCTCTCTTCAGAACGAAATCATGTATTGAAATCATATGATTTGAATATAAAGTATTCCTTTATGGGAAGTCCTCCCCTCCTAGAAGACAAGGGGGACATATTAAAAAGACAGAATATTATATTTCCCCAAAGGGAGAAATGGAGAAACATGCTCTTAAAGTCAGAAAGCAGACTCAGTCTTTCTTAATAGCCTCACCCCAAGCAGATATTTTGTGCCCATTAAGAAAGACTGGGTCAGCCTATCTACAAAACAAAAGACATTCAGTTCCAGGGTGATGGGATTAAGAAGAACAGGCCATGACCCTTCAAGACATAATAGTATTAACCCACTACCATTTCGCAGAAGACACACAGCTCACTACATTGCACAATCTCCTAAGGGCATTTCAGACATTGCACAACCCCTTAGCAGCATCTCTGAAACTTATAAAAATTCATGTACTATCAAACCAGTTGGTCATGTGCCCCAGAACCACAAACCCTGGTGGTTCTGTTCACCAATAAACAGAACCTTTCTTTCCAATCAGCCTCCATGTTATTTCCAGCGTCTTTCTCCCAGTTTGGAACTGAACCAGATGGATTTTCCTTCCAACAATCTTATATCCATTAAATATAAATATATGGTTTGAATATAAATATAAAGTACCACTTTACAAATCCTTAATACAGATACACTTGAAATATTGCATCCTGTTTTGGTCACCACAACATAACAAAGATGTTGAGACTCGGGAAAGTGCAGAAAAGAGCAACCAAGATGATTGGGAGGGGGCCCCTGAAGACTAAGACATATGATGAATGTATGGAATTGGGTATGTCTAGTCTAGTGAAAAGAAGGATTAGGGGAGATATGGCAGCAATATTTCAGGAGCTGTCACAAAGATGAAGGAGGCAAACTATTTACCAAAGCACCAGAAGATAAGTTTTTGTTTAGAAACTAAACAAAAAGAGAAGTAAGGAAAAATGTCCTAACGGTGAGAACAATCAACCAGTGACATGAATTTCTTTCAGAAATTGTGGGTGTCCCATCACTGGAGGTTTTCAAGAAGAGACAGTCTGAAATGGTATAGACTCTCCTGCTTGGACAGAGAGTAGGACTAGATGATCTCCAAGGTCCCTCCAACTCTGTTATTCTATGTTCTAGGATACCTTTAGTCTAAACCTAACCTCTAAAAGGGGAGAAGGCACTGATGGAAAACTTGTTGAAAAGATGGCCCTCCAAGAGAATCAACTCATTTAGACTATGCCAGACCTTACATTCAACACAATGAATCAAACTTCTCAGAGATGGACTGAGAAAGGTGATGGTCAATGCCACACTCCTGCATTCACGTGATTCCTACCATTTGGAAGACTCAGGGTAAAGAAATGGAAAATATCATCACTTTAAAGAAGCTACACTCTGTGATAGTGCAAGGACAAGAAATTGATCTACCTACCCACTTTTAGGGGACTTCTGCCAATTTCAGTGCCATACACTTGGCTCCCCCCCCCCATGAAGTACATTACTTTCCAGGCAGTGGTGGATTCAAATTTTTTTTACTACTGGTTCTGTGGGCGTGGCTTGGTGGGTGTGGCAGGGGAAAGATACTGTAAAATCTCCAGTCAGAGGTGGTATTTGGCGGTTCTCTGAACTACTGAAAATTTTTGTTACTGGTTCTCCAGAACTGGTCAAAACCTGCTGAATACTATCTCTGTTTCAGGCCAATTGACCTGTGCAGTTATGTTATATTCCTGGGCAGCAAAGGGGGGGAAATCAATGTAGTATTTGAAAGCACTTTCCTTAAATATCTTTTTTTTATTTCCACAACTTAATAATTCTTGGGGTCTCACTACATTCCGGAGAGAGATGGGTTTCATTAAAGATGTTTTATGTAAGTTTTGTTTTTGTATGTTCTATTTTTTTCTTTTCTACCCTATCTTTCTTATGCTGGTCTTTGATTGTAATAAAGGTTGGTTGGTTGATTAGCTGGGAATGGGAAGTTCAAGCAAGTGATGGCAGAAGCAGATGGTCCAGAATTGGGATTGATAGATGTGGAGCAGACCAGTTCATAGAACAAAGAACATAGAGTAATAGGGTTGGAAGGGATTTGGAAGTTTTCCAGTCCAACCCCTATACCATTCTGGATAAATAATTGGCCAATCTCTTTTGAAAACCTCCAGTGATGGGGCATCCACCCTTCTTGAGGCATGCTGTTCCACTGATTAATTGTTCTCGCTGTCAGGGAATTTCTCCTCAGTTCTAAATTGGATCTTTCACCTGTTCACTAGGTGGAAACATTCTTTAATTCCATCAACACTGTATCATTTAAAGTATATGCTACTTATGTGTGATGTGCTACTGATACAATTTTAAAAGCAAATTGATTCTACTTAGCTCAATTCAGATTACCCAATTCTAAAGCAAGAATCAGAAACAGGGAAGATTTATTTCCATTGATATTATGGGACATTGCCAAATGAATATTGGCATTTTAAACTTAGCTTTTAAAACTTTCGAATAGAGGAAATAGGGAGGAATTGTAGAAAATGTACTTTTCTGAGATGCTAAAGCTTATTACATTCCGAAGAAGTAGGTACTGTATTGACATTAAGATGCTAGGATCCATTATATTTTGATGCCTACATTTGCACAATAATTTTTGTTGCTTTTGTTGATGCAACTAAACATCCAGGTATTCTGTGTGTTGCGGGGAAAGCAAACTTCAAGCATATATTTTAAGAGACTCTTGGTGCATTAGAAGTTTTTATATTTAGAATAATGGAATCCATTGTAACTCCCCTTATGTTTTATTTGAATTGCGTACTTGGGAAGAATATTTTATGACTAGAAAGATGAGTGATGAATGAAGTCCAAAAAGATAATGAAAGGATTGTAAAAAATTTACAAAATTTCCAGACAAATTCTAGGGGCAACATTTGATTCTCAGACATAATAATAGCAAACAATGACCAAAGGTATTTGATTTTGTAATTATACAGCATTATACTATCTAACATTTATCTTATTCAGGAAAAAATATTCCATCTAATTAGCAAAATAATTCCTGAAGCATAAATCTGATAAAGCATCATGAAATAGCTATGTAATTCAATATTTTTAATTCCTTGTTTGTTGTTATTAGATTCATGCTACTCTCAATGTTTGTCTCTTTGGGCATCAGGTAATATTTGCATCTCGTGTCAACAAGCAATTAATCTTTAATTTAAATTAACTAATACAAAGCAGATAAAGTTACTGTGTTGTAATACATGTTCAGCCTAAACTAAAGCAAGCTCCAAAACAGAAAATGAAAAAAAAAGAAAAAGAAATAAGATTACTGTTTAGAATATTACTTAGACCAAAATAATTGCATGATTGTTGGCATTTAGGGAATGCTTTTCATTATCTTACTCTGGAAAAGATCTCAAGGACCCAAAGGAGGACCCAAAGATTGTTGGGGGCAATAAGCTGACTATGTAAAAATGCTGCTTAGGGGCCCCAAAAAAGCCCTAGTAATAAGCAGGCATATACAATAGAATGAAGGCTATTGCTGAGCACATTGGATTGTACTCCAAAGATTGTAAGCCGCCCTGAGTCTCTGGAGAAGGGCAGCATATAAATGTGAATTTTTAAAAAATGTGATAAAGCTCTCTGATGCTATGCTATGATTATGATTTTAATGAACATGGTAAATAAGTACATTTATTAATCTGTATTGTATCATAATACTGTATAGTTGTATACTAGCACTAAATGAGTGTGATTTCTAGTCCAGCTCAACTCCCAGGGTTGTTGTGATGAGAAGGAGGAACGAGCATTAGGTAGGTTGAAGAGAGAGAAGGGAGGGAGAGGGAGGGAGGGAGAGAGAGAAATATGCAGGATAGAAATTTTGTAAGAACAAGGACTTCTAATCCAAATATTAAATCTGCAAAATAGTCTGGTCAGCAGTAAATTCATTTTTAAGAAGAAAATAATTAAAAGAGGGGAGGGTTGCTAATTCACCCTTTTTTCAGGATAAGTGATCTCTCATCTAAATATTAGAATATTTAGTGCAGGCTCGAATCCCACCAGGCTCAAGGTTGACTCAGCCTTCCATCCTCTCGGGGTAGGTAAATTGAGGACCCAAGATTGTTGGGGGCAATAAGCTGACTTTGTAAAAATGCCGCTTAGTAATAAGCAGGCATATACAATGGAATGAAGGCTATTGCTGAGCATTGGGTTGCGCTCCAAAAATTGTAGGCTGCCCTGAGTCTCCAGAGGAGGGCGGCATATAAATATGAATTTAAAAATATATATATAGTAGAAGTTGATATTTCTATTAAGAAATGCCAAGCAATTTCCTATATGGAATCTCTTCACTGTTAATTTTTTTTCAGCACCAAATAATTGCCTTCTAAAATCAGTAGGGTAGCCATGAATATGCATTTACTTGAGTTACATACAGCTCATCAAAGTTTCATTTAAAGTTTAAACCTCTCAGGCCATAAAATGAAAATCATTTTCAGGAGAAAAAAAATCCTATTCATGGAAGCTTCTGCCATAACTGAAGACAACAAAGAATGCTTTAATAAGCATAACATGCTGCCTGTAAAGAGATTCTAGCTCTCTAATGTCTGTCCATGACTTTTCCTTGCTTAAAATCCTTCCTTTTTCACAAATTTAAAAATGATATTATGTCAAATCAAAAGACTCGGGGATGACTACTGCAAGGCTTGGTCATTTTCCATTCTTTGCATTCACACCATACAACCAAACTATTAAATATACTTAAAAGGAACAAGGAATCTACATATACATACCAAAACCCAAGACTCCTGACTTGTTAACAATTGCTCAGTTCAAAGTCTTTACATCTTCTGGGCAATGTGGGATAAAAAAAATTTTAAATGATAAGGGGAAAAGTTCAATATGCTTTGCTCATGAAAACAAAAGTTTGGGATTAATTAAGAGATGTTTCTAAACCTTTCATATTCATAATTGTCCTTTCCTTTAAGGGATTCAGCCTGCATAGTTCAACCCGATCGGCCTTTGCCACAAGTTTTAGAAAAAATATCTCAGAAAGTACATGAAAAACTCTGTTCTTAGCCTGCTGCTTAAAACAGGGATCTTCACCTTGGCTTTGTGGCAGATTCAACTCCCAGAATTCCCCAGCCCGCTGGCTGGGGAATTCTGGGGGTTGAAGTCCACCAGGCTTAAAGTTGTCAAGGTTGGAGACCCCTGCCTTAAAAGCTACAGCCTAAACTACAACTCTCTCAGCCTCCAGTATGAGGAGTCATTATTTGGTATAATGATTAAAATGAGCAGGAAGACCCATGTCCTTCTCCATCTTTGAGCATGAAAGCTCAGTGACTTTTGGCTGGTCACAATCTATCACAGAGATGAGTGGAAAAACAAGAGGGGTCCTTGGTGCTCTCTGAGCTTGGTTGTTTTCTTGCAGATGTTTCATTACATTACCCAAAGTAGGTAATGTTATCAGTCTAGTGATGTTACCTAGTTTGGGTAATGCAAGAAAACAACCAAGTGCAGACAGCACCAAGGACCCCTCTTGTTTCAACTCTGAGCTACCAATATTCTCCTTTATTGGAAAAATAAGACCATTCAGCACTGTACCATCTTATTTTCCTCAAAAATAAGACCCTGTCATATTTTTTTTGCTAACAAAAAAGGAACCAGGTCTTATTTTCAGGGGATGTCATCCACTGACTCACCTCACTTGCACGTGTTGCACCCCCCCCCCTTACCTGGCCTCTTTTTCACTGTCAGATGCCTTCAGGAACTTCTTCTGCAGCCGGCAAGTCCAGCAAGCCTTTCCTAAAGGCCTCTGCAGCTGATAACAGAGCTCCAGATCAATCCAGAGCTCTGTTGTCAGCTGCTGAAGCCTTCAGGAAAGCCTTGCTGGCCTTGCCGGCTGCAGAAGAAATGGGCCAGCAAGGCAGGTGTCAGGATATGCAAGGCTTGGCTGCAACTGTCCAAAGGTAGGTAGTAGGGCAGCTCCACTGCTCCCCCATCTCCACCCTAGCTTATTTTTTAATCTGTGCACCCTGGAATGGGTGGGGTCTTAATTAGGGCTTATTTTGGGGGTAGGGCTTATATTGCATGCACATGTAAAAAATCAAGCTAGGATTTACTTTCAGGATAGGTCATATTTTGGGGGAAACACAGTACTTTGACCTGAAGAGCAGTACCAAGGGTGGGATAGAATTCTAATGAATGTGTGAATTGACAGGGATGTCTTCAGACTGGCTTGGCTTCTTGTTCTCCCAAAAGAAGGTCCAAAGGGAAGTTTGGTAAATTTGCCAACTGTAGTGAGGAAAATGGTGCCATCTGTAGAATGCCAAATGCATCGCTAGGGTGAGAACTTGCGAGAAAGCCTGCTGATGCTTGTGGGACATTGGCCTGTATCATATGCAAAAAAAGGGACCTCTCTTCTTCTTTTGCAGAGGTTACAGATAACTTATGTGGCAGTGGGTGCCAGAATGGTGCAACTGGAGAGAACTGGAAGGGGCTTCATTGATCTTAGCATGCTTGTGTGCAAAAGGCTGGGGAATCATGTGAAACTGTAATCATTTTCCAGAGAGTAATGAATCTCCTCTGCCAATCCCAAAGCTTTCTTCTCCTATTGTACCACCAGCTGATAAATGAAGGCAATAGAGGAGACAGAAAGGAAGGTCAGCTTCCATGCCTGCTACATTATGAGGTTTAGAAGAGTAGGCCAGGTTAGGGATCTTCAAAGAAAGTGCAAGGAACAGAAGGAAGGGATGGAGAAAGAAGTTGGGAATTTAAGATTTATTTATTTTGATCATCCTCAAATTGCATTTTTCAAAGAATTTCATTAGGACCCCACAGAATCCTTACTCTTGCAGTATATTTTATGGTGCAAAAAGTGATTGCACTTTGATCTGCCTGCTAAGTTATGCTGCTGTGCAAATGCTATTAACTTCAGTAGAGCACAGGGCTCATACACCAGTTAAAGTAAAATGGGTTGGTATTTTATGCTGAAGCACTCATTAGGTATTTCATGCTGAAGCACTGCATATTTAGGGTCTACTTCTGTGGGACTGAAAAGACTGGAACATATTTTATGTATTCCTAGGTCATCTTTCGCTATATTATTTATTTCAATGGAATGAATAAATGCAACAGCTAATATATTGGGATGAATGGATAACATCGCAGCAGCATCTGTATGATGCTATATGAAATTACTCCATTGGGTTTAATTAGGTGGTTTACCTGATTTTTCTGTTAACTTTTTGGGAAGAGTGACAGAAAATCTTCAGTATTTTTTGATACCATTAATTATGGATTCTTGAACCACTCTGTGAACTAGGAATTAAAGCTTTGGTTCATAGGGTTCTGTTCCTATATGCAGCTTTTTACTTAGAAGCTTGGTGGGTAACTGTAATCTAGGATCCAATCTGGATCATTCACCAGGACCAGAGGTTTAGACTTCCAAACTTTTGGAAGTTTGTTCTGGAGCCCATCCTCAGTGAACTTCTCTCATGCCACATTATGGTGAGAGAGAAGTTCCCTGAGAATGCACTCCAGCATGAGTCTGAAAACTCAGGAGACCAAACTTCTGGTCCTGGTGACTGACCAGATTGGATCCTACACAGTGGTGGTATGCTATCGCTTCGGCCCAGTTCTGCCGAGCTGGTAGCAGTGATGAGCAGCAGAGACCGAACTGTTTCTCTCCGCTGCTCTGCTGTTGGGCCCGCCCACCTGGGCTCCCATACTCACCTTTATCTTCTGCTTTTGAAGCACAGCTGCTTTGCGCAGCACAGAAGAGTGTCGCGTGGCAGCTGCTGAAGCGACCGGGCAGTGAATAATGGCTTCCCGACGCCCTGTGCGCTCCCACCAGCAGGGCCTCCTCAGGGTGCCGTCAGCTAGGCAATGTCGGCTGGCGGCCCCCAGGGATAGGGCCTTCTCTGTGGGGGTGCCTACCCTTTGGAACCAGCTGCCCCTGGAGCTCTGGGTGGCCCCTGACCTCCAATCTTTCCCCCGTGGCCTAAAAACTTGGCTGTTCCAACTAGCCTACCCGGACTGATGGGGTGGGAGGGTCTTTTTAGTAGTTTTTAAATTTTGTTAAATTTTAAACTTCATTGATTTATGAGATTTTCAGGTTTAATTCATCTTTTAATATTTGTATTTTGTAGTTTTTAGTATTGTAAGCTGCCCTGAGTCCTCAGGGAGATAGGGCAGCATATAAATCTCATAATAAAATAAAGTAAATAAAATAAGTGCAGGCTTGCAGGAGGCGAGTTGGAATGCCTCTGTGCTTGCGCAAAGTGTGCATTTGGTGCGTGCGCATGCGCAAAGTGTGTGCACGTGCAAAGCGCACCCACCAAGCCACGGCCACCGAACCGGTGGTAAAACATTTTGAATCCCACCACTGATCCTGCAACATTATTTTGTTACATGTATATTTGCCTTCATTTGGTAACCATATTATGGAGTGATCATACATAAATTGGGAGAAATTATATAACCTCTTTGACTTATGTCTAGTTATATGGATATGCTAACTGAGAACAAAAAAAAACTGAAAGTGAAATTTGGAGTGGCAACATGTATAGGTGCTTGCTGTTGATTAGAGAGATGCACATTCTAGATAGAGATTCATTTTCTCTAAAGGAGCAGGCCTGTTGTGTGTGAGACAGATTATCTCCATCAATATCAATGAAGAAATAAGTGACTTTCGTGACACAGTCACTCCTTTTTGTCCAAATTCATCTGGTTTGCCTCTTACACTCAGTTCTGGAGAGGCAGAGATTGACTACAGTCAAAGCTTTTCGAAATATGCAATTGTAAATTTTAAAAAATTTAGTTTTCAGTACTCGTACTTGTCATTTTTTAAAATAATGTAGAAAACTATAATTATGCATGCAACTACGCATCTCTAAAGTGATTATTATTTATGCTGAAGTGTTTAGAAGACACAGATGTAGCTTGAGAGATGTGTTTTTATATGCACTTATAATATTTTATTACACACATGAATTAGACATATGTGGCAATATGTCAAGAATGGAATCTGAATGTATGTGATAAGTTTGCAAATTATAAATATTACACAAAGCTGGAGATAGAATGATGTTACAGCAGAACAGCTATCCTTTCTTTGCTTGTTTATTAATTCATTAATTAAGGAGGTCTCTGTTTCCCACTACAGCATTTATGTTGGCTGAGAACATAAATTATGTTGCTGTATATATACAGATTTATATATCCCAGGACTAAATATAGTTACATTTGGTAAAGATCAATGGCAATAAACTAGAGATCAGTTGAATTCTTGCCATTTAGCTAAATGCTGTAGAGTCTGCCCTGCTTATCATTACGAGTTCTGCATTGCATTTAGAAATCTACCACAAAGTCTCATAGAAAATGTGGTTGTCAGAGTAGTTAATAATTCTTAGAACACACATACTGACAAGCCTTGATAGTCTCTTTCCCGTATTCCCATGTTATTTTTAATGTTATGTAATGTTTAATGTTGTTTATTGTTTTAAAATGTTTTTGAGATTTTAATTGTAGTATATGTTTCTGAATTGTGAGCTGCCCAGAATTGTTTGCTGAGGTGGGCAGCTGTAGAAATCAAATCAATCAATGAAACAAATGAACAACGAAACAAATAGATACATATTTGTCTAGTGGTTGCTTCCTTGTGGGCAGACAATTTTCTTAATCTATTGAAGGCATTAGAGAATGACCACTGGTAGGCGTTTTAAGAATAGGCAGTGGCAATATCGTAAGCATCCTGGACAACTAGGTTACTAATTTACAATGCATTCTAAAATAGCTATCATTAGAACACCAGGTCACGATAAAGGCAGTGATCTATAAATATTGAGCCTTTGTCATATTCCATCTTCTCCCACAGGATCATGCTCTCTCCCTGTTTAAAGGAGGTTTACATATTCCTTATAATAAATCTATGATGAATTAGTCCCTTCTTTCCAGACTCCTCTAAGTGCAATGCACTGAAAACATAGTAATGATATAATTAATTGCAGTCATCATCTTGTTAAATTTCCTGTGGAAAAATTACACCCATTTCGATTAACGTGAAATATAAGTGTCAAATCGGTAATAAAAACCTGATCAATAAAACAATAATAATTGTGTTGTTAAAAATGGCCCCCGAAAGGTATTTCACTGCAACATATTTGAGAGGTGAGAAACCCTTTTAAAATAAACGGGTTTCATCTTTAGACTGTGTCATCTAAATCATTACAATGTTTGTGTATACAATTATCATCAGGCGATAAATTGCAGCTATTGAATGGATTAAGTCTGAACTTGTTGACCTCATAAATCTGAGTTTGTCACAGCTTTAGAAAAATCTTGTGTAGCAATCAGCTGATTATATGGCAGGAGCAGATAAATGCCTGTTAACTGGAAAACGTGAAATGGACAGGGTAATTCAAAGTTCATGGGTAAAGTTTATAAGATTTTTCTGACAAACTTCAAAGTTAGCATTTTAGGTGCATTTTCCCCTTTGCCAGAATGACCTCTGCTTTTCTTCTTTATTTAAGACTAAAATGTATGAAATTATCATTCAGTTATCCTTTTTATACTACTTTTAGAGCGATTCCTAAGTATGCTAGGGAAAGAATCGTGAACTGTATCTAAAAGACATATTATTTCCACAATTCTTTTAAAGGGAACCAATAGAAAAAAATATAAAGCTCATGAACATTCTTGAAGATTTCTATTTGTTCAAAGAACAATATATTTAATAACTGCCACATTTTGAACAGTGAAGAGTGCAGATTGTGTGACTATAAGGAGAATTGGATTCTTGTAATCATCTACAACGTGCTTCTAATATGCTTCTGTGAAATCAGATGACATCCGTGGATTGTCAAACAAAGAACATTTCTAGACAATTTCTAATGCTATCAGTGGTTTTGCATATTATTTCATGCCATGAAATCTAGCAGATGCACACAAATGATTTATGCTTTCTCTTTCTATGTTACAAAAAAAACCATTTTACAACTGTACGTGTTTCCTCCTCTTCAAATAATTCAGAATGGATTTAATTGATTTCAATTGAAAACACAGATATATCATTTTTGAAGTGACCATTCCAAATTTGGAACAATTCCAAAATACTTGATTTTCCTCTACTGGTTTTTTTTCCCCAAGGAACTTGACCTAAGTTATTAATTCATACATTCAAATTGTTACTGTTGAATGATGCTCTTCACTCTTTAACACAAGCTCACTTCAGATGGTTCAAAAGGGCAAGTCCTCCTCTGAATGCAAAGAGAGAGAGCATACCATGTTTGTTCACTAGCAAATAGCTGCTCAGCAGGGAGGGGTTGTCTGGAGTAAATCCTGGGATCTGCAAAATTTCAAAGGACTGCTTTGATTTAACAAAATCTAGATCTAGGTATTCCATCAAAGAAGATTCGTGAAGGGAAGATGGAATCTACTTTGAAACAACAAATTAAAGCAGAAGGTTTAGAACCACTTAATGCTTTCTAAAAACCTTCACCGATTCAGTGGCTCTTCTGCTGTTTCTAGAGTTGTGGTAGACAATATATGGCATTGCTTCACTGCAGAAGTTTCACTTCCAAATATGGAAAATTGTGGGTGGTAGGGAGTAGGTAGTACAATGGGCTCTCTGATCTTGAAATGAGCTAATATACTTTATCACTATGTTAAAAAGCCTTGGTGGTGCAGGCTGTTAAATGCCTAGCACTTAATTCCAGCTGCCTGCAATTAGTGCAGGCTCGAATCCCACCAGGCTCAAGGTTGACTCAGCCTTCCATCCTCTCGGGGTAGGTAAAGTGAAGACCCAAGATTGTTGGCGGCAATAAGCTGACTTTGTAAAAATGCCGCTTAGTAATAAGCAGGAATATGCAATGGAATGAAGGCTATTGCTGAGCGCATTGGGTTGTATCCCAAAAATTGTAAGCCATCCTGAGTCTTCAGAGAAGGGCGGCATATAAATGTAATTTTTTTAAAAAAAACTTGTTTGCTGACGCTGTTCTTTTAGGGTGATTCTTTTTTTTAACCACTTTCATGCAAATTGTTGTCCAAAAGCTACAATGCTGCCCCCACTCCCAGCCAATGAATGGGGATTAATACAGGACACCCAGTCTTGCCAACCAGAAAGCATGGCACTCCACAATATCCAGAAAAAATACACCTCCCTTGTGATGAAATGGTAATAGGCTGGATTCCCAGGAGGGAAGAATGTGTGCCAGAGAAATAAGAGACATTTCAGTCCAGGGATTTGGTGTGAGAGAAAGAGGGTGAAGATAACCCCTCCTTAACAGTTCCCAGAATATATTGTAGATACAGATAGTAGAGCGCTTTACTTTAGGAAGATTCTGTCCATAGGTGTGGAACAAGAAACAACTCAGTTTGGAAGAATCACTGTATATCTTTCTTGGGTTGTAAATCTTTTTTTTTCAGTTGTGTTGTAACTTTGAATGACTGCTAAATAAATGGTTGTAAATTGACGACTACCAGAATATGTCTTTTGGCAAAGGGAGAAGGTTGAATATATGCAGTATGTATGCGAATATTTTATCATTATCATAAGTCTCAGATCAGCATATGCGTACCTTAAAGTGAGCATAATAGGAACAATATCTTTCAACTCTAAGGTTTAGGTGATTGTCAAGAATGTGAGGATTGTATATTATATTGTAGTGGTTGTATTTCCAGATGTCACTGTTTCATTTTGGTGGGCACTTTTTCTTCTTCTTTCTATTCATACCTTGAGAAAACCTAATTAAGAACAGTTCAGAAAATGTTTCAGAATAAACACATCAAAATCAGGCCTCCAAGATTCCAGAAAAATAGAAGAAAAATGCATGCCTACAAAATAATTGTTCATTTCTGGTCTTGCTGCTCAGAATTTCATGTTTGTTTGAGATTTAATGATTAGTCTGTTATGTATCATAAGAAGACTTATATTGATTTAGATAGGGCGGGAAGGCAGCTTCTTTGAAAAGGATATCGAGATTCAGGGAATATTGGAGGAAATGCTTTTAAGTAATAAATAATGTATCAGAAATTTTATACTAATCTGCCTAGCTATATACTTAACTCAGGGAATGCTGTAAGAACATACATACTAACAAAAAGCCATTTCAGAATCATTTGGGACTGCACTTATCTTAAGAATAACTTGTTTTACAACAAGCTTCTTCAAATCTTAGCCAGCTACAGGATACTAGGTAAAGGAAGACTGCTCTAAGATAAGGGAGAACTTCCACAAACTTGGTCTCTAAATAAAGAGGTGATTTTTCAGTATCCAGCAATTATAATGTGTGTGACTTCAAATTAAAAGATACTTGAGCTATTTCATTTCTGACCTGATAATATAATTAACAGTTTCCTTGAGGTATTTAGAACTGAGTTGTGTAAAATCTTTTGAGTCTGTTCAGTGAAACAGATAGTGATTTTTAAAAAAAAATTTTTAAATTAAAAGCAAAGTTTTTAATATGTTTTAGTAAATTTTAATAACTTTTTAATACTCTCATCTAGATTAAAGACAGAAGAGAAAATGGCTTATGAAAATGGCTTTCCACAACTGGCAATTTCATGAATATTAGTTTTCCCCAATCTGATTGTCCCTAGCTTTCCAGCTGTGCAGGCCAATCAATAATACTATATGTGTTATGTATGTAGGTTTGAATGTCATTGGTTTAGTTTGAATTGTTCTTGTAAAATGTCAAATAGGATTGGTTTAAAAAGTGCGGGAAAACCCTGCACTCTGATTGGCTGGCAACTACGGCTGCTGGCTATAAGTAGCAGCCGTAGCCCAGCCAAGTCGGGTCCATTCGAGCTGTAGTCACTTAATAAACTCTTCAATGAAGCTCTTCGCGTCTGACTCTTCATGCAAACATAACACTGGCGACGAGGATGGGATTCCCCTGAAGAGAAGACAACACAGAAGACAAGCAGAAGAGCGAGATGGCTGCGCTGAACACCTCCCCAGCCCCATTCGATCCGGTGGCAGAAGACTGGGAATCGTATGCGGATCGCTTCCAAATGTATTTGGAAGGAAATGACCTCGCCGACATCTCTGAGAAGTGGAAGAGGGCGGTCTTCCTTACACACACGCGTCCGGCAGTCTTCAAGATGGCGAAGGCATTGGCGGAGCTGCAGACGTGAAGGTAATGGAACGCCTGATTTAGAAAAGCTTTTAAGAGCCCATTACACCCCACAAGTATCGCGGCCTCATTAAGAGACATGAGTTTTACCGCCGGGATCAAGGGGAAAGCAAAACGACTTCGTGGGCTTAAGAGACATTGGGGTGCATGCGAGTTTAACAGCTTGGAGGAGGCCATGCGCGATCGGTTTGTTCTAGGCCTCAAAGACAAGGTGCTTCAGAGCAAATTATTATTAAAACCTAAGATCACGCTAAAGGAGGCCATAGAAGAGGCCTCCTCAGCAGAAGCCACTAAGTCCTCAGCGGCAGCCATGAAGAAAATTAACAAGGCCTCAAGCCATCCTGATGTGGAAAAGTCCACAACAACTCATTGTGAGCAGATAGATTCTGAATCAGACTGTAGTGAGGTGGAGGAAGGAATTTATAGACTCAGAATGGAAAAAAGAAAGAAAGACCTGGGAAGAAAAAGGCAAGACTTTTATTGCAGAGGTTGTGGGGGGGGCACCCCACTGAATGCAAGTTTCTTGATACCATCTGCCTTCGTTGTGAAAAAAGAGGTCATCTAGCAAGAGTCTGCAAATCATCCAGAACTCCTCCACACAGAAGAAAGTTTCCTGACAAAGATTTCAAGCCCAACAGCTTCAGTGAGAAAATGGGGCGCAACTCAGAAGCAAATGGGAAGAATGAAACTCATCAAACAGTCACCATTGGCCATTCTTCACCCTTGAGAAGCAGAAAAGTACATGTGAAGGTACTCATTGAAGGAAGGCCTTGCCAAATGGAAGTGGACTCAGGCTCCTATCTATCTATGGTGCCATGGGACACTATTCACAGGCTACTTCCCAACATTCAGAAGAAACATTTCCATAAGCAAGCACTGGTTTTGTTAAGTTTGCATGAAGAGTCAGACGCGAAGAGCTTCAGTGAAGAGTTTATTAAGTGACTACAGCTCGAATGGACCCAACTTGGCTGGGCTACGGCTGCTACTTATAGCCAGCAGCCGTAGTTGCCAGCCAATCAGAGTGCAGGGTTTTCCCGCACTTTTTAAACCAATCCTATTTGACATTTTACAAGAACAATTCAAACTAAACCTGTTATGTATGTAGGTTTGAATGTTATTGGTTTATTTGAACTGTTCTTGTAAAATGTTAAATGGTATTGGTTTAAATAGTGCGGGAAGAAACCCTGCACTCCCATTGGCTGGCAACTACGGCTGCAGGCTATAAGAGGCAGCCGTAGCCCAGCCAGCTTGGGTCCATTCGAGCTGTAGTCACTGAATAAACTCTTCACTGAAGCTCTTCGCGTCTGACTCTTCATGCAAACATAACAATATGAAAAAACAATGTTTGTTCTGCCACGTGCCAAAAAGCATGGTGAGTTTGAAACAAACATCTCTTAGCATATATTCTTAAAGTGCTTTTATATGGAGTTCAGAATTGATAGTTGTACCTGCAATTGTGGCAATTCAGGGCAGAGCAGTGGTTTTCACCTCTTGTTCTCAGAATTTATATTTGGCAAAAGTGAAACAGTCACAGGCCATCTTCAAAATATTTCTGATGGTTTGGGGAATGGAAATGGATGCAGTGATGAAGTTATCCAGAGGAACATCCTGCTGAACCATTGCAAGCTCCAAATTCAACAAAATGAACAAATGTCTGTCATGATGACCTAATGCAAATTCCACCTATTATATATTTGTCTTATTTATTTATTGAAATATGTTACAGCTGGCCAACTTCAGTGGATTCTGGATGGTGTACGAAACAAAAAAAAAACTTCAATAAAAGCAAGTAAAATGTAAAGCCATAAAGAGAGGCCAGAATAAAACCATTTATTTATTAATCAGTTTTGTCTGGGCAGGCAAAGAGACAGCACCAATTGTGCATGGCAAGGACTAAATGGAGAATCTTACAAAATGTCCAATCCAGGGAGTCCATAGCAAGACAAGAATTTATCTGAGTGAAGTCATGTGTGTATTACTTTCCACCTTTTAATACTTGTTTACAAACAAATCAACCATCTTAATTACAGTTTCTACCCTTTTATACTCCACAGTGCAAGTGCAAAAGTTTTGTTTGTAAGATCATGGCATACGTTTCATCACTTGTTCTCTCTTGGATTTTCTGCAGACCTTCACTTCCCCCTCCAAGTCTTCCATTTGAATCTCTGCCATCATTATTGTGTGTTTTAATTTCCATTGCCTTTCCACCTCAGTTCCTTTAAGGTGGCTAACTTCTCTTTCTGACTTAGAGAAGGAGAGAAATAATATGATAAAGAATGCCGTGTTTTGCCCCAATTAATTTATGTTTATAATTTACAATCAGTGAAACCATAATTAAGAAATCAAAAGGGAAAAATGCATTAGCAGGATGAACAATGAAACATGTTGAAATCTATTAGTTCTCAGGTGCTGGCAGGCGCCTGGTCATGGTGTGCTGGGTGACTCTATCTGTAGACATACGAAGAGTTCTTTATCTAGGACACTTCAACTGAAAAATTTGATTCAAGTTGTTTGAAGATGCAGAAAAATCTTTAATTCAGAAGTGGACAGAATTATTCAAGGGAGAAGTAATTATTTAAATACCTTGGTCAGAAACTTCTTAGGCTTTCAGATACTGTGACCTGCACTTCAAATTGTCAGAAACAGGACATGCATACCGGAGGACATACAAATCCAGTTTAGCATCTTGCACCTTGTTTTTAACACTTTGGAATTTCCCAAATGGTCTTCAAAAGAAACCTCAAATAAAACACATGAAATAACCCAGCACTATTATAATCATGCTCTTTATCCAGAAGTGCAGGGCAAAGGAAACCTTGGGCATTGGTTGGTAATCTAAGAGCAAGACAATATCATTCTTTCTAATTTTGGCCCAAACCAGGACAGAAATAGATACTAGAAATTGCTGATAAGCCCAATCAAGGATGAAGTCATGTATTATTTATTCCTTCCAACTCTGTTATTCCATTCCATTTCATTTAGATGCAAAGGATCTTTGCAAAAATGATGCAAAGGATCAAATTCTTTGATGATACAAAGACCTACAAACAACTTTATTCTGCAATAATAAAGGAGGCAAATTCTGCACTTTGGAGACAAACTCTGCACCAAGTGGAAGATCCAAAAGGTTCCTAACAAACCTAGCAGACAACTTTGTTTCCCAAAAAGTAGAGAAGAAAACAAGGGGATCAGCCATATTGGACTTAATTCTGACTAACAGAGATGAAATGATAGAAGGTGTTGAAGCTACAGGAACATTGGGGGTAAGTGATCGTGCAATATTGGAATTCAGCATTATGCAAGGACAAGTAATAGAACAAAGTAAAACTAGAGTCTTGGACTTTAAGAGAGCCAATTTCAATAAACTTAGAGAGAGTTTGGGAAGGATTCAATGGATGAGAATCTTCAAGGGGAAAACAAATCAAGAAGCTTGGGAAATTTTGAAAAGTGAGATTATAAAAGCCCAGTCTAGCACAATACCAGTGAAGAAGAAAAATAACAGTTCTCAAAAGAAACCAGCATGGCTGCATAAAGAATTCTGACAAATTGAAAGACAAAAAGGACAAGTATAAAAAGAGGAAAGAGGGGCACATCACTAAGGAAGAATATCAACAAATAGCCCAAGCCTGTACAAATGAAGTGAGGAAAGCTAACACCCCATTGGAAGTGTTATGTATGTAGGTTTAAATGTTATTGGTTTATTTGAATTGGTCTTGTAAAATGTCAAATGGTATTGGTTTAAATAGTGCGGAAGAAACCCTGCACTCCCATTGGTAGCAGCTACTGCTGCGGCTATAAGCAGCCGTAGCCTTACCGGACGGGTCCATTCGAGCTGTTGTCAAATAAAGTCTTTGCTGGAATTCCCGTCTGACTCTTCATGCAAACTTAACACTGGCGGCGAAGGTGGGATTTCCCTGAAGAGAAGACGACGCGACGAACAAGCAACTGAGCGAGATGGCTGCTGAACACCCCCAGCACCGTTCGATCCGGCGACGGAAGACTGGGAATCGTATGCAGACCGGTTCCACATGTTCCTGGAAGGGAACGATCTGCCGGCATCCGAGAGACGGAAGAGGCGGTCTTTCTCACATACTGCGGTCGGCAGTCTTCAAAATGGCAAGGCGTTGGCGGGAGCAGCAGAATTGAAGGTAATAGAATGGCCGAATTAGAAAGACTTTTAAGAGCCCATTACGCCCACAAGTATCGTGCCTCATTAAGAGACACGGATTTTACCGGGGATCAAGGGGATAGCGAGTGTTAATGACTTCGTGGCAAGCTTAAGGGACATTGGGGTGCTTGTGACTTTACCAACGTAGAAGAAGGCCATGCGTGATCGGTTTGTTTTGGGCCTTAAAGATAAGATCTTACAAAGCAAACTGTTAATGAAACCAAAAATCAGCTTAAAGAGGCTATTGAAGAGGCTGTTTCAGCAGAAGCCACCAAGTCCTCAGCTGCGCCATGAAAAGATTAACAAGGCCTCGAGGCCAGGCCTCAAGCCATTCTGATGGGGAAAAATCCTCAACAACTCATTGCAAACAAATAGACTCTGATTCGGATAGCAGTGAGGAAGAAGAGGGATTTTAAGCTCAGAATGGAGAAGAAAAGAAAGACTCTGAGAAAAACAGGCAAGATTCGTTTGCAGAGGCTGTGGGGCCACCCCACTGAATGCAAGTTCTTTGACTCCATTTGCCTACGTTGTAGCGGGGCCATATAGCCAGAGTCTGCAAATCATCCAGAACTCCACCATTCAGGAAGAAATTTCCTGAGGAAGATTTTAAGCCCAACAATTTAATTGAAAAATGGGAAATCCAAAAGCAAATGGCAAGTGAAACTCACCAAACAATATCCATTGGTCAGTCTTCACATTTAAATAGCAGAAAAGTACATGTGAAGGTGTTTATTGAAGGGAGACCGTGCCACATGGAAGTGGACTCAGGCTCTTATTTATCTATGGTGTCATGGGACACTATACACAGACTCTTTCCAAGAATTCAGAAAAACATTTCCAGAAGCAAGCACTGACCTCAAAGACTACCAAGGGAACAAGATTCCAGTAGTTGGAGCGAGGGAATTCAACGTGCAGTTTAAAGGCCACACCAAGCGTTTGCCACTGACCATCGTGGACAAGGATCGCCCAAGTTTGCTGGGACTTGAGTGGTTCAAGCCACTTGGCATCGAGGTGACTGGCATCCATCATGAGCAGTTCTGACTGGGAAGAGTCCTTGAAGTCTGAGTTTCCAGAGGTCTTCAAGGACTGGGCAAGTATATGGGGACCCCTATTGCTTTCAGTTTAGACCCCAAGGTGCCCCAATTCGTTTAAAGCCCAGGAGGGTTCCATTTGCTTTAAAGGAAAAAATTGATGCACAATTAGATAAGCTCATGCGCCAAGGGGTTTTGGAACCTACTGACCACCCAGATGGGAAACACCTGAATCACACCAGTCAAGGCTGATGGGTCAGTGAGAATCTGTGGTGACCAGTCAAGGCTGATGGGTCAGTGAGAATCTGTGGTGACTACAAAGGGACACTTAACCATGCGCATGCCCTGTATACCTGTTGTTGCATCATCTGCTCCATTCCTTGGCAGGGGTACAGTATTTGCTAAACTGGACTTAGCTCAGGCATATCAACAATTAACAGTTGATGATGCCTGCAGAAGCACAAACAATTGTGACTCATAGAGGTGCCTTCAAATGTAAAGAGACTACAATTTGGAGTAAGCGTGGCACCTGGCATTTTCAAAGTCTTATGGAAAGAATGTTGCAAGGACTGCCTGGGGTAGTGCCTTATTTTGATGATGTGTTAATCTCTGCTGAAATGACACTCAGCTTCAAGAGACTCAGAGAAGTCCTTACCAGATTCAGAAAAGCAGGTTTGAAAGTCAAGGAAGACAAATGCACTCTCAAAACAGACAGAGTTGAATTCCTGGGGTACATGATTGATAAACAGGGCATCCACCCCACTGATGCCAAGGTTAAAGCGATCAAAAGCCCCTAAACCTCGTTGCCAAGTCAGATCTGCAAGCCTTCCTTGGCCTTATTAACTTTTATCACATGTTTCTACCTCACAAAGCATCTATTGCTGAACCCTTACATCGTTTACTTGATAAGAGGCTGCTTGGATCTGGGGGCGGAAGGAACAGTCAGCATTTAACAGTATTAAGAGACTAATCACGTCTGATGCTGTGTTGATTCAATTCTCTGAGAATTTACCTGTTGTTCTGACTTGTGATGCATCCCCTTTTGGAGTGGGAGGGTTTTGAGCCATAGGCTTCCCAATGGCCGGGAAGCCCCAATTGCATTCTACTCTCGCCTGTCCAAAGCAGAGAGGAACTACAGCCAATTGGACAAGGAGGCTTTAGCAGTTGTTGAGCAGCTGTTGAAATTTCATGAATATCTGTATGGCAGGTCATTCACCATTGTTACAGATCACAAACCTTTGCTTGGCATCGTGGCAGGAGACAAACCACCTATTATCCTGTCACCAAGAATGCTGAGGTGGACTGAATTTCTTGCAGCCTACTCCACCACAAACTGATTCTGGAGGCTGTGGGACATTGGACATGCTGATGCACTGAGTCGTTGCCCACTACTGTGCCACAAGGAAGACTGTGAACTTGAGACTCACACCTTTTTCCTGGAGCCGTTGCTAAGCTTCCAGTCCATGCTGCTGAGATTGCCAGAGAATCTGCCAAAGATGCTGTGTTGGCACCTGTTATGGGCTGGATTAAGAAAGGTTGGCCTCTTCAAGATCTACCTCACTTTGCTCAACCTTTCAAATCCAGGCAAACTGAATTATCTGTATTAAGAGGATGTATTTTGTGGGGTAACAGGGTGGTTATTCCTGCAAAACTGCAAAGGAGGTTTTGGAAATGTTACATGGTCATCCTGGGATTCTTTAGGATGAAAGGTTTGTGGGTATTGACAAAATGGTTGGCTGGGTTGCATCTTGTCCCAATTGCCAGGTAGTCAGGCCTGCCCACCTCACGCCCCCACACAGGAATGCAAAGGTCCTTTCAAGGGGCCCATGGTCTAGAATCCACATTGATTTTGCAGGTCCTACAGAGAGCACGTTTCTAGTAATTGTTGATGCATACTCCAAATGGCTAGAGGAGTTATTCTCATGACTTCTACTACTACTGGCTGTTATCAAGCAGCTCAAAAGCTCTTTGTAACCCATGGGTTACCAGATGTCTTGTCTCTGACAATGGCCTCAATTCCGTCTAACATTTTTGAATCCTTTCTAGCTCAACAGGGCATCAGACATGCCCCTACCAGCCCCTGGGCACCCTTGCCGACCAACGGCGACTGTATCTACTGCCAAAGAAAAGCTTCAGCAGCTGGGTCCTGGGGACATCTCTGAAGCTTGAAAAGCTTCTTGGTGTTGCCCATCACTCTAGCCCATCAATAACT
>CM019149.1:49568032-49621797 GCA_009733165.1 Naja naja
GGGAAGAACCCTGCACTCCCATTTAGCTAACCTACCTGCCGGCTGAAGCAGCGTAGCGCACCGGACGGGTCATTCGAGCTGTTGTCATTAATAAAGTCTTTGCTGGAATTCCTCGCGTCCTGACTCTTCATGCAAACTTAACACTGGCGAAGGTGGGATTTCTAGAAGAAAGCGGCGCGGCGAACAAGCAACTGAAGAGATGGCTGCGCTGAACACCCCAGCACCGTTCGATCCGGCGGAAGACTGGGAATCGTATGCAGACCGGTTCCATGTTCCTGAAGGGAGACGATCTCGCCCGGCATCCAGAGAGGAAAGAGGCGGTCTTTCTCACACACTGTCCGGCAGTCTTCAAAATGGCGAAGGCGTTGGGGAGCAGCAGAATTGAAGGTAATAGAATGGCCCGAATTAGAAAGACTTTTAAGAGCCCATTACGCCCACAAGTATCGTGCCTCATTAAGAGAACCACGATTTTTACCGTCGGGATCAAGGGGATAGCGAGAGTGTTAATGACTTCGTGGCAAGCTTAAGGGACATTGGGGTGCTTGTGACTTTACCAACGTAGAAGAGGCCATGCGTGATCGGTTTGTTTTGGGCCTTAAAGATAAGATCTTACAAAGCAAACTGTTAATGAAACCAAAAATCACGCTTAAAGAGGCTATTGAAGAGGCTGTTTCAGCAGAAGCCACCAAGTCCTCAGCTGCGGCCATGAAAAAGATTAACAAGGCCTCGAGCCAGGCCTCAAGCCATTCTGATGGGAAAAATCCTCAACAACTCATTGCAAACAAATAGACTCTGATTCGGATAGCAGTGAGGAAGAAGAGGGGATTTTAAAGCTCAGAATGGAGAAGAAAAGAAAAGAAAAAAAAAAAAACAGGCAAGGATTCGTTTGCAGAGGCTGTGGGGGGCCACCCACTGCACTGAATTATTCTTTGACTCCATTTGCCTACGTTGAGAAAGCGGGGCCATAGCCAGAGTCTGCAAATCATCCAGAACTCCACCATTCAGGAAGAAATTTCCTGAGGAAGATTTTAAGCCCAACAATTTAATTGGAAAAATGGAAATCAAAAGCAAATGGCAAGAGTGAAACTCACCAAACAATATCCATTGGTCATCTTCACATTTAAATAGCAGAAAAGTACATGTGAAGGTGTTTATTGAAGGGAGACCGTGCCACATGGAAGTGGACTCAGGCTCTTATTTATCTATGGTGTCATGGGACACTATACACAGACTCTTTCCAAGAATTCAGAAAAAACATTTCCAGAAGCAAGCACTGACCCTCAAAGACTACCAAGGGAACAAGATTCCAGTAGTTGGAGCGAGAATTCAACGTGCAGTTTAAAGGCCACACCAAGCGTTTGCCACTGACCATCGTGGACAAGGATCGCCCAAGTTTGCTGGGACTTGAGTGGTTCAAGCCACTTGGCATCGAGGTGACTGGCATCCATCACGTGAGCAGTTCTGACTGGGAAGAGTCCTTGAAGTCTGAGTTTCCAGAGGTCTTCAGCGAAGGACTGGGCAAGTATATGGGGACCCCTATTGCTTTCAGTTTAGACCCCAAGGTGCCCCAATTCGTTTAAAGCCCAGGAGGGTTCCATTTGCTTTAAAGGAAAAAATTGATGCACAATTAGATAAGCTCATCGCCCAGGGGTTTTGGAACCTACTGACCACTCCAGATGGAAACACCCATAGTCACACCAGTCAAGGCTGATGGGTCAGTGAGAATCTGTGGTGACTACAAGGGGACACTTAACCATGCTTGCACAGCAGGCATACCCTGTACCTGTTGTGCATCATCTGCTCATTCCCTTGGCAGGGGTACAGTATTTGCTAAACTGGACTTAGCTCAGGCATATCAACAATTAACAGTTGATGCCTGCAGAGGCACAAACAATTGTGACTCATAGAGGTGCCTTCAAATGTAAAGACTACAATTTGGAGTAAGCGTGGCACCTGGCATTTTTCAAAGTCTTATGGAAAGAATGTTGCAAGGACTGCCTGGGGTAGTGCCTTATTTTGATGATGTGTTAATCTCTGCTGAAAATGACACTCAGCTTCAAGAGAGACTCAGAGAAGTCCTTACCAGATTCAGAAAAGCAGGTTTGAAAGTCAAGGAAGAAATCACTCTCAAAACAGACAGAGTTGAATTCCTGGGGTACATGATTGATAAACAGGGCATCCACCCACTGATGCCAAGGTTAAAAGCAGGAAGCCCCTAAACCTCGTTGCAAGTCAGAAAGCCTTCCTTGGCCTTATTAACTTTTATCACATGTTTCTACCTCACAAAGCATCTATTGCTGAACCCTTACATCGTTTACTTGATAAGAAGGCTGCTTGGATCTGGGCGGAAGGAACAGTCAGCATTTAACAGTATTAAGAGACTAATCACGTCTGATGCTGTGTTGATTCAATTCTCTGAGAATTTACCTGTTGTTCTGACTTGTGATGCATCCCCTTTTGGAGTGGGAGGTTTTGAGCCATAGGCTTCCCAATGAGGAAGCCCCAATTGCATTCTACTCATACGCTGTCCAAAGCAGAGAGGAACTACAGCCAATTGGACAAGGAGGCTTTAGCAGTTGTAGCAGCTGTTAAGAAATTTCATGAATATCTGTATGGCAGGTCATTCACCATTGTTACAGATCACAAACCTTTGCTTGGCATCGTGGCAGGAGACAAACCTACACCTATCCTGTCACCAAGAATGCTGAGGTGGACTGAATTTCTTGCAGCCTACTCCTACAAACTGATTCACAGGCCTGGCAAGGACATTGGACATGCTGATGCACTGAGTGTTGCCCACTACCTTGCCACAAGGAAGACTGTGAACTTGAGACTCACACCTTTTCCTGGAGACCGTTGCTAAGCTTCCAGTCCATGCTGCTGAGATTGCCAGAGAATCTGCCAAAGATGCTGTGTTGGCACCTGTTATGGGCTGGATTAAGAAGGTTGGCCTCTTCAAGATCTACCTCACTTTGCTCAACCTTTCAAATCCAGGCAAACTGAATTATCTGTATTAAGAGGATGTATTTTGTGGGGTAACAGGGTGGTTATTCCTGCAAAACTGCAAAGGGAGGTTTTGAAATGTTACATGAGGGTCATCCTGGGATTGTAAGGATGAAAGGTTTGGCCAGGAGTTATGTATGGTGGCCAGGTATTGACAAAATGGTTGAAAACTGGGTTGCATCTTGTCCCAATTGCCAGGTAGTCAGGCCTGCCCCCACCTCCGCCCCACACAGGAATGGGAATGTCCTAGGGGCCCATGGTCTAGAATCCACATTGATTTTGCAGGTCTACAAGAGGGCACACGTTTCTAGTAATTGTTGATGCATACTCCAAATGGCTAGAGGTTATTCTCATGACTTCTACTACTACTGAGGCTGTTATCAAGCAGCTCAAAAAGCTCTTTGTAACCCATGGGTTACCAGATGTCCTTGTCTCTGACAATGGCCCTCAATTCATCTAACATTTTTGAATCCTTTCTAGCTCAACAGGGCATCAGACATGCCCTTACAGCCCTGGGCACTTCCGATATGGCCGGCGGCTGAACGATATGCAGGCTTTACCAAAGAAAAGCTTCAGCAGCTGGGTCCTGGGGACATCTCTGAGAAAGCTTGAAAAGCTTCTTAGTGTTCAGCACATCACTCCTAGCCCATCAACTAACTTGTCCCCAGCAGAGTTGTTAATGGGCAGGAAACTTAGGTCTTCCCTTGACCGACTTCATCCCACTTATGCACCCAATACACCACTGGATTCCACTTCCAAAGTTCGTTCTTTCAGTGTGGGAGATTCTGTCTATGCTAGGAACCTTACAGGTGAACCTTTGTGGATTCCTGCTGAAATAACTCACATCACTGGCCCTCTTTCTTACAGGGTTCAAACAGAGGATGGCCTCCTCTGGAGCAGGCACATTGACCAACTTAGATCCCGGTTCACTCAGGAACATCGCCCCTGTCTCTCTCTAGGTCCCTCACCTGATGTCTCTTCTAGGGGAAGGGGAGGAACAGGAGGAATATCAGCAAACAGGAATCAACCCTTGTGTAACGAGCCATTGCGGCAGGAACCATCCCGAACCCTGTCACAATGCCAAGATCCATCCTTAGAAGTAGAGTCATTACGACAGGAACCATCCAACCCTGTCACAATGCCTAGATCCATCCTTAGAAGTGGAAGATTGTACATCACTACCAGATTTGGGTGTTGACATTGGAATGGAGATGGGTTGGGAGGAGAGACCAATTCTAACAGTCTAACAGGGTCTTCTTTCACAGGAAGTCCTAACAGGGAAATGTCAGCAGACACATTTCCTCTCACTGGGTGAGAACAATAAAGATTCTGAACCACGAAGGTCTCAACGTACACGTAAGAGCCCCACCTATTTAAGGGAATACATTAGATAGGTTGGGGTTTGGTATGGACTGAACCTAGTGGGGAGGGGTGTTATGTATGTAGGTTTAAATGTTATTGGTTTATTTGAATTGGTCTTGTAAAATGTCAAATGGTATTGGTTTAAATAGTGCGGAAGAAACCCTGCACTCCCATTGGCTAGCAGCGGCTGCCGGCTATAAGAAGCAGCCGTAGCCTTACCCGGACGGGTCCATTCGAGCTGTTGTCATTAATAAAGTCTTTTGCTGGAATTCCTCGCGTCTGACTCTTCATGCAAACTTAACAGGAAGGAAAACTCACTTAGGGTTAGGTCCCCACAAACTCGTAGACCAAAATGGATGTCGCCAAAGAATTTGCAGTGCATAGCTATGGTTAGGAGGGCACCAATTCCCACCAATGGGATTTTCCCATGTATTTTACCTGGAAAAGTAGAATGGCTTGACTGAAAAAGTCAGTGCCCTCCTAACCATAGCTATGTGCTGCAAATTCATTAGCAACATCCATTTTGCTCTATGGATCCATGGGGACCTAACCCTAAGAGGGTAGTCCCTCCAAATGGATTTTCCCATTTATTTTACCTGGAAAAGTAGAAAACCTGGACTGATGTCACCAGTAAATTCAAAGTGCTTAGTAATTGTAGGAGGACGCTTACGTTTTCAGTCCAGCCATTCTACCTTTCCAGGTATAATACATGGGAAAATCCCATTGAAGGTAAAACCCAGCTAGGATTAGGTTTAGCCCACGAACCCATAGAGCAAAATGGATCTTGCCAATGAATTCTCAGCACATAGATATGATTAGGAGGGTGCTGATTTTTTAAGTCCAGCTTTTCTAAGTTTCCAGGTAAAATATATGGGAGAATCCCACTGGATGGAAAACCCACTTAGGTTTAGGGTAAGGTGCCCTTGAACTCGAAGTGGAAAATTGATGTCACCAATGAATTCACAGTGCATAATAATGGTTAGGAGGGTGTTTACATTTTCTGCCTATCCAGGTAAA
Organism: Naja naja; assembly: GCA_009733165.1. Taxonomy (NCBI): domain Eukaryota; kingdom Metazoa; phylum Chordata; class Lepidosauria; order Squamata; family Elapidae; genus Naja; species Naja naja. The sequence continues at coordinate 49,573,415 of CM019149.1, forward strand.
ATACATGGGAAAATCCCAATTTAGCAAAAAAGCACTTAGGGTATGGTTAGGTCCCTATGAACTTGAAGAGGAAAATGGATGTTGCCAAAGAATTTGCAGTGGATAGGAATGGTTAGGAGGGCACTGAGTTTTTTAGTCCAGCAATTCTATCTTTCAAGCTAAAATAAATGAGAACATCCTATTGGAAGGAAAACCCACTTAGGGTTAGGTCCCCACAAACTCATAGAGCAAAATTGACCTTGCTGATGAATTCACAGTGCATAGTTATGGTTAGGAGGGCACTGACTTTTTCAGTCCAGCCATTCTATCTTTCCAGGTATAATACATGGGAAAATCCCATTGGTGGGAAAACCCAGCTAGTGTTAGGGTTAGGTCCCTATGAACTTGTAGAGCAAATGGATGTCACCAATGAATTCACAGTGCATAGGTATGGTTAGGAGGGTGCTGACTTTCACAATCCAGCTTTTCTATCTTTCCAAGTAAAATATATGGGAAAATCTCTTTGGAAGGGAAACCCACTTAGGGTTATGGTTAGTCCCCATGAACTCATACAGCAAAATGGATGTTGCCAATGAATTAGTAGTGCATAGATATGGTTAGGAGGGCATTGACTTTTTCAGACCAGCCATTCTATATTTCTAGGTAAAATACATTGGAAAATCCCATTGAAGGGAAACCCCACTTAGGGTTAGGGTTAGGTCCCTTCCAACTCTTTTATTCTGTTATTTTGTCAAGAAGCACAAAATTGCCTCATCCTTAGTTTTCAATATGTAATTCATGCCATGTTAATATATGCAAGTCCCTTTTGCAAGTCTCCATTTTTTGATACCAGAGATTATAGAAATCTAAATAATAATATACATGGTTATATGTGGGTGAAATAAATATGATAGACATTCTAGTGAGATTTTTTGTATGTCATGTAGTCATAAGGTTCAGGGAATCATCTAGTCATATGGTTCAGGGAAAGGACCTTGGAAATGTTCTAGCCCAACTCATGGCTAAGGCATGAATCCTCAGACTATCCCAAATAAGTGGCTGTCTTGTCTTTGTTTGAAAACCTCCAGTGACAAAGCACCCATGACAGAAGACATCATCTTCCACTGTTTAATAACTCTCACCATCAAAAAATTACTCTCTATTAAAATTTGGATCTTTTTCTTAAAAACCTCTGCCCTCAAAAGTCTATTGAAGATAGTTAACATATCCATATCCATGTCAACATATATACATTAAGGACTATGCATTGGTATAGATGTTCAACCAACTGCAAATTCTTCTGATAGTGGGATCTCCATCCCACATTGTTCTGTTTTATCAAGAGTAAATATATGGTTGAGAGAGAGACAGAGAGAGACAGAGACAGAGACAGAGAGAAGGGGAAAGGGAGAGATAGAGGGAGAGGGGAAGGTGATGGTGTTCAAAGACCAGTCATTGTGCAGGGTGACAAGATGTCTGACTGCCTGTACAGCGTTTATTGCATTTATATGGTTTTTCACAAGAAGACAAAGGCAACATAGATACAGCATTTGGATTGGTGAAACCCCCCCAACCAATCCTTAAGAATAGTGGTGATGTTAGTAATGTGAGATCATGTACAAGTCTGGAACTTTCCAGCCTGGGACAGGGAGTGAGATCATGCAAAGAGGTCCGTGTAGGTATTAAGGTGAAGCAGTGTGCTGCCTGTGTCTCCTACAGGATCTTTATTGTCACTACAGGAAGGGATAGGGGGGAGGGAGGGAGGGAGGAGGAAGGGAAATCAGTCAGAAAAAGAAATTAGTCTGCATGACCTATTTTTAACTAAACCTCCCTGACTTAGAAGAAAGAATTTGTTCCTTTCTAAGTCTCTGCAAATCCACCTTTTTATTAAAATCTGTACTATTTTCCCAGGTATTGATATCAACAGTCATTTGTTATTCACTCACTTTATGCAATTATCAGAGATATTTTTGTAAATAATCAGAAATATATTAGAGAGTGTCATCTCTGTGACTCCTAATATGTACTAACCTGATTATAACATTATGAGATCTTTGGTTCACCTAGCTTAGTGTTTTCAGATTAAGTGGTAACAGGGTCTTGGCACTGCCTTATCATCATTTCAGAATAAAAATATGTGCCTTGTTATAGAGACATGATTCTCCCATCAATCCTCAAGTTTTTTCTTAATTTTCCAAAACATTTTTCTTTACATATTTTAAAACACTATTGAATCATCCTCCTCCTCCTTCTCCCCAGTTATTTCTACTATTATCTGTTACTACAAGATATAGATTTATTGCATAAAATATATTGAGTGATTCCATACCAGGTTACTGATGCATGGGTTTTTTTAAGATCTTTTTAAAAATGCAGATGCACAATTATGTCTCTGAAAAACTGTATTTAATTTGTGGGAATTCTGTTAATTATTAACATATATATCAAACCCAACTTAATGAGGTTGTCTTTCAATATGAATTCTATCTCCAGGAGAGGCTGTAAAGATGAACATATTGCTAGCTCACAAAGGTAGAGAGCGTTTTCACCCACCTAAAGGAAAGCATTAGTATTCATCTTCAACACTGAACCTTATGAATCCTTATGTTTATAATATTTCTCAACTGGAATAAATCTTACAACTGATTATCACAGCATTTGGCATGGTGCCACCTGTAGTTCTGGGAACTGTATTCAATCAATGTGTAAACCAGTGAAATGCCAGGAACTTTTTGAAAGATCAAGGGGGATGATTAGTTATTTAAGAATAAACAATGGTGAAATGTTGAGTACAGCTTCCTCTACAAGTCAGCAAGGAAGAATTTTTTCCATTGTTTAAAAATAAACATACATCTTTGTTATACTTTAGGATTTAGGTAGTTGACTCAAGTTTTGTTAACTTCCCAGCCTGCATTTATGAAAGTGAAGCAAAATATACTGATTAGATCTTGGGTGAATACATTCTAGAGAATAAATTAACAACCAGAATATCCAGACCTGCCCTAGGATGGAGTCCGAGAAGTGCAGATTGTTTTGACACACACACACACAAACATGTCATAAGTTAATGGAACAAGGTGATGGAGAGCATTATTTATTTGTAAAACTATAATGATTCCGTGTCTCCTTCTAGTGCATGGGTGCCAAACTTCTGCAAAGTTTTTGTTGGCCTTTAAGTTACCTTGAAATAATTGTAAAACCAAGAATATCATCATTTCTGAAACACAAATACCACAAAGAAGAGAGGGTCAATCTATTCTCCAAAGTACTGAAGGTAGGACAAGAAGCAATGGATGGATTCACAGAGAGATCCAACCCAGAACTTAAGAGAAGTTTCCTGAGAGTTAATACAATTAATCAAGGGAGCATCTTTCCTCCAAATTAGGTACTACAGCACTGGAAGTTTTTAAGAAGAGATTGGACAACCATTTGTCTGAAATGGTATAGGGTTTCCTGCTTGAGCAGGGGATTGGACTAGAAAAGCTCCATGGTCCCTTCCAGCTCTGTTATTCTGTTTTTCATAAGTTCCTGCAAAATTGTTACAAAATCTGTGGCAATCACTATTGTGTGGGGCTCAAAACTGGTAACACCAGTTAATTCAGTCAAAGTTAATATTTCTCATTGGACTATCTATAGGATAGACTCTTATGAAATCTGACACTGCTCTAATTAAAAGGCTGAGAGTTCATAAATACTACAGGAATGGCTAATCAAGTTTTTGAATACTTTTGTTTCTCATCATTTAGCGTGTTATTTACCCACTAAAGGCATGCTTCTCAATGCATTTTAATACCGACTGGCTAAAATGAGCTTCAAATGAACTGTAAATACTTTGTCATTATCCATAATTATCTAGAACAAATTCCCTAGCTATCAGTTGAGCATGTCATCAGTTCATTAAAATATTACTAAAAGCTACAGTAGAACAGTCTGGTGTACCTTTTGCATTTCTTATTTGATATCCGGCATCAGGTGTATCTATTATTTTATTTTTATTTCTAATGTTAGTAATTCATACATTGGGTGGATTCATTTTCTCCAAATATATATTGGCTTGGAGGGATTAATTAACCCATGAGAAGCTGAAGGAAATTCTTCATTTCTCCCAATAAGGCTCTTAGATTGTATTGATTCTTTCTTTAAGTAGGTCAACTCACTGCAGAAGGTTTGTTTTAGGATCACAGCATTAGTAATTTCTAGATTGGATCTGTTTCCTGTTTTACTTCTGACAAAAGACTATTCTAGATCCCCTGGGTCAAATTTAGTCTGCCTTTCGTGTAGAACTTCCAAGTTCTTGATAAATGTATGGTCTTTATTTATTGTTTTAATGATTTTATGGTATTTTTTATTGAATGCTTGTAAGCCACCTAGAGTTGCTTTGGCAAGATGTGTGACACAGAAGTTCCAGGCTGGATAAATGCTCTTCTTTGGTCCAGTTCCTAAAAGGGGCTGGTGTACATGCGCTCTACAAGCACAGAAGTCCTTTTCAGAAAAGCAAATCAACTGACTGGATCAAGCCAGCCTGCTTCATAACTTGGATTTTTGAGTCATTGAACTGGGATGGCATAATTTTCCTAGTCAAAAAGACACATTGCAATGTTGCAATAGAGCTGCATTTCACAGGCCTGAATTAAGGTTTTTAGGTATGAAGCACTTGTCACCAAAAGTTTGTGGCAAGTTTCCAGAAAAGGATGGTTCTTGAAGCTAAAATATGAAAATATTAAAATACACATTCCCTTCAAAACAGGAAGTTTATGTATCAGAACCCATCAGTGTTATAAGGTTCTTTAAAAACTGTGTAATAACTTGGATACAGATTTGGTTATGTTTAGGGTAGGTCCACTGGAGTCAACAGATCAAAGTAATAATGACTAATTTATCCTTAAACGAGTTAGAATTATACTAAATCTTAAATGAATGGGCTTAAATTGCAATGCAGTAGATAATGATTGACTTTCAAGAGAAAAACTTTGACAAACCTACAGGGATTTGCAGGTTTTTCCTCACTGCAAGCTTCCAGAGATACCCTGGATATTACATGGTACAAACATGACCATTCTGGACTTCTGCATAAAATAAAGCAAAGAACTTAATCCATGGCTTTCAACTCTGATTCTTACAGTACTCCAGCATCATTATTCATTGCTTTGAATTCATGTCAGAGAGGTAGGTTCCATACATATGTGCATTATAATTCTTTTATGAATCAAGCAAAACATAAAATCTTAGGAGGACGGAAGACCACTGAAGATAACCATTCTGCAACATCTGGAATTTATTTATTTATATTTATTTATAATTGGACTTATATACCGCCCCCTCTCCACAAGGACTCGGGGAGGCTCACAATTAAAACAGTACAACAATCAATAAATATTTAAAACAAAATTAGATCAATAAGCCAAATTGCTAAAACCCATTAAAATACTTTAAAAAAACCCCAGGAGGTCAGTCCAGCCCGGCCTGTTCAAACAACCAGGTCTTCAGATCGCGGCGGAAGGAGTGGAGATCAGGAGTCAACCGGAGCTCCAGAGGGAGTTGGTTCCACAGGGCGGGGGCCGCAACAGAGTAGGCCCTTCCCCGGGGCACCGCCATCCGACACTGTCTAGCTGACGGTACCCCGAGGAGTCCCCGTCTGTGCGCACGCACAGGGCGATCGGTGTTTGATGTTGGCAGAAGATGCTCCCGCAAGTACCCCGGACCCATATCGTAAAGGACTTTGAATGTTAACACCAACACCTTGAATCTCACCCAGAGGGCAACCGGCAACCAATGCAGCTCACACAGGAGGGGTGTAACATGGGAGTATCGGGGAAACTCCCATCACAACCTGCGCAGCCGCATTCTGCACCAGCTGAAACCTCCGGATGGTATGCAAGGGCAGTCCTAAATAGAGAGCGTTACAGTAGTCAAGTCGGGACGTCACAAGTGCATGAGTGATTGTGCAAAGGGCATCTCGGTCCAGATATGGGTGTAACTGGCAAACCAGTTGGAATTTGATTGGGATATGTCCACTTCATGCTAAGATACTTATTATTCATAAATGGTTGAGTCTGAAATAACTTATGTTGGTGAATATTCATATATATCATTGGAAATTGGAGGTTGAAGAAGAGAAGCTGATTTAGAGTCACCTCAATCTGAAAAACAGCTTTCAAATTACTGCAGTGTTGGTATGATCCTTAACATCTGCATAATTTCCATGAAGGTTTGGATTGTTTACCAGTCATGGCCGTTGTTATTATCAAAGCCACAGGCAGTAAACCTATGAATACCAGCTATACTGAGTAACTGTATCCAAGTTTGCAAACAACATTAATATGTCTGGATCTGGCTGATAATTATATGTCTCAGCATGCTGGACTTGTAGGTCATTGGCCCAATAAGTATCTGGGTTTTTTTTTAAATTCATATCTTTCAAATAAATGCTTGAGCCATGAAATTCCATGGATGGAGCAGGGATTTTAAATGATAATCCATCTCCCTACTCCATTCACCTCCATGCATGATTTTAAAACTACTGTATTAAGTTCTAATTAGAGACAGCAATTAATTATATTTTCCAGGAGTCCAGGAATAATACAGCTGGGCTGCTAAAAACCAGGTGCTCATTAGATGGCAGCCTACATATTTCTTTACTGACATCTTGTGATCTTCTAGATCTTATTTTTTTCAGCCGAGATTTTGTGTGTCTAGCTCAGGATATATTGTCAATTGCAGGATTCAGTTCTGTAACATACCCTGCAAGTAATAACAAACAGGTTGCAATATACAACAAGCATTCTTTCATTAGTAACACTCAGGTTTTTCTCCATTTCAGATTCCAAATCAAGCAAGTAATTTCTAGGCACACTTCATTTCACAAAAGAAGCTCTGATGGCATTTGTCAGGCATGTTTTTTCTGTGGTAAAAAGACTTAATGGTTTAGGCCTTTCCTTATTAAAAAAAAGATTGTACCAATTTACTTGCCTTTTTTGTGCTTTCTGTAAGTAATCTAAATTGGGTTTAGTTAGTTTAGTCTTATATTTCAATGCATCATGCATTTATGTAAGAATAACCATTTCACTTCTATTTTTGCTCCCCTTCCAACTAATTCTTAATATTTTCTTTACCTTTTGTCTGTGAAAGAACATTGACCAAATTGACAATTTCACTTAGCTTCATATTGTGAACCAAATGTACTTACAAGGCAGGTCATGAATTAATTGCAACATTTGGATAGCTTGTCCCAATGCATGGCACTTTTCTGGAAATATTTGCAGTTTATTTTCAATGTTCATTTTCTAAAGATGCCTCAAAGATGGTATTTTTGTTAGTTGGTAACTCTTTTGATAGATGATTTGTGAATTAGTTAACAAAATCAATCACATTAAAATACAGAATGGTTTGTTTACATAATGGGCCACTTGTTTTTATTTCATTAAAAAAAAGATGTAAGTACTTAAAAGAATGGATCAATACCACATGTGGCACAAGAAACATTTAGAGAACAAGAAGTACAGATGAAAAATCTATTAGCCAAGCAAAATGATTGAGAATCAGGAAGGATAATACTAATGTTATTCGGATGAATAATAGCAAATCTTATGAAGGCAGATAAACAGCAAATAAATGGCAATGTATAATGCATACTATCTTATCTCTTTTTTAAGAAAATGTATTTTTTTTCTTGTGATGACATTTTTGAGCTAATAACAACATTAAAATCGACTACAAAATCTCCATGCCTCCCAAAAGATTAATACTTAAATTAAACCAAAAGTAGGTGACATTGGATAAACAGTTGAGCACAAAAAGGTGGTCTAATAAAATGTAGCAATCCAGGAGAGCAAATGGCCATGGAAATAAAATGTCTGTCTATGGGCTTTTCTGTAGGACAGCTTGTTTCCATATTGTCCTGCTTTCAATCCATTTGTCAGCTTTGAAAAGGCTAAATGGTTATGACAGCACCCAAATGTGGAGAACCATGATTCTTTAGCTCACTCACCCATCACAGAGAAGAAAGCCATTCTGGGTGGCTCTTTGAGGATATGTGGAATATCCAGCTAGGGGATTGGTGGTATGTGGAGTGGGGAGAGTGGCAAGCTTGGAATCTCTTCAGGAGTTGAAATAATGGAGACCTCCCCTCCAAAAATCTCTGGAGCCTTTATCTACATCTTCCCAAGAAAATCAGTTAGTCTGGAAAGATTCTTGTAAATAGGCGAGAAACAATAAAGAAGCATCTCTGATCAGCATACAGTATCATTCTGGTTCCTTGTGCCTAATATTGATAGATCTATCTATCTATCTATCTATCTATCTATCTATCTATCCTATCTACCTTCTGCAAGTCCACCTGGGAGTCTGCAGAAAAGAAGAAGAATCCAGGCATTTCACCAATTCATGATAGGAAGATCCCTTCAGAAGAGGGAAAGCAACCTAGGATGAAAGAATTAACAATCGTAGAGGTTATTTTTCATTTCCATTTTTCAGCTTATATAATTCCCACAGTACCCTTTTAAAAGATATATAATCACTGATGAAATAAAGCATGATCAATATTGCCACTGGAATTGAAATAGCATTGAGTTTGGTATCAACTTGGATGCATTGTCACACATCAGATGCAGTCCTGATCCAGAATAATATGACTTGATTAGCAGCTCTGAAGAACATACAGTTTAAAGATAGAGGTTGGAGCAGATTAGTTCAGCTTGCCAACAAGTTCTTCCTTAAATATTATAGTGAACTACATTTAAAGAGCTAAGTTTTAAGAGGCAAATTGAAAGAGAATTTAGTATTTTCATTGTGTTGTTTGATATATAGAATAATAATTTAATTACCTAGTTCATGAGAAATATTTTATCTGAGTATATTTAAAAATGCACATACACAAAGTACAACATGATTATTAAAAAAAATATGGAACTAACAAGGAGAACAACTAGAACAGTCACCAAATTCAAAGGCAGAAATCAAAGATGTATTCTTCAAATAAAATGTTGGCTGCTAATTAAAAAGAATTTTAAGAGAACCAGAAGAAATACAAGTTGTATTCAAACATTTGAAATAATATTTGAATAAAATACTTCATTAGGATAAGGAAAATAGAAAATAAAACTGCAGGACACTTAACACTAATAAAATAAACTAATTATAAATGCTGAAAATAATACATGGAGGGGGTTTTTTCCCTAGAAAGAACATTATTGCTACAAAACTCCCATATAATGAATTAAATGTTTGGTCCAACTAGCATCTTTACACCAGGAAGAGATGTCTCTGCAGCTCAACAATGGGACCTCTGAAAGTTCTGCTGATTGAAATCCTTTGCACAGAATCCCAGACTACAGGATGAAATGGAAATTTCTACATTGTTCTCTCTACCAGGACCATTATGCCTACAGTAGTAGATGGCTGGATTGATTCGCTGCCTATTGGATAAACATGTACATTTCATTGGAACTTGGATTTAATAAATTCAGGTATTTAACTGGCAAGTCATAAAGTGATTGCATGATTCCAGGGAACAAACCAAAAGAGTTCCACACCCCCATCAATTACTAAAAAGAAGAACAAATGTGTTGTCTTTCATGCTTTATGTCTATCATCTTCTAAAATTATCTTCAACATTGTTAATAACCATTTCCAGGTTATTTTTGTTTCTGGTTTTTACTTCCCCAAAGAATGATTATGCTTTCCATCGTCTTGAATAGTATATTGCTTGTTAGATTTACAGTATATCCCACCTTTCTTTGAGTAATTCAATGAAGCATACATACTTCATTCTCCTCCTGTTTCCCGCCATAAAAATGTGATATAGAAAGGAATGAGATCATAGAATCATAGGGTTGGAAGCAGGGGTGGGATTCTACAGGTTCGCACCTATTCTCTAGAACCGGTTGTTAACATTCTAAGCAGTTCAGAGAACCGGTTGTTAGAAGAAATTACTGGCCTAATCCTGTAAGGAAGGCAGGAAGGAAACATTCTGGTGTTGCTTACAGAAACTGCCTCTCCGTTAACCCTTATTACATTCTTGGCAGGACTAGACTTCCTGTCCCAGGAACTTCTCTGGAGTTTTTTTTTCCCCTCCTTTGCTGGTACTTTGCTTGTGTGGAGTGACCATTCAAAGTTACAATGGCACTGAAAAAAGTGACTTATGACCATTTTTCACACTTACGACGGTTGCAGCATCCCCACAGTCATGAGAGGCCAGGCGAGGAGATGCATGCCTCAATGTGAGAGATGTTGAGTTGGCCACACCCAGCCAGTCACATGACCACCAAGCCACACCCACCAACTAAGCCACACCCACAGAACCGGTTGTTCAAAAATTTGAATCCCACCCCTGCTTGGAAGTTAGCTTGGAGGTCTTTTAGTCCAACGTGCCCAACGCAAGAATCCTTATACCATCCCAGACAAATGGTTATCCGATCTTTTCTTGAAAACTTCCAGGGACGGAGGACATACAACTCCAGGAGACAAGCTATTCCATTGATTAATCATACTTGCTGTCAAGAAATCCCTTCTTATTTCCACACTGAATCTCCTCTGACAAGTTTCTACCCATTGTTTATTGTCCTGACTTCAGGTACTTTGGAGAATAGGTCAACCCTCTCTTCTCTGTGACAGCCATATCTAGCCAAGACAGTAGTCTTTTATTTATTTTGTTTGTTTGTCAAACATGTTCAAGATAACAAGTATAGCAGGGGTGGGATGCTACCAGTTCGGCCCAGTTCTATCGAACTGGTAGCTCCAAAGAGCAGCAGTTACCAAACCAGTTCACTGCGATGACCTTTTCGTCTGTTTGGCCTGCCCGCCTGCCCGGGCTCTTGGCTGTCCTTTATTTCCTGCTTTTTCAACCTCAGCTGCCTTGCGCAGCACAGCTGAGGTTGAAAAAGCAGGAAAGAAGAGGATTTTCAAACGCTGCATACCCATGTGCAGCACTTGTTTTTCTGCAAATGCTGTACATGTGCATGCAGTGTGCATCAGAGGTGTGCGTGTGCGAGAAGCGCACATGCGCATGCAAAATGCACTCTCACCAAACTGGTAGTAACACCAGTTGAATCCCACCCCTGAAGTATAGGTATGAACATAAACAGGAGCAAAGGAAGTAAATACAGATGGGGACAGTAAGACAGGGATGGTAGGCAACTGGTGCACTTATGCATGCCCCCTTTACAGACCTCTTAGGAATGGGGTGAGTTTGAGATTGAAGCTGTGTGGGTTTGAGGCTGTAACAACGGAATTGGGTAGAGCATTCCAGGTGTTGACCACTCTGTTGCTGAAGTCATATTTTCTGCAATTGAGTTTGCAGTGGTTTACCTGAGTTTGTATCAATTGTTTGCCCATGTATTATTGTGGTTGAAGCTGAAGAAGTCATTGACAGGCAAGATATTGTAGCAGATAATTTTGTGTACTATGCTTGGATCGGACTGAAGGTGGCACAGTTCCAGACTGTCCAAGCCCAAAATTTCAGGCCTGGAGGCATAGGGAATTCTATTGTGAATAGAGTAGTGGAGTACTCTTCTTGAGGAATACCTCTGAACCTATTCAATCATGTTAATATTTCTACTACTGTCAGCTAGTGACTTTCTGTGTCTCAATATGGACTTGAACATGAGGGCCTCAGATGCCAAATCAACCTCTTAACCACTACATTGCTCACTTTCAAAAAGAGTCATAGCTTTAGCATCCCATCTACTCTTGGGAGAGCCATAGCTGCAATATGACACCATACCTGCTTTAGATGAGACCTCATTTTCAGTTTTACAGCTTGCTGAACAATATGACAATGTTCAGACCTCACTTACTTATCCATCCTTTGTTTGCCTGATGAAAAGTTCTTAAGAACTTGAAAGCTTGCTTTCTCTTCTGTGACCTTGCACTGCCCTAATAAAGGATTTGACTTTACATGAATTTGGAATTAGTTGCTTCTGGTTTTTGTTTAACTTGAATACTAATTTAGACTATTAAAATGGAATTCCTTGCAAGGACAAGGGTACACAAAGCAGTTATTCTAAATAGCCCTGTGCGTTTAATCTTATATATTAAAGTGAGACTTGGAGGTTTTGCTATCTCAGTCAATGTTCTTGTCTCAGTAGAGTTAACTGCTGATTTCTGAAGGTGATTTTGAAGTCAACCTTACATAACAGAATGATACCCCAATTTGTCTTTGTGTCAATCTTGATATAAAAGAGTAGAAATAGCTTAAACGCATTTGCCTACAATCTTACCTGAAGATATAACTGGGCTCATATTACAAGGAATTTAGCTGTATAAATACACCATGCCATCTGTATATGGCAGGGGAATTGAGCCGGTAGAAGCCCAAGACCTATGTCAATGTTCTCACAGAAGGACTGTTTATGAACAGATGTTATGTGGTGTTTTTCACAGAAAATGGACTCTGGAGAGAGAAAATGTCTATCAATTACTGAGGTATTATGTAGAGCAGCAATTTTTAACCTTGAGAATGATACTTCTCTAGGAAAAGAAAAGCCTCAAAGTCTGTGACCACTTCCTTTGTGTAAAGGAAGGATATGGCCTTGTATATTGTGCTGAACTTTGGTATTTTTCCCCTTGTAATATAAAGAGTATTCTGTCTGAAAGAACAGTGTGCCACACAGACCATTAACCTTTCGAAATCTGAAAAAAGTTTAATATGGATAGATTTTCCCAAGAAGAGATATAAAAATGACTTTTACTTTAAGATAGGATGGCTGAATAAATTAAGAGCCAGGACAGGAGAAATCACATGAATAGTGTAGCAATATGTAGCATTTATGTAGTGCTGTATGAGCATTCAAAGCATTGTTCATCCATCAGCCCAATAATTCTTACAACATCCCTGTAGATCAGCCAATATTGTTATCAGCTTACATAGGATGAAGATGGAAAGATAGAAGCTTTCTTTTTCCTGACATTATCCACAGAAAAGACAGCAATGTATGACAGCAATATATAAATGCAGCATTTAGATACATATTCAAGGAAGAGAAGGAACCCAAGTTACTAATTCCTACTTTTTACTCGGGTGAACATTACAAAGGACAGGCTAGTTCTCAAAGGCAAAAATGATGAAACTTCATGACAATTCAAATTTTTAAAGAATAAATTAATTAAATGCAGTTATCAGTCAAAAGCTAAGGTAAAGCCTTCAGAGGGCACAGTGGGCAAGATCTACTCCAGGATGGTCTCTTTAATTCCAGTGGTGAGTAAATACAGAATCTTGCAAATGCAAAAGGAATTTCCCAATCTCAGCTATTGTGAGTTAATTAAGACAGAATCTCCTTCATTTGAAACTCTGAAAGTGAGATGGGTGATACTTAAATTTGAATAAAATAAAATATAAAATAAATTAAGACAAGATAAGACAGAGCAGAGCTGAACAGAACAGAACAGAACAAACAGAACAGAACAGAATAGAATATTTGAAACTCTGAAAGTGAGATGGGTGATACTTAAATTTGAATAAAATAAAATATAAAATAAATTAAGACAAGATAAGACAGAGCAGAGCTGAACAGAACAGAACAGAACAAACAGAACAGAACAGAATAGAATACATATCTTCCCCAATTTCTGTACCTGGCTAAATTGCCATTTCTGAAATAAGCTATTAGCTGACTCACCTACTATTTCTTGGTTGTTTCTGTTCTCTTTTCCTTGTCCATTCTCTAAATTTCTCCCATCAGGGATACTTAAGATTATTCAAGTAAATGGTCATTTTAGACCTTTGAATGGCTCCCTTCTAAAGACCAATCAAAGTCAAGATAATAAGGAGACCACACCTAAACTAGACTAACTGTGTAGTGATTAATAATATAGTGATATTCATGATATAACATATAATGAGGTAAATGTACTTCATATGATTGCTCCCATGTATTTAATAACATTTTCTTCTCAGCACATCAGAAATGACAATCTGGAGGCAATTTTAGAGAGACTTAGGTCTCTCTAAAATTTAATCTTTAAGATCATTTGCAGTACAAGTGGCTCAGTTTTGCACCTTTAATCTGCAAAAAGTATGCAGCTATTGGCTCTGTTGAATTGCTATTGTTTCCAACCATGTTCCCTTTAACTCTGGATTTGCAAATATCATAGCAATAGCAGTAGCGCTTAGACTTATATACCACTTCATAGTGCTTTACAGCCCTCTCTAAGCAGTTTACAGAGTCAGCATATTGGCCCCAACAATTTTGGGTCCTCGTTTTACCCACCTCAGAAGGATGGAAGGCTGAGTCAACCTTGAGCCTGGTGGGATCTGAACTGCCAAATTGCAGGCAACCGACAGTCAGCAGAAGTAGCCTGCAGTACTACATGCTAACTACTGCGCCACCAAGGCTCAAAGCAATCAATCATGCCTTAGTCTCATTCTGAATGGATTACTGGAACACACTCTACATGGGGGTTTCCTTGATGACCATTTAGAAGCTGCAACTGGTCTAGATCTGCAGTTCAGGTTGCCTTGTGGTTTGCCCATGATACACAACAGTTGAAATATTTGGACTTGCTTCCAGTTTCTTTCCAAATATAATTAAAGTCTGTTATCACCTGAAGTTCTGTATGACACAAAGCCAGATTATTTATAGGACTGCTTCTCCCTGAAGATATCTAGGTCAGATGGGGTGGGTATGCTTCAGGTCCTTTCACTTAATTGTTGTGATCTGTTGCTACTTTTGAGTCATGCCCCCTCTGTAGTTTAGAACAGCCTCCAACAACAATCAAGATGGGCCCTACACTTTTAGTCTTCTGTAAGGCCACAAAGACCTGGATTTTGGTGGTGCAGTGGTCAGAATGTAGTACTGCAGGCTAATTCTGCTGTCTGGCAGAAGTTCGATTCTGACCAGTTCAAAGTTGACTCAGTCTTCTATTCTTCTGAGGTTGGTAAAATGAGAATCCAGATTGTTGGGGGCAATATGCTGACTCTGTAAACTGCTTAGAGAGGCCTGCAATGTGCTATGAAGCAGTATATAAGTTTCAGTGCTATTGCTATTGCTATTTTTCCCTACGTATCTGACAAGGATGGGCATGTGTATATAGAACTGATGGATACTATGGCACTGTTGTGGTTGTTATTTTATTTTATGACTGTTTTATTTTTTTAATGTTATTAAAATGGTTTTAATTGTTTTATAATTTTAGAATTGCAAGAAACATGTGGTTAAGTTTGATGCCTGTATAAATTGAATAAATAAAAATAAGTGCAATGCTCCTTTTATGGGTGATATGATTCTTTTATTGCTGTTATTGTATGTGAGACCCACACATATACTCTGTTAATTGCTAAGGAGGACCCAAGCTTTCTCTCTTATGTCCTACAGACATTCCAAGCTCTGCTGTCTCTTTGGACTCTGGAAAAGGGCCTCTCCCCACCTTGCAATTCCTAACTATATTCCACCACACCACCGTGTGTGTTTTGTTTACCCTGAAATGAATATTTTGGCTCATTTTCTTAAAAAAAGCTTTGAGGCCCATTGGGTTCCCAATTAAAGTCCCATTGTTGCAAGTAGAGGACAAGCAATTGTCAAATTAGGGATGACCTCAGCATCCTTTCCCTCCAGAGCCAATGGTATGTTAGACAAACTTGTCCCAGTTCATTTCGACCAATATAATGGAAAATTATATTGGTATTTATTAGAAAGTCAATTGGTATTTATTTGATTTTAATAATAAGGTAACTGAGATAAGTCTAGCCTTATATTCAGTATTTATATAAGGTTACTTAAAATTATCCAGTTTTATACAGCTTTAGGTCTTTTTTTACATATTTATTTCCTGTTCTATTCTTTTCCTCGATTTTCCTTTCTAATAACTATTTTGAAGAAAAGGAAATGTAAGGGAAAAAAGAAGGCTATTAAGATACAAGAAAAAGAAAGATCATCTGATTTAATACACAGCATGATATTAGCTCCATAAACTAACAAAGTATAGTTTAAACCAGATTTATTTTTCCTGTTGCTTGTGATTGATACAATTTATAGTACAAGAAATGCAATAACAAAGTAGCCAAATACCAACTGGAACATACTTGACTAAACTTTCAGTTTTGGGGTGCAAGTGTAAAGAATGTTTAGACTTAGCTTTTTATGAATTCAGTATGAATATTATTGAATTTGGATTCAAGATTTTTTTCTCAGAACCATTTTCTCATCCACTTGCTATTGCAGATTCCTCCATGCAATAATAGAATTTGACTCTCAGTGCAAATTTTTATATTGTTTCTATTTCTGTCTAAAACCACATTTTTAAAAGCAGAAGGCTACATATGTAGCAAATAATCTTTCTCTTATCTCAATCAGACAAACAAATCCTTCAAAAGGCTAGGATTTTCAGCAAGATCATTTTTCAAATGCAACATGATAGGTTTTTTTCACAGAGTCAAAGGCAAAAATGATGTGGTTGAGGATTGTAGTGTGCAACACATTTTGTTCAGACAGAAGAACCAAAGAATTTATAAAATGATAAAAAAATTGATAAAAATAACTACAGAAGGGAAAATCACAGAGCGTATGTATAGTCTGAGAATGTCTAGGTTAAAGCAAAAAGAATAGGAGTGCATGATGCAGACAAATGCACATAATTCTACTTGTACTTTAACACAAAACTGAAGTTGAAATAGTTTTATTTCTATAGGAAGTATTGTGATAAAAAAATGCCTGTCTATCATGCATTCCCACTAAGAAACTAGTGGGGCGATCCAGAGCAACAAATACAAAAATGATACTCAATTTATCCTTAATATTTAATTTAGTAAACACAATCATGCATTAATGAAAATGGTTGCATTTGAATATTCCATCTAAACAATAGCTGTAACCTTTTTAAAAATATGCAGACATTTGCTTTTGCAGAGATAAATTAAATGATCCTTCAAGTGACCATTGAGACAATAGGCATATTTGACATTTAGAGGAAACACTATGCCTAATTCCTGGTTGGTTGGTTGGTTAGTTGGTTGGAAATCCATCCATCCATCCATCCATCCATCCATCCATCCATCCATCCATCCATCCATGTTTTATAGAAGAGAATATCTTCAGCTGAGAGTTCAACTGTGGAGTCCTTTGTGTTCTCTGAGCTTGGCTCTTTGCTTGCAGTCATTTCATTATCCAACAAGGCAATACTATGATTCCTAGTGAATGTGAACTTTGCTTTTTGTTCATGTATAATAGATAGCCCTGTTGTTCAGGTGTGTTATGTTACCTAGTCAGGTAAATGAAATGTCTTCAAGCAAACGAACAACCTCACACAGCACAAAAAACTCCATATAACTTATTTATTCAATTTTTAAAAATTCCAAGCGCAGTTGTATGTATAACTGTTCTCTTCATCAGCTAAATGCTAATGTTTTATTTATGTGCATTGAAAAGAGAGGAAATAACTGAATTGATGTTTACCTAACAAGCTGCAAGCTTTTTTTAAAAAAGCACAGTAACGTAGCAATAGAGTTCATAAGTATCCTGACTTATAATTTTCGATGTCAACATTGGAATTGCAGAAAGAGCTTATGCAGACATTGCACGTATACAAGTGCAGTTTAGATCTGCATCTATAAAAATAACATCTGTTTAAGCATACATTACATTTAAAAATAACTGTACAGTGATCAGCTGCTTAAGTACAGTTAACCAGATGTCGTTTTAAAGTGCCAGATGGAACAATGAAACGAAGATTGAAAATTAAAAAATACTGTGAAAGGTCAAATCAATTAAGCAACCTGTTTTGTTGGCATGTAACAGTTAAAAGTAAGTTTAAACTACTTAAGGAGTGAGCAGTAGGAAGATGAAGCAGTTAATTTTAACTTGCTATTTAGAAATGAAAATGATAAAATGTTAGTTGTTAACATTTAGGATTGCTTCATGAGTCTCTCACATTCTACCCTCCACCCTAGTGAAATTCGACTAAAATATACTTTTTTCTTTCTTCTGGAAAAGATAAATAAAATTGGCTACTGAATTTAAACTATCAAGTCCCCAACTCTTACTCATGTTGATTACAGCATACACGTTTTAAATCAATAATTTTACAAGAGCATGCAAAAAAATGAATGAAAGCAGACTTTTCTATTTTTCTTCTAAACATTAAAAATGGGAATTGTTTGCAGGGGGGATAAGTATAGATCAATCCATCTATACAAATATCAAAAGAGAATTCATTTGTTCCAGAATGCTGGGAATTAGGCAGATTTCTGAAAAGCACAATTCATCGATAGAAAAAAAGTAAATACTTAACTTACCTATAATGTAAGAGCCCATACCAACCTCTAAATTCTTCCCTAATATTGTACAAATCCACACCCAGGTGAACAGTCCCTTCTTACAAAGTTAAATTGCTATAAGGAAATACTGCATAAATAAGGAACTGTCTTTGTAGAGGCTTTAGAACAGGGGTGTCAAACTCACAGCCCGTGGGCCAAATGCGTCATGTGCTGGCCCCGCCCCCATTCAGTTTAGCAAGGGGGGAAAGTCTCGATCCATCACGTGACACCGCCATGACAACCTGAGTTTGACACCCTTGCTCTAGAAGATTCAGCAAGCTGAATATGCTAACCAATAAAGGAGAATATTTGTAGCTCAGGTTGAAATAAATAGACACATAGGTATAAACAATATCTACATACTTATTATGCAAAAGAGACAATCAAGAAGCTAAAAAGGGAACGACAAGACAGAAACACTTCCCTACCGCCAATCAGCTTCCAGGTGAGCATAGATTAATATCACCCCAGCAATCAAGAAGTAAACAATACCCCAATCCAGGAACTGCCAAACAAGTTAATAGTAAACAGCCCAATCAAAGAATGCCTAAGACCATTCCAACCAACACTGACAGGGCAAGTCACTAGAATATAAACTGAAAGCAAACCCCACTGTTTATTAGCATTGATGAGGTAACCTAAGTTGTGTAATAAAACATCTAGGGGAAAAAAACAAGCTGAGAGAGCACCATGGACCTCTCAAAGTGAATATGTGCTACTAAACTCCTAATTCATATTTCATCGATACAAACACATTATAACTTGGGTACAATTCAAAATAGAACATAGAATGTTATGATAGGGCTCTAAGGGACCTTAGATCTAGTCCAACCTCCTGCCCGTGGCTGGAGATCCTATACCATTCTGGATTTTATTTGACCTTGATGGGATGGATACATGTGATTATAAAAAGAATAACAAAATAACACAATAGAATAATAGAGTTGAAAGGGGCAGCATATCACTCCCAACCCAAGCAGGAGACCTTATACAATTTTAGACAAATGGCTGTCCACTCTCTTCTTAAAAACCTCCAGTGATATTAGTTTTGGCCAAATATCTGTAGATTATCTAGCTCTGCATATGGCTGCCCATGCTTTTGTATTACTAATGTTTTCACCTATATCCTGTGCTCAGTTTATGGCTCTATGATTCAGCATGGCTATAGCCAGCTTTTGGGTGCTGACCATCTCATTTTCAAGCATTACTAAATCTTAAGGAGAAGTATAAGCCACTATACTTCATTATTATTTTATTTATGACACACTATCCCTTTATTAATCTATTTAACTCAGTTAAAAGAACTATCCAACTTTCCAAGAAATGAGAAGGGGAATAAAAAAAATGATTTCATTAAGCCAAAAGAAACCTAATAAAACTACATAGAGATCCATAAAACCATTAATCATGTTTAGATGATTAGAAAGGGATAACTTCTGCAAAAAGTTTAACTCTAAGACTGGCTTCATGCAATAAAATCTGGTTATGTTTAGAATGGGTTTGTTGAGCTTGATCAGCTGGTCATGATGAACTTAAAGCTCCTTCTTCAATTCATTTTGCTTTGAACTTATTTTCAAAAACACTTTATCATGTGATCATGCAAAACTAATCCAAAAAATGAAAAATTCAAATACTTATAGCAGTATTAAAGCACAGCCACAACACTGCTAAATAAGGCAAACAAGGTATGGAAACCATGCAGGACTGATATCTTTTCATTCCCTTTCCCAGCAGTGGCCATAGAAGCCTTCTGTGTTTTCTTCAGTGAAACAAATTAATGTATTGTATTAATGTTTGTGGGTAGGTGTACTTCTGTCTCTCCTCTGGTTGTATCTCTCTGGGTATATCTGTACAAGAAGGACTATTCATCCTTCACTCTGGGTCACATGATAAGGAGAAAGACAGAAAGGGGCTGAGAATGGGACAGTGGGCATTTCAAATTAGTACCAGCTGTCCAGGGATGGGATTCTACCAGTTCGCACTTATTCGCTAGAACCGGTTGTTAACATTCTAAGCAGTTCGGAGAACTGGTTGTTAGAAGAAATTACTGGCCTAATCCTGTAAGGAAGGCAGAAAGGAAACATTCTGGTGTTGCTTACAGAAACTGCCTCTCCATTAACCCTTATTACATTCTTGGCAGGACTAGACTTCCTGTCTCAGGAACATCTCTGTAGTTTTTTCCCCCTCCTTTGCTGGTACTTTGCTTGTGTGGAGTGACCATTCAAAGTTACAATGGCACTGAAAAAAGTGACTTATGACCATTTTTCACACTTACGACTGTTGCAGCATCCCCACAGTCATGAGAGGCCAGGCAAGGAGATGCGTGCCTCGATGTGTGATATTGAGTTGGCCACACCCAGCCAGTCACATGACCACCAAGCTATGTCCACCCAGTCACATGACCACCAAGCCACACCCACCACCCAAGCCACACCCACAGAACCGGTTGTTAAAAAATTTGAATCCCACCCCTGCAGCTGTCCATCCCATGCATTGGGGAATCAGAAACTTGCTCCTTCAGCCAAATCTATCCCTCAGATCAGAACCATTGTTATGGGGCTAAAATGAAGAAAGACCCCTTTGTGCATTGTTTTATGACCTCAGAAGAAAATTAAAAAAGCCAACTA
The DNA here is from genome assembly GCA_009733165.1 of Naja naja. Lineage (NCBI taxonomy): Eukaryota > Metazoa > Chordata > Lepidosauria > Squamata > Elapidae > Naja > Naja naja. Next base: position 49,594,265 of record CM019149.1, read on the forward strand.
TCAAGCCAACTATCTTATGACAAGCAAGGAAAACTCATCATCTGTTATCATACCTCACATATACAATCTTGACTCATTAGCAAGAGTCCTGGACTTTTGAAGAAGCAACCAAAAAGCACACCACAGATAAATGTAGAAGATTTTCTTTGGCTTCTGCCTAAGGTTGGTGCTAGATTTTATTTTATTGATTTATTTATTTTGTCAATCGCTTACAAGATAATAAGTATAAGGATAAACATAGTTGTGAATGCATGAAATGAATACATATAACCCACCCTGTGGAACCAGCTGCCCTTGGAGTTGCGGTTGGCCCCTGACCTTCGATCCTTCTGTCGCAACCTGAAGACATGGCTCTTCCAGCAGCCTGCCTGGACTTGAGGGGAGGGTTATTGGCTTTTACTGGTTTTATTGTTTGTTGTGGGTTTTAAATTATTGTTGGGATTTAATATTTTTAATAATTTTAATTTTTGTATTCTATGTCTTCTTATAGTTGCGAGTCGCCCTGAGTCCTTCGGGAGATAGGGCGGCATATAAATCCCATCATAAATAAATAAATAAATATAAGAAAAATAAAAGAAACAATAGGACAGGAACGGTAGGCACGTTAGTGCATTTATACACGCCCCCTACAGACCTCTTAGGAAAGGGATGAGGTCAATAGTAAACAGTCTAAGGTTAACGTTTTTGGGGTTTGGGGAAGAAACCACAGAGTCAGGTAGAGTATTCCAGACATTGACCACTCTGTTGCTGAAGTCGTATTTCCTGCAATCCAGATTGGTGTGGTTAACCTTGAGTTTGTATCTATTGTGTGCTCTTGTGTTGTTATGGTTGAAGCTGAAATGTTCATTGACCGGAAGGACATAAGATATAAGATATAAAGATATAAGAATACATTCCATAACATTCCCTAAAACTTTTCTCCATGGCTTTTCATGGATGTATGCGAAAATGTTATGACTTCTGAGTGGAAGTACCATCTTGAAATCAGTTATAGATTTCTGTAGATGTCCTATATAAAAAAAAAAAGACTTAACAGTATTAATAAAGGAGAATATTTATAGCTCAGGGTTGATGTGAGGGATCCTTGGTGCTCTCTGAGCTAGCTTGTTTTGTTGCAGATGTCTCATTACCCAAACTAGGTAACATCATCAGTGCTAGTAAGGAGTGCTGTTTGCTGTCAGTTTATATTCTGGTGCTTGCCTGTCAGTGTTGGTGGGGGTAGTCTTAGAGATTCTTTGGTTAGGCTGTTTGCTGTTGGCTTCTTTGGCAGTTTCTTGACTGGGGTATTGTTTACTTGATTGTTGGTCTGATGTTAATCTATGCTGATTGCTGTTAGAGAGGTGGTTGGGTCTTTTTTGTTCTTTTGTGGGCCAGGTGATAGTCTCTTTTGCATAGTCTAGAGGCATTCTTAATGTCTATTGTCTATTGATGGCTGATTTGTCAGAGTGCTAGGCTTGTAGAAATCCCCTAGTGATTTTGGACTTGGCTTGGTTTAGGTAGGATGATCACATTTTCCCAGTTGAAACTATGGTTAAATCTGTCGATATCTTGTGAAATTAAAGATTTTTCATCATGTCTTCTGACTGCTGGTTGATGTTCATGGATGCGTTCTGCCAGTCTTCTGTCTGTTTGTCCTACATCCGTGAAGGCGAACCTATGGCACGTGTGCCACAAGTGGCATGCAGAGCCATTTGTGCTGGCATGCAAGCCACAGGAAAACTTACCTCACTGTGCATGCACACGCCTCACAGCTGATTTTTTTTCAGCTGGTTTGAGGCCTTTTTCAGCCTCCCAGAGGCTTGGAAAAAGCCTCTGCAAGGCTTTTCAGGATGAATTATAGGCCCATTTTGTCACTTCCTGTAATACTGGAAGTGACGAAATGGGCCTATAATTCTGCTTGAAAAGCCTTGCAGAGGCTTTTTCCAAGGCTCTGGGAGGCTAAAAAAGGCTTCAAACCAGCCGAAAAAATCAGTTGTGAGGGACAGTGTAGGTAAGGGTGTGGCAGGGTAGGGTAGAGGATTGTGCATACATGCACAGAGGGTGTGGGGAGGGGGCACGCATTGCATTCTGGATGTTGGTACATGAGTGCATGAGCGCTGGTGCGTGCACAATTTTTGGCACAGGAGCCCAAAAATGTTAGCCACCACTGTCCTACATAATGGTTGTTGCAGTCCTTACATTGTGTGTTGTGGATGATTCCTGTTTTTTCTTCTGAGCTTGTTGGGTCTTTTGGTCTGCTTTGAAGAGCTTTAGTTGGCTTGTGTCCTATGCTGATTCCACGTGGTTGTAGTAGTCTGTTGGTGGTTTCTGAGACATTCTTGAAGTAGGGAAGACTTACAGTATGTATTCATAAACTATAATTTCTATAAATGAGATTATTTTAGGTAATTAATTCAAAAATATAAAATACAGACTAAAACTATTTAGAACAATGATTGCAATGAGCAGTGACAAATATGGAATCTTGGATAGTAAAATATATCATGTCTATACATTTTCTTCAGTTCTTTAATAAACGTCATCCTGCATTTTATGCCAGTATGTGATTATATTGTCATTCAATTCACAAAAGGTTGGCAATGATTGTTATATTCCCAAAGGTATTTTTCAAAAGACAGTTGGACTTTCTTTGTTTTTATATTAACAAAATAACAACAACAACAACAATAACAACCACAGAATAACAGAGTTGGAAGGGACCTTGTAGGTCATCTAGTCCAATCCCCCACCTGAGCAGGAGACCCTACACCATTTCTGATAGATGCTGGTCCATTCTCTTCTTGAAAGCTTCCAGTGATGAAGCTCCCACAACTTCTAAAGGCAAGCTGTTCCATTGCTCTCACTGTCTGAAAATTTCTCTTTATTTCCAGATTGAATCTTTCCTTGATCAGCCTTCAACCATTATTCCTTGTCAGGAATTTTGCTTGAAGATGTTTTGCTTCTCATCCAAGAAGCTTCTTCCGTTCTGGACTGAATTGAACTGAAGAAGCTTCTTGGATGAGTAGTGTAATGTCTTCAACAAAAAACAAAGAAAATCCAGTTGCCTTTTGGAAAAGCACCTTTGGGACAACTGTGACCTGGATGACTGATAATTTCCATAGACAGATTGTTATATTCATGTTTCTTTCTGTTTAGAATATGCTTGCTGAGATATAACCTCCATTCCAACATACTGCACTTATTTTCATTTCTCACAAGAAACGTCTTTGTGTCTTTGTGTATGTCTGTATGCAACAGTGTGGGCATGTGTGGTTGATCAGCAGAGCTGTCATTTTTAATCCTTTTCTTTCAATCATTTCTTTTCCAATATGAAGCATCTCAGTTTAAAACACTTGTAGAGGCTGTTCATAGTGAAATACTAGTAGCATTTTCAAAATGTAAAACAGAACAGTGTCATAAAGACAGAACAAAAGAAATTAAAACACTAGCTATGCCACAGTTGTCTTATGCAGCAGTTAGAAATTTAATTATTTTATCTCATAGAATAATGTGCCCTTCAGAAATCATTTTGGACTAGATGTTTCAAACCAATGATCTGTAGTTAATTATCTTTAATAACTGTTGCACATTATGGTTAGATCTATGTTTTTGCTAAACCAATTAATAATATCTTCATTAGTATAAAGACAAGGTAGCTGGATTCTTTCATTTTTCACACTGAAAGAGTAGATATTTTAAACACAGAAATTTACTTTAGCCATACATTCCCAATGATATGACTAATTAATGAGACTTCAAAGACGTATAACTTCCAAAAGCTACTTATTTTCAAGTGATTGTTCAACATTTAATGGCATTTCACTGAGGCCTTGAAACCCTAACCACCTAAATGTAGAATATGTTAAACTCTTTTAAAGGAACAACCCAAGTGGCACTCTGAGTAATGCTTAATGGTGAATGGAATTCATATTTCTTCTTAACAAACTTATTGGATATCAAAGTAATCATGCTAACAGTTGCTCACGAATCATGAATATCTGTTAAGCTGAGTCATTGTTTTTTAACTGAGACAATTCTAATTTGAAGGGGAAAAAGACTCTTCAATGGTTTTGGCTTTGAAAATTCAAAGTTTGGATACATTTAGATATCTACTGTAAAAAATGCTAATTATGCAAAACAAGACAATAAATTCATAAAGTTACTCTAGTTAAGTGGGCACTAGCCTGCATTTTCACAATCTACTAAATGTAATCTAAGGGAATAGATTTAGATATTATAGCACAGAAGAGGACAACTTGCTGTTTATCTATATTTCTGTAGGAAAACTAATATCTAGTATATTTAAGGCTTTTTTGACAAGAAAAGGAAGGAAGGAAGGAAGGAAGGAAGGAAGGAAGGAAGGAAGGAAGGAAGGAAGGAAGGAAGGAAAAGATAAAAATAGAATTAGCATTATTGATGGAGAATGATATTATAATTATTACAAGAAAAGGGAGGTATAATAGGAAAAAGCAGGAATGTATCTTCGGAAGCTTTCATTCAGCATAATGTGAATTTTGAAAGAGAAAATATAGCATGTTTGGAGCTCTGTAGGAGCTTAAAAACTGTATCAGTTTTCCTGAAAATGGCCAATTCAGTCCAAGTAGACGTGACTCAGCAGGAAGATCACTAAAAAAAATCATGTTCTAATAGGAAAGGCATCTTGAAGACTTATCAGCTTGGATAAGATGGGAAACTGTGACATTTTTCTCAAATGCCACACTTCAGAAAATGTGTGTTTTATTGCTACTCTTCTGTAAATGGTGCCAAAGTGTATAGAAAGTTGGCTTTCTTTCTCTTTTAATAAAATATTCTAGAGTATTCAAAATACATAAGAAGCTAAAATGAATTGAACATTTTCATAAGATTTGGGTAGAAAGAAAGAAATTTTCAGATGTTTCCTTTCTGATTTATGCTATTCTCTTATGAAGCTCTATACATTTTTTAAATTTATCTATTCTAGTTTTAAAAATCTGGTCAATTACAACACTGAAGAAAACCAAATAAACAAAGTGCTTTGAGATATGTTACTAACAAGCTACTTTGCTAATTTTTGCATGGTTAGAATTAATAAATCAGATATCTCATGTTGCTTAAAGTTGTGGTTTTCACTAGCCTTTTGAAAGGTATTTTACCAACAATCTTCAAAGAACTCTGTGCACTATATATTGCAGTAATCAACTCTGCAGTTTTTCATAATATTTCAGAGTTGCTTGCATAAATCTGGTAGTAGAAGTAGCATTCTTTAGAAAAATCCAAATATCGCTAGGGGGAATTTTGAAAATTCTAAGACAATAAATCTTTGTGAAAACCTATAACTTTACTGGAGATTTAATTATAAGGATGGGCAAATCTGTCAGTTTTGATTTCTCTCAGTTTTCATTTCCCTGACTGTACATTCATTTTGGCCTGCTTCTGCAACAATTTGGCAAAAGAAAACCTGTATGTATTTTTCTGTTCATTTCTATTAATCCACTGACATACTGTTTTTCAAGTGTTCTTTTTTCAAATTGTGGACTTTTTTCTGAATTTCAAGTTTAAATTTCACTGCACAAATGCACTCTATCATATCGATTCCAGAACTTGGTAGGTTCATGTAAAATATGAGATGAATTGCTATATCTAGCAAAAGATAACTTTAGATAAAATTAGCCAGTCATCAAGAGGAGGAGGATGTGGAGAGGAGGAAGAAGAGGATGGGGAAGGAAGAGGAGGAAGAGGAAGATGAAGAAGAAAAGGAAGAAGGAAGAGGAAGAGGAGAAGGAGGAAGATGAAGAAGAAGAAGAAGAAGAAGAAGAAGAAGAAGAAGAAGAAGAAGAGTAGCTAACATTGGAATTAAAATTGTAGGGCATATTTAAAAGTATGTTGGCTCATTGTTTCACTTCTGCCATCCTAAATTTCAAAGTTTAGTGAAGTATACAACACATTGCTATAATTATTCAAATGAAGGTAACCCAAAGATCAAATCTTGTGATGATGAAATGAAATCCATGAAAGGAAATGTTGGTTATCACATAGTTTCAGTGAATCTGAGAGCATTTTTCTCATTTTAAAGTTAAATTATTTAAGGTAAAAGATACCTAGCTATTATCTGAGGTCCATGAAGTAAGTATTGCCATGTCTTACCCCCAGTTATTGGTTTTCAGGACAGAGTGCAGCAAATGTGTCAGACACTGAGTAGGAAGACAATATTTGCAGAAGAATTTTGCACAGTTATGGTAGCTCAACACTTCTATTTTTGTCCTGATTTGAGCAAATAAAATATGTGATTAAGATATGCCTCTCCTAGATTAACTACTATGGAATCTCCTAAAGCAGATTAGTCCAGGAAAATATGTCTGCCAAGTTTTCAAGTACTAATGCTCATAAATATGATCTTGCAAAATATATCCTTTGGTTAAAAAACGTTAGACTTTACTTTATTGAAAAATGATGGAGAAATTAATGAAAAATAAGGGGGATTTGATCTTAAATTTTCCATGCCAGTCCATCCTTTTGATTACTGATAATCACTCCATTCCAACAGCAGACATAAGGACAAACTTCTCCAGCCAGCTTAGTTAATGATCAGGGATCATTTGAAATAAAGTTCAATAGTATATGGTGACCAAAGATTAGAGAAATAAAATCATCTTGGTCATAAACCTACTTAATTGAAGGTTTAAATGAATCCTAATGGCAAACCTGCAATAGAATCAAAAGGAAACCAGAGACCCTTGAAGGACCAAGGCAATTAGAACCAATTCAAATAACCAAATTTTTGCATAATGTTTAATATGAAGCAGAAAAAACCTACAGTGAAATAAATAAATATCTTCAGTTATATACAAGAATGGTGTATGCCTGCGATTATACTGCCAAGAGGCTTCTTATGTGGATGACATACAAATTATACAGAATGAAGCATTTGTTATATAGTAACTGGTATGTCTCAATTATTGTTCGTAACCCTCTGGCTCCCTTGTTCTTATTAATCAATGAGAAGAAGCCATCTATGTGACTGTCCTTGAGGAATTTCATTCCAGGATGAGACATTAATGATAATGAATGAAAAATGTGCTTTGATTTATATCGGTTCAGTAACTAAACCAAAATAGATGTACTATGCAAACTTATGGACCTCAGAATAGGTGGCACCTTGGATTTGCCCTTCCAACCCTGGAGAAATATTACAGTTCTCTCTTAATTCTCCAATCTTGGCAGAAAAAAAGGACAATCCAAGGAGATGTGCCAGGTCCCTGTGTATGCAAAAGAAGTCTTGAATCCCAACCCACAGACATCATCTCAACGCACAGAAATGTATGCTAGTCATAGATCATCATTCTATGGGAGGGAAATAGTTAACAATAAAGCCTTTGGAAGAGGTTTAATTCAATTAAAGAAATGTTTCTCCTCCATCTTGATCAGACCAACTGGACAAGTTGAAGCTCTTTGAAAGTTTCCACTAATAATATATAAATTTCCTCTAGCTTAGCAACGCATCTTAGGCAAATTAAAGTACTCTTGAAAATGAAAATGCTCTTCCCATTACATTTAATGTCTACATATGACTGAAACAACCCTCCCTCAATTGCCTCCGGAAGTTGTGGATGCTCTATTACTGGAAATTTTTAAGAAGAGATTGGACTGCCATTTGTCTAGAATAGCATCAAGTCTTCTGCTTGAGCAGAGGAGTTGACTAGAAGACCTCCAACTCTGTTATTCTGTATTCTATATTCTGAATGGATGTACACAGTTGAACTTTTAGACTTAACCCGTAGTCTAAGTTAGAAGCACTGAGAACTGGCCACAAGGCGGCAGTAAAACCCCTTGCATCTACAAGGTAGCTTGTTCGAAGATATTCATTTCCTTAAACATTAGAAAACTGTATTTGCAAGCTGGGCTTCATAGAGATACACTGTCCCTACTATTTCATGTTGCCTTATATATTGAGAGGTTTAAAAAAATCTTTTCAGCCTTCAATAATTTCCTTTGTGTAATATATATAAGAAGACAACAAATTTCAATCCCTCGTTCTAACAAAAATCATGCTTGTAACTATTTTCCTGTATTTTTGTAACCTGGAAGATATGATAAAAATTGTTGGTCTATATGAATCTATACAGTGTTTATCATCTGATTGTATCTGTAGAAAACCAGGTTTAAATAACTTTAAAGAAATAAATCACTTATTGAGTCCAAGGAATTTCATCTAATTCATCTAATCAATCATTTCCCTGGATCTACACCTGCAAACAAAAGCAATCATTTCCAGTATTAGTTTTACATTTTCAAATTTGGAGTAATATGGAATATCTGTGTTAGGTTAAGATACACAGAACTTTGCATGAATAGGAACTACAGGGTCATAAAAAGGGAGTTTGGGCATACCCTTATAAATGCATTTATATGAAAAGGTATAAAAGTAACTGGAGGTGAGTCTGCTGAACTCAATGGGAATTATTTTCAAGTTGATATGCATATGGATACAAAATTTTCTCTATGGAACTGTTGCATCCTAATATGGAGAGGTGCTTTAAATGTAATCGACTACTATATGACAAACTGCTAGTAGATTTAGAAAGTAGATGATATGATAGAGACAGAAAGATACAGGCAGACAAGATATTCCAGTATTCAATGCCTTACTTGAGGTCTACAGAGCTCAGAACACCTATCTGGAATAGTCAGGGCGAAATTAACCTTTGAACTTCCAGGTGAGTGTTAGTTGAAATGTATTAATAGCAATATGAGAGTAGGTTCATTGTGGATCATTTTCCTTAAGGCTTCAAAAATCTTAAGTAAGTCCTACAAGAAAGTCATTTAATTAAACAGAATATCTATGACTTCATGGGAAAGAGCCTACATCTAGGGATTATTTATTTTGCTTATCTGTAGGATTGAAAACAATTTATAAAAATACTTCTCCCTATTGTATGCTCAGGTTATTATACTTTGGAGACAGTTGTATATTTTATTGGAAACTAAACATCAAAAAATAAGGACTCATCATTTTTTCATGTTTTACCAACTCCCACCAACACAGCAACAGCTAAGAGTTGCTTAGATTCCATAAAGAATGAAAATGTGATTTCCTAGATTCATTTAATTTAGTTTGGTAATGAAATGTCTGCAAGAAAAGAACCAAGCTCAGAGAGCACCAAGGACCTCTTATTTAATTATTTTCATTGCTATTATAAAAAATATGATCAGAGTCTGGACAAGAGCTGTGGGTGGTGGATGCTATCATGTTGACTGCTGTAATTCCAGGCTGTCTTTTGATAAATTAAAACCTCAAAGGATTCAAAGAATTCTGTTAAATGCAGGCTTCCTTGTTCTTTCATCAGGATATCCTATATTCCAACAGGGTTAAGATGAATAAAGGGTTTTGAAGAAGCAGAATAAAAAGAATATTGATTCTTTTGAACTTTGAAGTTGGAGAACACTCCTGAGAATACTATGGATGGGGGGGGATGACAAACAAATGGAGAATATAAAACGTTGGGTTCCACCAGAGTTCTCATTGAAGGCACAAATCACTAGGCTCACATTATCTTACTTTGGAGACATTATGTCTCTGGAGAGGTTTATAATGCCAGGAAAGGTTAAAGGAAAGAGAAGAGGACAACCAACACCAAGGTGTATGGAGTTAGTTACAATGGTGATAAGTACAGTATTGGGAGATCTGAAAGACTAGGGAACAGATACTCATAGAGGAAATCTGTCCATGTGGTCAATAAGAGTCAACACCAGTTTGATAGCATGTAATTGAATTGATTGATCAATGCTGATAAAGAAATATTGCACAATATGCAATTTTCATCATATGTTCTTGAGTTCAACTTACTTTTATTATCCATACTGACAGATTGGACATCTTTGCCTTTTCTCTTAGAAGCCAACAAGATTGATAAATTCAGAAAAATGCTCCTTCAGTCTTAAGTTGCCTCCTGGAGCATCATGATTCATAATTTGAGAATATGCAGCTGTAATAAAAAAGCACATCAGAGCTTTCCCCCAAATAGCAAGTTTTATTACTGAATTGAAGTTTCATGAGGACATTTTCCCTTGCTTGTTTATTTAAAATGTATTTATATTTTTACATAAAATATATTAATTATGTTTTCTCCATACAATGTATCTGAATGAGCAGGCACATTAAAAAACTTAAAACCATGCCAACATTATTAGCTAAATATCACTTTTAAAAAAGAACATTAAGAAAACACATTAAAAAGCAAAATTAGAATCAGAACCAATGTTATTATTAAGCCACTTTGCAAGATAATTTAAAAGCAATCGCACCGATTTTTAAAATGCCATCATCGTCCCTCCACCACAAAAATTAATCTTTGCTTTTTGGCAAAATAAAAACAAAGAAAGGTGGCAATCTTCAAAAAACATGAAATCCTCTTCACTGTTTTACAGATTATCCTTCATCCCAATCTGACGCCCTCCAATTATGTTGAATTTTTCCAAGTCTTGACCTTGCATGGTTGCAACCCCTTCTTGAGCATATGATATATTTGTTTGTCATCTTTTTATTACTATATGCTTTATTTTTTACTACACTTTGTTGATTTTTTTTTAATGTTGTGAGCCACCCAGAGTTAATTGGAGTCAGGCAGCATCTAAGTTGAATAGATGAATAAATAAATACATTTCAACAGCTTGCTTATTGATGTAGCCAACTATTATTTGAAACATTTCTGTCCCACCTATTTGCCACACATTTTTAAACATCATCATGAAATAACAATAAAAAGTCCAAAATACATAAATATAAATGCAAAGCAGTAGCAAGAAAGTATGTGGAAATGCTTAAAATAATAATAGAGAAAAAAGAAATGCTAATTCCTGAAATGTTATTATATTTTTTATTATTAGAGTCCTCTCTCTCTCTCTCTTTCTCTCTCTCTCTCTCTCCCTCCCTCCCTCCATCCCTCCCTTCCTCCATTCTTGGATTCTCTACCAGAAGCCTGGGAGTTTGAGTGTTCTGCATACTATGCTTATCTATTCCTAGCATTGAACTCTTGTGGTGACAGGACATGATCCAGTACATGATATTGGCTAAAAAAACTAATAACAGTGCATGAACACTTAGCACAGTTGGCAGGCTCCCGTCCAGACTGGCTAACACAAGGAAGGACAGTGATAATCATGAAAGACCCCACTACAAGCAGACAGCACTGTTGAACTACCAGTCAATAACCTACCTCCCCAAAACATGGAAGTCCTAGCTGGCATCGCATCCACCAAACCATGAGAACTATAAGGGCTAGTAGATGAGCATAACTCAGAAGTGCATTGGGAACAACACCAGAAGCTCAAAACACCAATTGCTCATAGCAAGACCTAAGTTGGAGAACGTTGCTTTCAACCAACAAAGGCATTTTGAAGGATCCAAAGAGTAAAGCAAATAATTGTAAAATGTATAATTTGTTGCTTGAACCCAATATTTCACTTTTTACTCTATCTAAATGGTATTTTTTAAAAATTAAAATCATAAATTGTCCATATAACTCCTCATCAAAAATGTTCAGGTTAATATTTGCCTTTAAAAAAAAGCAAACCTACTGAAGTGTATAATTTACACTAGATTTAGTGGCCATCGGGATTTTAAAAGTTCATATCCAGTTGCCCGAATCTACCCTGCAGCATATTCTGCAATATTATTAAAGTAGAAATGTTGAACATATAAGACCAGAAGTCCTCACTGTCATCCCCACTTTCTTCATATACCATTGCTTTATAATAAATAAACAGTTGCAGGAATTGGTTATATCTACTCTAGTAAAAAGAAAGACTAAGGAGGACATGATAGCAGTGTTCAAATATTTGAGGGGCTATCATGAAGAAGAAGGGGGTCAACCTATTCTCCAAAATACCTGGAGGCAAGACAAGAAACAATGGATGGAAACTAGTTAAGGAGAGAAGCAATCTAGAACTAAGGAGAAATTTCTTAGCATTGAGAACAATTAACCAGTGGAATGGCTTGCTTCAAAAATTGTGGGTGCTCCATCACTTGAAAGTTTTAAGATGAAATTGGACAGTGACTTGTCTGAAATGGTATAGCATCTCCTGCTTGATCAGGAGGTTGCACTAGAAGACCTCAAGGTCCCTTCCAATTCTGTCATTCTGTTCTGTTATTCTGTCATACAAATACACCTCACAAAGCTGAGTTAGCTTAATGTGGGTTTTCATGCTGACCACATAAACACCTGTCTTAGCTACTCAACAAGTATGTAACAGGAGGGTAAAGATGCACTATAATTTTTTATTCTACCTTGCAACATTCTAATATTGTAATCTGCCCCCAAAGTTTTGTTCCTTAACTGCTCATAAATCTCTGTAAAATTACAGTACATCTCAAACACTTTGCAACAATGCTATAAAACACTTAAATAAAAAATAAAATAATAAGATTAAGGTGAATTAGTACTTGGAAAAAGGTAATGTTTTCAAAAAGCATCTAAAACCACAATGTAGCCAAGAAGAAAATGGGGACTGCAGAGCCATTTTTCCTCTATGACTTGTCTAGAATCAAACTATTATGCTTTGCTGAACATACATAAGGGATAAATTTAGTGATTGTTGAATGAATCAAGAGATTTTAGTTTGGGGAACCAATACAAACTATTACAATATTTTGTAAAAGGCAGAAATGATACCACTAATAGTTTTAAATTTGGTTCCTGAGGGAAGAGGAAGAAATAGGAAAAGTGAATGTAACTTTGCCATTTTTGTCCCAAATCTGTCACCAGCCAGATTTGATATTTCTCCTATGATATAAAATCGTCAAATGCTTAGAGAAGCATCTTTTGAGGGGAGAGGAAAAAGATAGGGGATAGAAACAAAATAAGACTATGGACAATCAAAAGATGTTTTCTCAAACAGTCTCCTGAAGATCTTAAGATTCTCTGGCAGGGAAATAAATTTTCAGTTCTGTATGCAACCACTTATTCTGGTCTGCCTTTCTTATGGATTTATTCGAAATATGAAGAGGTTAAATTTTAGTCTATTAAGCGCAAAGTTCTGGCTGAGATTATTTTTATGAGGTAAACGTCTGAGAGGAAAAATGATGTCTCCCAATTTGGCCATTGCTGTTTGAAAAGCAGACACTTTATTTTTCCAAAAGAAACTCCAACAAAGATTAGTATATTTTTGTTTATTGGGGTTTTTTAAATGCTTTGCAGTCTTTTGTTTTGCAGTTTATCAAATTGCATCCTGCCCGCACTTCCCAGTCTGGAGAACTTCAAGAGATCATGTTCTCTCATGAGGACTTCCCCGGGGATTTATTGAAGTGTGGGGAGCCACAATGAGTGAAGATTGCATAAGGAAAGAAAGGACACACCCATTGGCTACCTGATAACTAAAATAAGTTTTTAAAAAAACACTTCTATATATTTTGTCGTGACAAAAATGATTTCATCCAGTTTTTTTGTCCTGATAAAAAACTGAACTTTTTCATCAAACAGTGTGAGATAGTAGGGGGAGAGGAAATCATCTCATTACATCAAGTTCATCAGTCCTAAACTTTATGAAATTCTTTCTCATCTTCTGTACGTGTAAAAGTTCTGGCCAATGCAGCTACTAACAGAGTAGTGGGGAGAGGGGGTTGTCATGATTGGCTGTCAAACAAAGTGAAGGGACAATTTGGAGAAACAGATTGAAATGTCAATCTCTCAAAACACATTGATAGGATATGATATGAGGAAAAGTACTATACTGCAAAGATTTTGTAGAAATGTTGGCCCAGATAAACAAATCTGGAGTGAAGCTGTTGCTGTGGAATAGCACCTTCATAAGTCCTATAAAATAACTTTGGAGTATTGGCTGGTGCAAGCAGGATTTAGTAGGGTATTTTTATGGAAAGCTTTATCCTGTGAAATGGAGTAGCTGGGGGTGCAATTTGTCTGTGTGTGTCCGTGTCTGTGTGAGTGTGTCCGTGTGAGTGTGTGTGTTTGTGTGTGTGTGTGTGTGTGTTAGAGAGACAGACAGACAGACAGACAGAGACAGAGACAGAGACAGAGACAGAGACAGAGTAAGAAAGAAAGAGAGAGAGAGAGAGAGAGAGAGAAAGAAAGAAAGAAAGAAAGAAAGAAAGAAAGAAAGAAAGAAAGAAAGAAAGAAAGTAAGTTTGCTGGAGTGATGCTTTCAGTCTTCTTGATTCTTCACTCGCCTTGCTAAATAAAATGTTATTTGTGGGACTCGGGAGATATACTTTTGCGGGGTAGATTCTGAATGAACTTCTTCTTGACATGCAACATTTACAAAGACTGTCAAGATCTGACTTTTTCCCAGGACCTTTGGATCATGGAGTGATGGAGTACTCATTGGATGATGATGTTATTGCTGTTTGAATTGCCATTTTATTGTTTTATTGTTTCTTTACTATTCATAGACATATATATGGTGGTTTTGTATTCTTTTCATTATGTTTTGTAGCTTTGTGGGAGGGGTGTCTGGAGTCACCATGGTTATGTTGGGCAATCATAGAAATGTTATAAATAAATTTTTAAAGAACAACATGTTGCCCATTTTATTTTAAGTCCTTTGGGAATTGCAAAATGAAGAAAGGAATAATATTACCTGTGTCAATAGCTTTTTCAAGTTTAGAGCATTTATTTACAATATTTGAAAACCATCTAGAGTCAAGATGATGTAGATAGGTAGGTCAGTAGAGAGATAGACAAAAGCAGGTGAAAACAATAGATGACAAGCATTCTCTCCTTCTTTGCAGATGGAACAGAATTTCTAACACTGTTCAGGAATATTCCTGTAGAGAGCATCAGAATTTGGCATTAAAACTATTTATTTTGGACTATCAGGAATGTAAAGAGATTTCCGTATATGATAGATGGTTGAGACACTGAGAAGCTTTTGGGGACTATATTTTCCTCTGGTGTAAATCAACATCTTTACAGAACTGGTAGTAATTTAGGGATAATGTCTGTTTGGATATATATATATATAAACCTGGAATCTGGAAAAATACCTTTATGGATTTTAATCTTCTAATAGATACCATCTTCCAGCTATATTCTCCCATCAACCTCTAGGGGTTTCTTCCTTTAAGAACACATATGATGACAGGCATAGGTGAAGGAGAAGCGGCAAAAAACAAACAAACCAGGGTTGAGTCAGGTGATTGGATTCTGAATTTCATGTATTAGCCTCAAGCTGTTAGGCATGTTTACATTTAATTTAGAGTTAGCTGCTTCAAGGTTCGTGTAGATCTAGTTAATAACTTTACTATATCTTATTATTTCCAGATGTTGGCATGTGGACAAATTATGAGTCACCTGGAATATGTGACTAAATCAGTAAGCCTTGTCTGCAGGATTGTTTAGAGTTGCTTTTTCTCCTTGTTTCTTTGTTTTACTGTCCTCTTCAGAAAATCGTATTCCAGAATAACAGAATAATAGCATAATACAGTTGGAAAGGACATTTCTTCTAGTCCAATTCCCTGCCCAGGCAAGAGACCCTATACCATTTCAGACAAGTGGCTGTCCAGACTCTTCTTAAAACCCTCAAGTAATGGAGCACCCACAATTTCTGAAGGCGAGCCATCCCACTGGTTAATTGTTCAAACTATCAGGAATTTCTCTTTTTAATTATTTATTGTTGTTGTTTTTAGTTGTGAGCCGCCCTGAGTCTTCGGAGATGGGGCGGCATACAAGTCCAATAAATAAATAAATAAAATAAATAAATAAATAAATAAATTTCTCCTTAGTTCTAGGTTGCTTCTCTCCTTGATTAATTTACATCCGTTGCTTCTTGTCCTGCCCTCAGATGCTTTGGAAAATAGGTTGACTCCCTCTTCTTTGTGGCAATCCTCCGAATATTGGAGATATTTGAGATATGATGGCTCACATTGTCATATCCTTTTCTCATTTCAAAATGGAATTACCATGTAGGAACACTTTCACCAGCAGCAGTTAAAGGCAGAAGCATTCAATATTTGCTAGTTTTACAGAAGAGAGATTTCTTCTTTGGGTTTAATGTTTTCAAAAAGGACTGTGTTACCTGCCCCACCAACAGTGGTCATGCATAGAATTGTTGTATGCACCACGCCTTTTACATGCCCATCTCCTCCTCTGGAGATATTTTATTATACCTACATACATATATAAAGTGAAGCCCCAGGGAGGAGAAAAATGCTTAGCCCGTAACAAAAGAAAGGAAAGAAAAATATCTCCTATTATATATTTAACAGAATATAGATTGCAAAAGACTGGAATTATTCTCACACATTTCCACATTTCAATTTCCAGTGGACTGCTTTCTCTGTAATCACATGCACTCTAATCTTTTACCACCTAGTCACAGATGTTGAAGTCAAATTTCCTTCTTTTTGTCTGTATTTAAAAATAATAATAATCATTTTTCCATCTACTGCAAATAACAATACTGATCCAGAGATGGAATACTGAAGTTGTAATTCAGTCTTTTGGGTCTGACTGCCATTCATTAATACCTCGAGCTGTGAGCTTATTATTTATGACATCAGCAGAAGCTCTCAATTGAATTGCAGTCTTATATTTAATTAGGGACTAGGTATTATTTTGTATGCAATATCCAGAATTAAAGTAAACCCTTTACCAAACATAATGGGCAAAAGCAGCAGCATTTGAATATATATTCTAATTGATATTTCTTGTACTTATTCTAAAAGTAATCAAAACATATACTAAAATATTAATTATAATATTTTACTGTATTGTGTTTCTTGATTTATTGCTGCCTCTTTTGGTTCACTCTTAATTACACATATTAAGAATATTTTTAACACATAGAAATGAATATTTTTTTTAATTGAAGATTTATTCGGGAATGAGTTAATGTATCATTCAGTTCAGCTCTTCACACTGAACTTTATATTAAACATAACAAAAGGTGTATTTAGCACAGTTTGCAATTTTATATACATATATATATATATATATATATATATATATATATATATATATATATATATATATATTCTTCGTGGCTTTAGCAACATGCCGCTCAACTGGTGACAGAGCTCATAAAGGAACAAAGGAATAAAATCATGGAATCGTCCTTTTTTATATAAGCAGAGGTAGCATTTCAAAGCTTTAAAAAAGGAGGGAAATCAAAGCACTCTTGAATGCAGAGATCATATTAAAGGAAATATTGAATCTGTTTGCTTAAAAAATCTTACATTATTGCCAGCTTTTAAACTTGGCTCCCTTTTTGAAGGAGAACACCAGTTAAGGACAAAAAGAATATTTTCATGCAAAAATCCAGCACAAGTTCAGAAGCACAGCCAGAGGCCATTTCAAGTGGGCACACAAATTTAATTCAAGTTATTCTTCCTTTTGTTCCGCATTTAACAAAGTTGAAGGATTTACTGACCTTTCTGATACTTGCTTAGGTTCAATCACTATTGTTTGCTTCAGGTGGCATGTAAATATTGAGCTGGGTTGTTACATCCACCCGGCGTGGAGCATGAGGAGGAAAAAAAACATAAGAAAAGCAGGGAAATTCATCAAGATTTATAGAAAGTTTGATCCAGTGTTGGATAATGCAGACAGAGATTTATTGGATAAGTTATCACAAGGTTCTTCTAGGAAGTAGCTCCAAATTTCTTCAAATCCAATATTCCTTGTTTCCATTTCGCTTACTTTTTCAGTTGTCTGTTCTTCAGTTTGTTTGATTGCATTGTCACAGTGCATATTTTTGTAGCCTTCTGCCAGGGTGGGAGGTTGGGACACAGGGATATTTGTGTTCTATTACCTCTACAGACCCACTTTTGTAGACAATTTTGTTCTGAAACCTCTCATAATAGGTTTGTACAAAAATAATTTACAGAATTCTCAGATGATAATGGTTCCCAGGGTTATACAGTAGTTCAAGAAATATTATTTTAGTGTGTTAAAATCATATCTTCCTATAGAGTTTTATGCTGAGACATAAAACCACTACCTCTGCCCCAGCCATCCTGCCACTACTTCCTACCTCCCTGCTGCCACCACAGACTGGACAGGTACAAATGTCCAGATGTAGTCCATGGGCTATAAAATGCCTAGGTCTGACATAAATCATAACCCACCTGGTTATCCCTAGTAGTGAGCCAAAGTTACATGAAAAAAATGTGATTTGTAGATAATATCAAACCCATACAATGACTTAAATGAAATGCACTGAGCAAGAGTTTAAATCTGGTGGTGTCAAACCAAGAAAGACACACTGAGGTTCTTTTAGTTAGTTTTCCTTTGTTGTTTCTCACTTATAGACAGAAATCTTGCCAAACTAAAGCAGACTACTTGCACCATTAAACATATACCTGAAAACTAGGGAAGAGATGCCTTAACTCTCTTTCTCCCACACAAATTTATCTAAGTTTTCCTGCTCCTGGCTCTTCCTTCCCAGGAATTCGAACTACATTCCACCACAATGTAGCCTCAATGTAATCTCTTCCAACTCTATTATTCTAATTTTATCAGAGGCAGTTGTGGGTGGGTGTTTGACAGGACAAGACTTGAAAAAGAAATCTTAAAATGTATTGAAAATCATGATACATTCCCTCCCCAAATGCACATTTGGAATTGCTTCTATTCAACTATCAGGAAAACTTCACTTCTAATCCACCTTCGTTTAGTCTTCAGCACAATGGCCTGCACTGCTTTAAAAATCTGCAGCTTTTGCTTTATATTAGCTAAAGATATATTTGCCAGAAAGTTAGCCCTTCAAGTCTGCATATTGCAAATGAAATGACAATAAATGAACTATAAAACAACTATTGATCATCTAGAATAGTATAGGTTTCATAGCCTATGTCCCCACCACAATTATCTTCAATAGTTTTACCACATATGGAGGCATATAATAGGGTGTAAAGGGATGTTCTTAAGGTATATGGCAGGATGGCACTGTTTTTATGTAGCCAAGGTTGGACAGTGATGGAATGATATATCTTAATTTGATGGGGGAAAAGATTATTAGAGATGTTTTTTTAATTTCCCTCAGGAATAATTAATAAGAAAAGTCCCCACAGAAAAAAAATGGGGTTTCATTTTATTTATTTGCCACTAACTTTATTAGCACAATTTCAGATATGTTTCTAGAGCCAACAACAAGGTTGTAAGGAACACACAAAGTGCCTTTAAGGGTACTTCTGGCCAGCAGGCCCCTTTTATCACCAGCAGTTTCTTTCTATAATTCAGTTACATAGAAGGAAGCATTTCCCAGCTTAGAGAGAATATTGATGTTAACAGAGATCAGTTGCCATAATGGCCAATAGGAAAATGGTCAAATATCCACTGATTCAGAAAAGCAGGAGAGTCCTAGTGCTTAAAGCTCATATAGCAGAGATATTATAGGTCCAAGTCAAGGGGTGTCCAAACTGCTTGAATTGATGTGTTCTGCATCAGTTGTAGCTTCTAGATACTCTTCAAGAGTAGTCTTCAAGAGATTAGCACTTGTTACTGACATCTTGAGCCATGTTTCAGCATATTCAAATAATTGTGGTGATCAGAAAACTCCCATAAATGCATTCCTGAGTCCTTTTGGTTAAGCTAAACTACCAACCCAGGCAGAGACATTGCATTTTGTGTGGTGCTGTTATCACAAAGTTCTGAATTAGGCCTCTTCTTTCATCACCTAAATTCCCCCTTCCCGGCCAATCAGCATTGGAATCATTAGCCATCTTGATTAAATGTTGGTATTTCTTTGAATTGTGAAAGAATCACTATCATGGTCAGGAGCATGGTAGACATTCAAGTTACAGTCATTTTGTGTGCAGCTTTTTATAGCTATTTTATTCTGAATCCAGACCTAGGTTGATATTAAATGTTTTTGACTGCATTGATGGAATTGGTTCCACTGTGCTCTTACTTTGTACTTTCTGACATTACCTCAAAATTTCAGGTCTAGGATGGTACACTAAAACAAATAAGTGGAATGTACTAGATAGATAGATGTCCGTCTGTATTTAACCAACAATTAACTTGGTGTAGAGCAGTGGTGGTATTCAGCAGGTTCTGATCAGTTCTGGAGAACCAGTGGCGGAAATTTTGAGTAGTTCGGAGAACCAGCAAATATCACCTCTGACTGGAGATTTTAGAGTATCCTTCCCTACCATGACCACCAAGCCATGCCCACAGAACAGGTAATAAATTTTTGAATCCCACTACTGGTGTAGAGCATGGCCATCTTTATCTATCAACTTTCCCAGTTAGCATAAAGGATTTTATCTTTACAGCCTTCAAATAGCTGGTGGTATTCTTGTCTTGCCAATATGCAAGTCTCATCAAAACCAATGTATTGTTCCTGTGATATTTACAAATGTATTCTCATTAATCTGAAAGTGACATGACCTGGTTTGCTGAAAGATGAAATTAAAAAACATGTTTGTTTTTAAATGGATAACTGATTTCTTACTAAATCATCTAACATACTGTCTATTTATATTTCATAAGGACAAATGTTTCTGACAACTCTCATAATAGGTTTGTACAAGCATGCCATGTTCTTCCTAAGGAGGTTGGTTTGAGTGACATAAATTGCCATTAATGAAATTTTTAACAAATCAGGCTAAACAATTTTAACTTTTAATGCATGGAGATGCAACGTAACAAGACCAGTCTAGTGAGAAGTGACACTTATTTTGGAAAGTAACTTCAAACTATATTTATCCCATTAAACATGCACCATAAGAATCAATATATATTATTATATTTTATGAAAATTTGTTTATGTACTGAAATAGAAGTAAAAATATGAACAAGTTTACTCAATATTCCTAGCAATTGCTAATATTTTTCTTTCTAATTTTTTAAAATTATATATAGTATTTTGAGGCCATATTGTTGATTTAAGCTTTGTGATTTGGAAATATTTGAAAAATGCTGAATTTGCCACTTATATGGCAAATTTGCCACTACTATTATGTTATGTCTTTTCATTATCAGATTGTTGAATTTTAAGGAGCACAGAATAAAAATGAAATGATTTAATGATGTAGCAGACTCTAAGAACAGGACTGCTCAGAGAATCTGTCAACTTTCTTTTTAAGTCTCTTCATCCATTTTTCTTGTGACGTTCACATAACTACCAACCAGGTATGATTGTTCTAAAATCAGATGCCTATGTTATTTCCAGGCATTAGTACATTGCAAGTTTGATGGGAGATTATATGAATGTATTATTTATTTATTTATTTATTTATTTATTTATTTATTTATTTATTTATTTATATTTGAACTTGTATGCCACCCCATCTCCGAAGACTCGGCTCACAACTAAAAACACAGAACAATAAATATTTAAAAAGACATTAAACCAGACAAGCCCAAATATATATATATATATTTTTCATTTTATTTAGACTTGTATGCCGCCCTACTCCCAAAGGACTCAGGGCGGCGAACATACAAAAGGATATACAATAAAACAACTAAAAACAAGTCCAAATTACCAAAAGTTAAAATAATAAAATCACAAATAAACAAACAAATTAAAACTACCCACCCCAGGGTCAATCCACAACAATAAAATACATTAAAAACCCATCCCGCCCCCCAAGGAAGGATCACAGCCCGGGTTGGTCAAACAACCAGGTCTTTAATTCGCGGCGGAAGGTGCAGAGATCAGGGGCCAGACGGAGCTCCAGAGGCAGTATTAAATAGTTTTATGAGTGTGCTAACCCAGTTTTGTACCTGAGGTTCATAATCACTTGGTTTGTAGCCTGGCACCTTAACCACTACATTAAATTAGCTCTCCTTTTGTTTGGAAGCGGGCCCATTTAAAAAAAATTAAAAGAGGCAGGTGAGAAAGGTGTCACAGAAAGTGACTGCAAGGAGCCATATTCTGGAATCCTGGGCAAAATTCTTCTCTTGTATCACTATCATGCCTTGGCATCTAAAAATAATTCAGCAGTCAGGGTCACTTTCCTTTCTCATCTCTCTTCAGAATAACAGAATACAGAGTAGGAAGGGACTTTGGAGGTCTTCTAGTCCAACCCACTGCACTAGCAGGAGACCCTAGACCATTTTGGACAAATGTCTGTCTAATCTATTCTTAAAAACCTCCAATGATGGATCATCCCAACTTCTGAAGGCAAGCCATTCCACCGTTCTTATAGAGCCACCTGTCTACTCTTAGATCCAGCACTGACTCTTCATTTTTTATTTTGCCCTTAATTCTTATTTCATTTACTAATACATGCCTGTTTTTCCAAATGTAATGTTTCAATCGGGACAAAGAATGTGTTTGACCATTGCTTTTGTTTCCCCTTTTTAGAGCAGAGAAATTTCAAAATAAAATTGCTGAGAAGGTTGGCCTAACATTCACAAATGTATTGTGGTTTCAGTTCAGACTGGAATTCCTGCACATGTGTTCTAGTATAAATTTTCAAAAAGAGTCAGTTATGTGCTATTTAATTAACATGTCATACAACTATACTCACAAGGCAGACAAAATATTTTTTTAAAGTTATCACTGGACCTCATTTTTTATATTGCAGTTGAAAAATGTTCAGCATCTGAAGTGAGAGGAAGAGAAGGAATAGCTGGAGATGGCAGAGGAAATAATATTCATGCAAATAATCATGCCTGAAATTCTTAATGGTCAAAAGAAATCTCTGCAGTGAGACATCCAATAGAACTGGAAACTGGACATTTTTTAAATATTTGACTAGTTGCATGATCATACAAGTGTGCTTGCTGAATTATTTGTAGATTCTCATCTGAACAAATGTGAAATGGGGAGGGAGAAGAGATTAAAATATTCTAAGGCTCTTTCATATTCTGTTAAAATGTTTATTCAAATGTCTCATTTGCTCCAGCCCAGACATCTGGGTTTTGTGAGAATGCTTAAAACAACAAAAACAAAAGCATGGCTTCTGGGAAGAAATTGCAAAGTAAAGTCAGCTCCACTAAAGGTAGATCAGTGCTTTGTAATTCCTCTCTGGATAAGGAGATGACTTGACATTGCCCACAAGTGCTCCAGACAGTTGCTTCTTGTGAGGAGATTGCAAGATAGTGGCTTCGGAAGGGTTCATTGCTCTTGGAGACAAGGGAAAGCTATTTGCAGTCACACCACACTCATCCTAAATCTGCTCTTCAAAAGACAATTGGACTCTCTTGTTTTTTTTTTCCTTGAAAATGTTTCGCTTCTCATCCAAGAAGTTTGTTCAGTTCTGGCTGAATAGTGGCGAACCATGACCAGATGATTGAGAATGTCATAGACACTCACACCACAACTGGCACCTTTATGGACCTTAGATCTGCATACTTCCTTTTCTAATCATTTTTTTGAAATCATTTGTTAATTGCTTTCCAACTATTAGAAATATTTTGATCAACATGTTTTATAGCCCTGGATGAATTTCCTTCAACCCTTAGCTAAAGTAGTTTTAAATACAAGTTTAAGGACTTAACTATTTTTTAATGCTTCTTTTTGGCTATCTTCTATTGACTTCCAGTCAATTACCTGAAAGGCTTCAAATTCCAATCTTATATGGTTTTATCCTGCCTTTTAATTATAATTATTTCCCCTTCATCTTCAACACCGACCTGGGAATTAGGTTAAGATTCATAATATTAGCTGACTGAAGTTTATCCAGTGAGCGTCATGCATTAATGGAAGACTCTGGAATTGCACTGATGTTTAAATCGTAACATTGCACTTGCTCTTTACCTAACTTTCCTTGCAATCTTTACAGTATATGGCAATTAAATAGATTTAGGGAGGAGAGATTTGCCAGTGACTATAAGTCATGATGGACTTATGAGTCTTCTACTTTTGGAAAAACATAACTCTGGCTAGCAAATGCAAGGAAGGACATGTTGACTTTCTTTACTAGCCACAGGTTTCCTATGAGAGTCAGATTCATCACTGTGAGAAACAGGATGTTGGTGATGATGTTATTCAACAGGATCTCTTTTATATTCCTGTTTATTATTTATTTGTTGTATTTTTGTCCTACTCCAAAAATTAGAGACAGAGTTGAGGGCTTGTTTTGTTTTGTCTTGACAATAAAAACTTGTAATGTAAGTTGGGCTGAGAGTTGTCCCAAGAAGTGAATTTAAACTCATAGCTTAATCTTTGCATTACAGCAGGGGTGTCAAACTCAAGGCCCAGGAGCTGGAGCTAGCCTATGGGGTGCTTAGATCTGGCCCACAGGGCCACCCTGGAAAGGACTGGCCCATGGTGCCTCTGCCAGCAAAAATGGAGCTCGGGAGGGCCATCGCAGCTGAAAACTGCCAATGTCAGTCATTGAAAACTGTTTCAATGTCAGTCAGACATTGTAGGCTGGCGTCCCCAGGGCTAGGGCCTTCTCTGAGCACCTGCCCTTTGGAATCAGCTCCCATGGATCTCCGTTTGGCCCCTGACCTCCTCCTTCCGGGACCTGAAGACTTGGTTGTTTCAGGGCGGCCTCAAAATGACCCGGGGGTTTTTTATTTAACTTTATTTGGCTTGTTTAGTTGTTTAATTCTGTTTTATTGTAATTTTCTCTGTTTTAATGTTCTACCCTGAGTCCTTAGGGAATAGGCGCATGTTGAATCAATCAATCAATAAATAAATAAATAAATAAAACGTGCTCGGGAGCTGGTTTTCGCTGGCTGAGCACTCAGGCCACCACAGGCTCCCTGACATGAGTTGGCCACACCCACCCCAGTCACACACCCACAGCCCCGAGGTCAAACACTCCTGATCGCCCTCAATGAAATTGAGTTTGACACCCCTGCACTACAGAGATTCTCATACAGAATATTTTTGTCATTGTTGTTGTCTTAAAATCTTTTATTGGTGTTCTGGCATCCCACCTATTCAGATCTACTCTTTGGAAATAGTAACAGTTCCATTGTATTAGGTTGCACTAGATGAACATATCTAGGTAATTCTTGACTTACAACCATAATTGCAAGTCAAGAATTACCTACATACAGCATGTTCATTGAGCCCAAAATTTCTGTTGCTAAGTAAGATAGCGGTTAAGTGAATTTTGCCCCATTTTACAACCTTTCTTGCCACAATGAAGTGAATCTCTCTAGCTGTTAAGTTTGTAACAGAGTTGCTAAGTGAATCTGGCTTTCCCGTTGACTTTGCTTATCAGAAATTTGCAAAAGGTGATCACCTTACCCCGGGACACTGCAACCATCATAAATATCCGTCAATTGCCAAGTATCTGAACTTTGATCGTATGACCGCAAGGATGATGCAATGGTTGTAAGTGTGAAAAACTGTCATAAGTCACTTTTTTCAGTGCCGTTGTAACTTCGAAGAGTCACTATTTGAACTGTTGCAAGTCAAGAGCTGCTTCTATAGACTAACATATTTTCTTGAAATCTTATTAATATGACAATGAATGTTGTATGATGACTCTACTTATAATAGGTACTATGATTGAATGTGTACATGGTTTTTTTTGAATAGATGTTGTTTAATTAACCGCAGGAACTCAACATAGCAACTTTCCATCTGCAATTTGGTCAGCTTATTGTAGAACTCGATGTCTTGAATTTTATTCAGGGTCCACCCCCACAACTACTTTTAAAAGGGCAGAAGTGGCTTCTTGGTGCCTTGCCTACAAATGACTAAAGTGCTTTTATTTTTAAAAATATAGTAACAGGCACAGTTTTACTTTTATTTTATTTTTTAACTAGAAACTAGAATTTTAGTCTGATTTAAAATGTGTGTGTGTGTGTGTGTGTGCATTATCATTAAAAGAAAAAGCTAGGTAGTTTAGAATTGTAAAATGCTATACATTCTTGCTTAATACTAGCTCATTTTCTAATGGTTATATTTTCACAGCAGATCATAAACGTGAGCTGACATTTTGCATCATCACTTTAAGACCCTTTCCTGATCTTTACTGCCAGCTCAGATCATATCTCTGTGCTTATGCGAAATTGTAATTTCAATATGCATTAGTTTACTCTTCCATACATTGAATTATATTAGCTATGTTAATGCTCATTCCCTCATTATCTATATTTTATTGGAGCACTTTCTAAACCTCTTTTTGAGCCACACAAATAATTCAAGTTCACCAGCAAAGTTCTGCTGGATAAGCAACTAGTGACTTTGTGCTTCTACAACAGAAATTATAGCCATGGTACGCTACAGCATTCATGGTAAAAGTAGCTCTAGATCAGGGGTGTCAAACTCATGGCATCATGGCAGCATCATGTGACATATTAGACTTTTTCCCTTCACTAAACTGGGCATGTCCGTGGCCAGCGTGTGATGCATCTGGCCCGCAGGCTGTGAGTTTGACAGCCCTGCTCTAGATGATATTAACAAAGCATGTTTGGTGTAGTAGTTAAGGCATCAGGCTAAAAGCAAGAAGATCATATATTCTAATCCTGCCTTTGGCACCAAGTCAAGTGGGTGATCTAGGGCCAATCACTCTCTCTCAGCCCCAGGAAGAAAGCAATGGCAAAACACATGAAAGCTTGCCAAGAAAACTGTAGGGACTTCTTCAAGCATTGCCAGGAGTCAACATTAACTTGAAGACACACACATAGAGTAATGGTATTATATTAAACTGTGGTTCCACTAAAGAGGCATTCCTTCTCTAGTAGCCAATGAAATGTTGGAGTTAGACTGCCACAAACCAAAGTACACCATCCAAAACAGTCAGGAATGCTTGAGGTGAGTGTACTTTGAAAGTGGCGTACTAGTCTTAGACTTAGAATAACTTTATTGTCACTTGAATGTACACTAATTGGCATAGATTAAAATGAAATTTCTTTGCATACACCTCTCAGAGAGTCATCACCTCTAATATACACTACATAAACTTGACAAAATAAATAAATAAATTCAAAATTATGCATGTGCCCACATATATTATATGACACAGAGAAACAACACAGTCTAGTTCAGATGCATCCATGTACATGGCAAGAAAAACTAATCAAGTTTACCAGATGGATGGCATAGGGACAAAGCTGTTACAGAATCTGGTTGTCCTGCTAGGAATACTTTGAAACCTCCTCCCAGAGAGCAACAGAAACAGACCATGAAGTGGGTGTGTGAGTTCTCTGACAATGCTTTGCGCTCTAAGTACATAGTGCTTATAAGCAGTATCCTGAATGACAGGAAGTGAGCTTCCTATAATTTTCTTTGTTGTCCTTACCATTCTCTGAATGGACTTTCTCTCTGGGGCACTGCTGCCCCAAACCAAACAGTGATGTCGTTTGTTAAAACACTCTCAATTGTGCCTCTGTAAAAAGTGGCCAGGACAGAAAGACACAAATGTGCTCTCCTCATCCGGCCAGAAATGCAGGTGCTGATTTGCATGCTTCAGTAAGGATGACATGTGGAGAGACCAGTTCAGATTGTTAGATATCTGCACCCCAGTTCTTAATACTGTTGTATACTCTACAGCTGCAGCCTTGATACTGAGTGGAGTATGACCATGCCAGCTGTTAAGTTTGCATGAAGAGTCAGACACAAGAGCTTCAGTGAAGAGTTTATTAAATGACTACAGCTCGAATGGACCCGACTTGGCTGGAGCTCACGGCTGCTACTTATAGCCAGCAGCCATAGTTGCCAGCCAATCAGAGTGCAGGGTTTTCCCACACTATTTAAAACCAATC
>CM019149.1:49622797-49831800 GCA_009733165.1 Naja naja
CGTTTAGTCTTCAGCACAATGGCCTGCACTGCTTTAAAAATCTGCAGCTTTTGCTTTATATTAGCTAAAGATATATTTGCCAGAAAGTTAGCCCTTCAAGTCTGCATATTGCAAATGAAATGACAATAAATGAACTATAAAACAACTATTGATCATCTAGAATAGTATAGGTTTCATAGCCTATGTCCCCACCACAATTATCTTCAATAGTTTTACCATATGGAGGCATATAATAGGGTGTAAAGGATGTTCTTAAGGTATATGGCAGGATGGCACTGTTTTGTAGCCAAGGTTTGGACAGTGATGGAATGATATATCTTAATTTGATGGGGAAAAGATTATTAGAGATGTTTTTTTAATTTCCTCAGGAATAATTAATAAGAAAAGTCCCCACAGAAAAAATGGGTTTCATTTTATTTATTGCCACTAACTTTTAGCACAATTTCAGATATGTTTCTAGAGCTAACAACAACAAGGTTGTAAGGAACACACAAAGTGCCTTTAAAGTACTTCTGGCCAGCAGGCCTTTTATCACCAGCAGTTTCTTTCTATAATTCAGTTACACAGAAGGAAGCATTCCCAGCAGAGAATATTGATGTTAAGAGATCAGTTGCCATAATGGCCAATGGAAAATGGTCAAATATCCACTGATTCAGAAAAGCAGGAGAGTCCTAGTGTTAAAGCTCATATAGCAGAATATTCTAGGTCCAAGTCAGGGTGTCCAAACTGCTTGATTGTGTTCTGCATCAGTTGTAGCTTCTAGATACTCTTCAGAGTAGTCTTCAAGAGATTGCTTGTTACTGACATCTTGAGCCATGTTTCAGCATATTCAAATAATTGTGGTGATCAGAAAACTCCCATAATGCATTCCTGAGTCTTTTTAAAAATTTCATTTATATGCCGCCCTTCTCGAAGACTCAGGGCAGCTTACAATTTTGGAGCACAACCAATGCTCAGCAGCCTTCATTCCATTGTATATGCCTGCTTATTACTAAGCGGCATTTTTACAAGGTCAGCTAATTGCCCCCAACAATCTTGGGTCCTCAATTTACCTACCCCGAGAGGATGGAAGGCTGAGTCAACCTTGAGCCTGGTGGGATTCGAGCCTACAGTAATTGTAGACAGCTGGATCTTAAGAGCAGGCATTTAACAGCCTGAGCCACCAAAGCTCTATTTTGGTTAAGCTAAACTACCAACCCAGGCAGAGACATTGCATTTTGTGTGGTGCTGTTATCACAAAGTTCTGAATTAGGCCTCTTCTTTCATCACCTAAATTCCCCCTTCCCGGCCAATCAGCATTGGAATCATTAGCCATCTTGATTAAATGTTGGTATTTCTTTGAATTGTGAAAGAATCACTATCATGGTCAGGAGCATGGTAGACATTCAAGTTACAGTCATTTTGTGTGCAGCTTTTTATAGCTATTTTATTCTGAATCCAGACCTAGGTTGATATTAAATGTTTTTGACTGTATTGATAGAATTGGTTCCACTGTGCTCTTATTTTGTACTTTCTGACACTACCTGAAAATTTCAGGTCTAGGATGGTACACTAAAACAAATAAGTGGAATGTACTAGATAGATAGATGTCCGTCTGTATTTAACCAGCAATTAACTTGGTGTAGAGCAGTGGTGGTATTCAGCAGGTTCTGACCAGTTCTGGAGAACCAGTGGCGGAAATTTTGAGTAGTTCAGAGAACCAGCAAATATCACCTCTGACTGAAGATTTTAGAGTATCCTTCCCCTACCATGACCACCAAGCCATGCCCACAGAACAGGTAATAAATTTTTTTGAATCCCACTACTGGTGTAGAGCATGGTCATCTTTATCTATCAACTTTCCCAGTTAGCATAAAGGATTTTATCTTTACAGCCTTCAAATAGCTGGTGGTATTCTTGTCTTGCCAATATGCAAGTCTCATCAAAAACCAATGTATTGTTCCTGTGATATTTACAAATGTATTCTCATTAATCTGAAAGTGACATGACCTGGTTTGCTGAAAGATGAAATTAAAAAAACATGTTTGTTTTTAAATGGATAACTGATTTCTTACTAAATCATCTAACATACTGTCTATTTATATTTCATAAGGACAAATGTTTCTGACAACTCTCATAATAGGTTTGTACAAGCATGCCATGTTCTTCCTAAGGAGGTTGGTTTGAGTGACATAAATTGCCATTAATGAAATTTTTAACAAATCAGGCTAAACAATTTTTAACTTTTAATGCATGGAGATGCAACATAACAAGACCAGTCTAGTGAGAAGTGACACTTGTTTTGGAAAGTGACTTCAAACTATATTTATCCCATTAAACGTGCACCATAAGAATCAATATATATTATTATATTTTATGAAAATTTGTTTATGTACTGAAATAGAAGTAAAAATATGAACAAGTTTACTCAATATTCCTAGCAATTGCTAATATTTTTCTTTCTAATTTTTTAAAATTATATATAGTATTTTGAGGCCATATTGTTGATTTAAGCTTTGTGATTTGGAAATATTTGAAAAATGCTGAATTTGCCACTTATATGGCAAATTTGCCACTACTATTATGTTATGTCTTTTCATTATCAGATTGTTGAATTTTAAGGAGCACAGAATAAAAATGAAATGATTTAATGATGTAGCAGACTCTAAGAACAGGACTGCTCAGAGAATCTGTCAACTTTCTTTTTAAGTCTCTTCATCCATTTTTTCTTGTGACGTTCACATAACTACCAACCAAGTATGATTGTTCTAAAATCAGATGCCTATGTTATTTCCAGGCATTGCAAGTTTGATGGGAGATTATATGAATGTATTATTTATTTATTTATTTATTTATTTATTTATTTATTTATTTATTTATTTATATTTGAACTTGTATGCCACCCCATCTCCGAAGACTCGAGCTGCTCACAACTAAAAACACAGAACAATAAATATTTAAAAGACATTAAACCAGACAAGCCCAAATATATATATATATATTTTTCATTTTATTTAGACTTGTATGCCCCTACTCCCAAAGGACTCAGGCGCGAACAAAAGGATATACAATAAAACAACTAAAAACAAGTCCAAATTACCAAAAGTTAAAATAATAAAATCACAAATAAACAAACAAATTAAAACTACCCACCCCAGGGTCAATCCACAACAATAAAATACATTAAAACCCATCCCAAGGAAGGATCACAGCCGGGTTGGTCAAACAACCAGGTCTTTAATTCAGCGCGGAAGGTGCAGAGATCAGGGGCCAGGGAGCTCCAGAGGCAGTATTAAATAGTTTTATGAGTGTGCTAACCCAGTTTTGTACCTGAGGTTCATAATCACTTGGTTTGTAGCCTGGCACCTTAACCACTACATTAAATTAGCTCTCCTTTTGTTTGGAAGCGGGCCCATTTAAAAAAAATTAAAAGAGGCAGGTGAGAAAGGTGTCACAGAAAGTGACTGCAAGGAGCCATATTCTGGAATCCTGGGCAAAATTCTTCTCTTGTATCACTATCATGCCTTGGCATCTAAAAATAATTCAGTCAGGGTCACTTTCCTTTCTCATCTCTCTTCAGAATAACAGAATAACAGAGTAGGAAGGGACTTTGGAGGTCTTCTAGTCCAACCCACGGCACTAGCAGGAGACCCTAGACCATTTTGGACAAATGTCTGTCTAATCTATTCTTAAAAACCTCCAATGATGGATCATCCCAACTTCTGAAGGCAAGCCATTCCACTGTTCTTATAGAGCCACCTGTCTACTCTTAGATCCAGCACTGACTCTTCATTTTTTATTTTGCCCTTAATTCTTATTTCATTTACTAATACATGCCTGTTTTTCCAAATGTAATGTTTCAATCGGGACAAAGAATGTGTTTGACCATTGCTTTTGTTTCCCCTTTTTAGAGCAGAGAAATTTCAAAATAAAATTGCTGAGAAGGTTGGCCTAACATTCACAAATGTATTGTGGTTTCAGTTCAGACTGGAATTCCTGCACATGTGTTCTAGTATAAATTTTCAAAAAGAGTCAGTTATGTGCTATTTAATTAACATGTCATACAACTATACTCACAAGGCAGACAAAATATTTTTTTAAAGTTATCACTGGACCTCATTTTTTATATTGCAGTTGAAAAATGTTCAGCATCTGAAGTGAGAGGAAGAGAAGGAATAGCTGGAGATGGCAGAGGAAATAATATTCATGCAAATAATCATGCCT
Organism: Naja naja; assembly: GCA_009733165.1. Lineage (NCBI taxonomy): Eukaryota > Metazoa > Chordata > Lepidosauria > Squamata > Elapidae > Naja > Naja naja. The sequence continues at coordinate 49,627,001 of CM019149.1, forward strand.
GAAATTCTTAATGGTCAAAAGAAATCTCTGCAGTGAGACATCCAATAGAACTGGAAACTGGACATTTTTAAATATTTGACTAGTTGCATGATCATACAAGTGTGCTTGCTGAATTATTTGTAGATTCTCATCTGAACAAATGTGAAATGGGGGAGGGAGAAGAGATTAAAATATTCTAAGGCTCTTTCATATTCTGTTAAAATGTTTATTCAAATGTCTCATTTGCTCCAGCCCAGACATCTGGGTTTTGTGAGAATGCTTAAAACAACAAAAACAAAAGCATGGCTTCTGCGGAAGAAATTGCAAAGTAAAGTCAGCTCCACTAAAGGTAGATCAGTGCTTTGTAATTCCTCTCTGGATAAGGAGATGACTTGACATTGCCCACAAGTGCTCCAGACAGTTGCTTCTTGTGAGGAGATTGCAAGATAGTGGCTTCGGAAGGGTTCATTGCTCTTGGAGACAAGGGAAAGCTATTTGCAGTCACACCACACTCATCCTAAATCTGCTCTTCAAAAGACAATTGGACTCTCTTGTTTTTTTTTTCCTTGAAAATGTTTCGCTTCTCATCCAAGAAGTTTGTTCAGTTCTGGCTGAATAGTGGCGAACCATGACCAGATGATTGAGAATGTCATAGACACTCACACCACAACTGGCACCTTTATGGACCTTAGATCTGCATACTTCCTTTTCTAATCATTTTTTGAAATCATTTGTTAATTGCTTTCCAACTATTAGAAATATTTTGATCAACATGTTTTATAGCCCTGGATGAATTTCCTTCAACCCTTAGCTAAAGTAGTTTTAAATACAAGTTTAAGGACTTAACTATTTTTAATGCTTCTTTTTGGCTATCTTCTATTGACTTCCAGTCAATTACCTGAAAGGCTTCAAATTCCAATCTTATATGGTTTTATCCTGCCTTTTAATTATAATTATTTCCCTTCATCTTCAACACCGACCTGGGAATTAGGTTAAGATTCATAATATTAGCTGACTGAAGTTTATCCAGTGAGCGTCATGCATTAATGGAAGACTCTGGAATTGCACTGATGTTTAAATCGTAACATTGCACTTGCTCTTTACCTAACTTTCCTTGCAATCTTTACAGTATATGGCAATTAAATAGATTTAGGGAGGAGAGATTTGCCAGTGACTATAAGTCATGATGGACTTATGAGTCTTTCACTTTTGGAAAAACATAACTGTGGCTAGCAAATGCAAGGAAGGACATGTTGACTTTCTTTACTAGCCACAGGTTTCCTATGAGAGTCAGATTCATCACTGTGAGAAACAGGATGTTGGTGATGATGTTATTCAGCAGGATCTTTTATATTCCTGTTTATTATTTATTTGTTGTATTTTTGTCCTACTCCAAAAATTAGAGACAGAGTTGAGGGCTTGTTTTGTTTTGTCTTGACAATAAAACTTGTAATGTAAGTTGGGCTGAGAGTTGTCCCAAGAAGTGAATTTAAACTCATAGCTTAATCTTTGCATTACAGCAGGGTGTCAAACTCAAGGCCCAGGAGCTGGAGCTAGCCTATGGGGTGCTTAGATCTGGCCCACAGGGCCACCCTGGAAAGGACTGGCCCATGGTGCCTCTGCCAGCAAAAATGGAGCTCGGGAGGCCATCGCAGCTGAAAACTGCCAATGTCAGTCATTGAAAACTGTTTCAATGTCAGTCAGACATTGTAGGCTGGCGGTCCCCAGGGCTAGGGCCTTCTCTGTGGGAGCACCTGCCCTTTGGAATCAGCTCCCATGGATCTCGTTTGGCCCCTGACCTCCGCTCCTTCCGCCGGACCTGAAGACTTGGTTGTTTCAACGGGGCCTCAAATGACCAGGGGTTGGGTTTTATTTTAACTTTATTTGGCTTGTTTAGTTGTTTAATTCTGTTTTATTGTAAATTTTTCTCTGTTTTAATGTTCGCTACCCTGAGTCCTTAGGGAATAGGGCGGCATACAAGTTGAATCAATCAATCAATAAATAAATAAATAAATAAAACGGTGCTCGGGAGCTGGTTTTCGCTGGCTGAGCACTCAGGCCACCACAGGCGCCCCTGACATGAGTTGGCCACACCCACCCCAGTCACACACCCACAGCCCCCCCGAGGTCAAACACTCCTGATGCGGCCCTCAATGAAATTGAGTTTGACACCCCTGCACTACAGAGATTCTCATACAGAATATTTTTGTCATTGTTGTTGTCTTAAAATCTTTTATTGGTGTTCTGGCATCCCACCTATTCAGATCTACTCTTTGGAAATAGTAACAGTTCCATTGTATTAGGTTGCACTAGATGAACATATCTAGGTAATTCTTGACTTACAACCATAATTGCAAGTCAAGAATTACCTACATACACATGTTCATTGAGCCCAAAATTTCTGTTGCTAAGTAAGATAGCGGTTAAGTGAATTTTGCCCCATTTTACAACCTTTCTTGCCACAATGAAGTGAATCTCTAGCTGTTAAGTTTGTAACAGAGTTGCTAAGTGAATCTGGCTTTCCCGTTGACTTTGCTTATCAGAAATTTGCAAAAGGTGATCACCTTACCCCGGGACACTGCAACCATCATAAATATCCGTCAATTGCCAAGTATCTGAACTTTGATCGTATGACCGCAAGGATGATGCAATGGTTGTAAGTGTGAAAAACTGTCATAAGTCACTTTTTTCAGTGCCGTTGTAACTTCGAAGAGTCACTATTTGAACTGTTGCAAGTCAAGAGCTGCTTCTATAGACTAACATATTTTCTTGAAATCTTATTAATATGACAATGAATGTTGTATGATGACTCTACTTATAATAGGTACTATGATTGAATGTGTACATGGTTGTTTTTTTGAACCCACCTGTCTTTTTGCAGTTCTCCACTTTCTCTCACCCTTTGAAAAAGGGAAAAGAAGAAGAAAGAATCTCAGATTAAAGAATAAAGGCCAACTCCTTTGATCCTGTAATTATTTCATTATAGGAGGTACAACAGAAGCTAAAATTCAGTGGGCTATGTCGCAGGTTTTTCAACAGAATGCAAAATTTTGTCCTAAGGATTTGGGTTTTTTTTCCATATTAGCTAATTAATTTCTGTTTCTTCTTGTCTTTACTAATTTAAATGCCTTTAAAGGCATGTCAAGGGAATGCAATGTCATTTGCAATGCTTTGTGTGCCCAACAGGCCAATGTTATATCCTGACATGCCTTAGCATGACACTAATGTGATTATCTGTATTTTATAGGCCATAAACCAAGCAACTTTAGAATCTCCAATGATTCTCGTGCATTATTTGTCCACCTCCATCATTCTAATCACTTGTCCCATTGAAGGCTTCAGTGTCCAAAGAATTATGGGAGCAGATGTAGGGCATAATCAAAGAAGCTGTCAAGAATCACTTTAGGAAATGAAGACACTCAGTGCCCATTTCCTCGAATAGATGTTGTTTAATTAACCCGCAGGAACTCAACATAGCAACTTTCCATCTGCAATTTGGTCAGCTTATTGTAGAACTCGATGTCTTGAATTTTATTCAGGGTCCACCCCCACAACTACTTTTAAAAGGGCAAGAAGTGGCTTCTTGGTGCCTTGCCTACAAATGACTAAAGTGCTTTTATTTTTAAAAATATAGTAACAGGCACAGTTTTACTTTTATTTTATTTTTTAACTAGAAACTAGAATTTTAGTCTGATTTAAAATGTGTGTGTGTGTGTGTGTGCATTATTCATGTAAAAGAAAAAAGCTAGGTAGTTTAGAATTGTAAAAATGCTATACATTCTTGCTTAATACTAGCTCATTTTCTAATGGTTATATTTTCACAGCAGATCATAAACGTGAGCTGACATTTTGCATCATCACTTTAAGACCCCTTTCCTGATCTTTTACTGCCAGCTCAGATCATATCTCTGTGCTTATGCGAAATTGTAATTTCAATATGCATTAGTTTACTCTTCCATACATTGAATTATATTAGCTATGTTAATGCTCATTCCCTCATTATCTATATTTTATTGGAGCACTTTCTAAACCTCTTTTTTGAGCCACACAAATAATTCAAGTTCACCAGCAAAAGTTCTGCTGGATAAGCAACTAGTGACTTTGTGCTTCTACAACAGAAATTATAGCCATGGTATGCTACAGCATTCATGGTAAAAGTAGCTCTAGATCAGGGGTGTCAAACTCATGGCATCATGGCAGCATCATGTGACATATTGCGACTTTTTTCCCCTTCACTAAACTGGGCATGTCCGTGGCCAGCGTGTGATGCATCTGGCCCACAGGCTGTGAGTTTGACAGCCCTGCTCTAGATGATATTAACAAAGCATGTTTGGTGTAGTAGTTAAGGCATCAGGCTAAAAGCAAGAAGACCATATATTCTAATCCTGCCTTTGGCACCAAGTCAAGTGGGTGATCTAGGGCCAATCACTCTCTCTCAGCCCCAGGAAGAAAGCAATGGCAAAACACTTATGAAAGCTTGCCAAGAAAACTGCAGGGACTTCTTCAAGCATTGCCAGGAGTCAACATTAACTTGAAGACACACACATAGAGTAATGGTATTATATTAAACTGTGGTTCCACTAAAGAGGCATTCCTTCTCTAGTAGCCAATGAAATGTTGGAGTTAGACTGCCACAAACCAAAGTACACCATCCAAAACAGTCAGGAATGCTTGAGGTGAGTGTACTTTGAAAGTGAGCGTACTTTAGTCTTAGACTTAGAATAACTTTATTGTCACTTGAATGTACACTAATTGGCATAGATTAAAATGAAATTTCTTTGCATACACCTCTCAGAGAGTCATCACCTCTAATATACACTACATAAACTTGACAAAATAAATAAATAAATTCAAAATTATGCATGTGCCCACATATATTATATGACACAGAGAAACAACACAGTCTAGTTCAGATGCATCCATGTGCATGGCAAGAAAAACTAATCAAGTTTACCAGATGGATGGCATAGGGGACAAAGGTGTTACAGAATCTGGTTGTCCTGCTAGGAATACTTTGAAACCTCCTCCCAGGCGGGAGCAACAGAAACAGACCATGAAGTGGGTGTGTGAGTTCTCTGACAATGCTTTGCGCTCTAAGTACATAGTGTTTCTGAATGACAGGAAGTGAGCTTCCTATAATTTTCTTGGTTGTCCTTACCATTCTCTGAATGGACTTTCTCTCTGGGGCACTGCTGCCCCCAAACCAAACAGTGATGTCGTTTGTTAAAACACTTTCAATTGTGCCTCTGTAAAAAGTGGCCAGGACAGAAAGACACAAATGTGCTCTCCTCATCCGACGCAGGAAATGCAGGTGCTGATTTGCATGCTTCAGTAAGGATGACATGTGGAGAGACCAGTTCAGATTGTTAGATATCTGCACCCCCGGATTCTTAATACTGTTGTATACCTCTACAGCTGCAGCCTTGATACTGAGTGGAGTATGACCATGCCAGCTGTTAAGTTTGCATGAAGAGTCAGACGCGAAGAGCTTCAGTGAAGAGTTTATTAAATGACTACAGCTCGAATGGACCCGACTTGGCTGGGCTACGGCTGCTTCTTATAGCCAGCAGCCATAGTTGCCAGCCAATCAGAGTGCAGGGTTTTCCCACACTATTTAAACCAATCCTATTTGACATTTTACAAGAACAATTCAAACTAAACCAAGTACATTCAAACCTACCTACATAACACCAGCTCTTTCTAAAATCTACAATGATCTCCTTTGTTTTAAAGGTTTTATTAACATTTAAAACCAGGTTACTTTTATCGCACCAGTCCACCAGCACCTTCGCCTCTTCCCTATAAGCATCGACATTGTCATCCTGATAGTTTGGAGATAATGCTGAAAAATGCACCCTAACAATTAAATACATGTTGGCATTTTGCTTGTTTTTGTTTCCTCTTGATTTGAACAGAACTGTGTACATTTTAAAAAATATTTTTCACATCCTCAATACTTTAGCCCATTCTGAAGTTTTACATTCTGGATACCAGTTCTGCATTTCCGTATTTTTCCTTTGTGACCTGGCTATCTTTCCATTTCCTAGGTGGCTTATTTTGTTGCTTTGTTATATCTTCAGATATTCACTAAGTTTTTTGTGAAACCATATTAATTTTATTTGCCATTGTCCATTTTGCACTCTGCAACTGATACCTCCAAATACCCCCTTCTTATCCCCTCCTGCTGTAATGGGATCCTGTTTATCATTGCTCTGAGTTTATTTAAAGATCTGTTACTTTGTGAGGTAAATGACTGAGTGTGTTGAGCTTTATTTTCCCTTCAAATCATGAACTCCCACATCACTTTCACCCATCATGTTACTTCTGCTTCATCATGTAAATCTTCCTTATTGGAAATGGTACTGAGGTACTTTATTATAACTGGGCAGTTGTTGTATTCACCTTGGATTATTCTTTTTGCCATATAAAACAGGAGATGCCATCATCCTTAAAATAGTGCTAAACCTTTCCCTCAAACCCTATTGTCAACAAAACGTCCAGCTGAATTAATGAACTGTATGCCTGCTTGAAAGTGGATTGGACTTGGGAATTGTGGCATCAGTTGTCATAGTGACTATCAGCCAATCAAGGAATATAAACCCATGCCTGGCAGTGTTTAGGTAAAGGAGGCTTTTGTGAAGTTGTCAGGCTAAGATTTATGATGGCAAAACCCATCGTTGGCAGCCAAATCAATGGACCACTTTTTCAGAGATCTTGTTCTATTTAAACATTTGAGATTATGCCTAAATATTATGAGGCCTCATGTTTCCGGAGCCTCTTTTCTTATTAATAGATAATATTTTATAAACTAAGCAAAGGCAAGGTTTCTATTTGTATACCTGTCCAATAAACAGAACCATTGCTGTTTTATGTGTGCTTAACTAGAAATGTCAGGACTTACAAATGGACAAATACAGGGGATATTGTTTTATGTTCACAATTAAAACATGCTGAGTGATCTAAAAATGACTGTAGATAAACAAATGGATTAAAATTAGGTACTCTCGTTCTTTCATTGCTGAAACATTAATTGTGAGAGTTCATGCCTTTTAATGTTAATGCATACCTTTTAATGATGTATGTCGATTTATATTAGATTACATGTTGACTGACAGACTTTTAAACAGGAATTTAAATTCTCCATTTTCTTTAATTTTTAAGTCGTTGCTTACAAAGACATAACATGCAATATTGCTGTTTTATTAACTTCTATTAATGGTAACCATTCTCAATAACATTGAGATTGTTATCAACAGCAAGGTTTAAATGTTCAGTTGTTTATTTGGCCAGTGCCTACATAATTATTACCTTATACTGGTGCTTGTCAGTGTTTTATTAACAATTGTTTGATTGAAAGTAGGTCATAAAGCCTTGGTTACATAAAGGTTTTCAGCAACTGCCCTTGTTACAAACAACTGTCTTATTTTATTTGGGTTTATTATATAATATTTTATGCAAAAAGTCAAGAACATATAATTCCCTTTCTTAACACTTAGTACTGCTGAAGAATAGGAGAATAAAGCATTGTTTCTTCCCTTCTAAGTTTGTGTTTGATTTAATGAAGGAGAAATTGCTTTCAAAAGTTCTTTCCAAAGAGAAGGAAGATGGTTTTTTTCACTGAGATTATCCCAGGGACAATGGTATTTGTTAAGTTTGCATGAAGAGTCAGATGCGAAGAGCTTCAGTGAAGAGTTTATTAAATGACTACAGCTCGAATGGACCCGACTTGGCTGGGCTACGGCTGCTTCTTATAGCCAGCAGCCATAGTTGCCAGCCAACCAGAGTGCAGGGTTTTCCCGCACTATTTAAACCAATCCTATTTGACATTTTACAAGAACAATTCAAACTAAACCAATGACATTCAAACCTACATACATAACAGTATTCTCACACTGATTTAGGGATGAGATGACACCGTATAACCTTTCATTGTAGACTTATCTTTCCAACTTTTTGAGAGACCTTTTGACTTCCCAGATTTCCATTCAGTCCCAAGGAAATTCAACTCTATTGTAATTTCCTCCAGGCCATTCTCATTCTTAATGTTCTTGTTACTGCTAAAGGGACTCCTCTCTTTGGGAAATAGTTGAAGAAATTCCCCCACCCAATTTTGCTGTGGCAAATTTGGTTGCATGTGCTCAGTTGTTCTAATCTAGGAGGTTCAAACAATACTCAGTAAAATTATATTACAAGATGCCATTGCAATCCAATAGGCTAATACAGTGGCGATCTCACAAAAAGACACCACTGCTTTAAAATATTGAGGCAGGTGCTATGTTGCATTGCTCTGAAGCCCCTTTTTGATATTAAATAAAGTATTACACTGATATGCTAAGCCATTTTTTCTCCTTTCCAAACCCAAAACTTTAAAATTCCTTCATCCCCATCTCCCTCAGAGCTTCTGAAAACAATATATGCATGACAAAAACAGTGTGAAGTGTCCACAACAGAAAAAGTAAATGCTTAAGACCACAGTAGATGTGTGAAGCTGCAATTTAATGCCTTTAAGTATATCATCAGAAGCATGGACTTGGCACAAATATCTCCACTGGAGCAGAAACACCTTGGCCTGTAGCCTCTGAGAGTTTATCCATGCCATGGGAGATATTTACTGTGATGTACACACGCCTGCACAATGAATGAACAGCTTGCAGATATATATTAATCTATTTGATGACCTAGATAAAGAAGAAGAAAACTAATGCTAACAATAAGTCACTACTCTTTCAATTATGGCATATTGCTACCTAGCACTGGCACTCATACTAGTACATATTTAATTTTGTTTCTCTTTAATTTTTCCCTCTAGGTTTTATCATCCCTGTTATGTATGTAGGTTTGAATGTTATTGGTTTATTTGAACTGTTCTTGTAAAATGTTAAATGGTATTGGTTTAAATAGTGCGAGAAGAAACCCTGCACTCCCATTGGCTGGCAATTATGGCTGCAGGCTATAAGAGGCAGCCGTAGCCCAGCCAACTCGGGTCCATTCGAGCTGTAGTCACTGAATAAACTCTTTACTGAAGTTCCCGTTTGACTCTTCATGCAAACTTAACACTGGCGACGAAGGTGGGATCTCCCTGAAGAAGAGCCAATGCGGAAGGCGAACAGAAGAGCGAGATGGCTGCGCTGAACACCCCCAGCCCCATTCGATCTGGCGGCGGAAGACTGGGAATGTGATCGGATCCAGATGTACCTGGAAGGAAACGACCTCCGATATTCCCGAGACGGAAGAGGGCGGTATTCCTTACGCACTGCGGTCCGGCAGTCTTCAAGATGGCGAAGGCATTGGCGGAGCTGCAGAACTGAAGGTAATGGAATGGCCTGATTTGGAAAAGCTTTTAAGAGCCCATTACGCCCACAAGTATCGTGCCTCATTAAGAGACACGAGTTTTACCATCGGGATCAAGAAAGAAAGAGAATGTTAATGACTTCATAGCAAGTTTAAGGGACATTGGGGGTGCTTGTGAGTTTACCAACTTAGAAGAGGCCATGCGTGATCGGTTTGTCTTAGGCCTAAAAGATAAGGTCTTACAAAGCAAACTGTTAATGAAACCTAAGACCACGTTTAAGGAGCCCTTTGAAGAAGCTGTTTCAGTGGAAGCCACCAAGTCCTCAGCGGCGGCCATGAAAAAGATTAACAAGGCCTCAAGCCAGGCCTCAAGCCATTCTGATGTGGAAAAATCCACAACAACCCATTGCGAACAAATAGACTCTGATTCAGATTGCAGTGAGGTGGAGGAAGGGATTTTTAGACTCAGATTGGAGAAGAAAAGGAAAGACCCTGGGAGAAAGAGGCAAGAATTCTATTGCAGAGGCTGTGGGGGGGCATCCCCGCACTGAATGCAAGTTCTTAGACACCATCTGCCTACGTTGTGAGAAAAGGGGTCACCTAGCCAGAGTCTGCAAATCATCCAGAACTCCACCTAGTAGGAAGAAATTTCCTGAGAAAGAATTCAAGCCCAACAACTTCTTTGAAAAGATGGGGCGCACTTCAGAAGCAAATGGGAAGAATGAAACTCACCAAACAATCACCATTGGTCATTCTTCACCCTTGAGAGCAGAAAAGTACACGTGAAGGTGTTCATTGAAGGAAGGCCTTGCCAAATGGAAGTGGACTCAGGCTCCTATTTATCTATGGTGTCATGGGACACTATTCACAGTCTACTTCCCAACATTCAGAAGAAGCATTTCCAGAAGCAAGCACTGACTCTTAAAGACTACCATGGGAACAAGATTCCAGTAGTTGGAACAAGAGATTCAATGTGCAGTTTAAAGGCCACACCAAGCGTTTGCCCCTGACCATCGTGGACAAGGATGCCCAAGCTTGCTGGGACTTGAGTGGAATCCACACTAGGCATCGAGGTGACTGGCATAAATCACGTGAGCAACTCTGAATGGGAGGAGGCCTTGAAGTCTGAGTTTCCAGAGGTCTTCAGCGAAGGACTGGGCAAGTATATGGGGACCCCTATCACTTTCAACCTAGATCCCAAGGTAATTCGTTTAAAGCCCAGGAGGGTTCCATTTGCTTTAAAGGAAAAATTGATGCACAACAAGACAAATTAATTGCTCAAGGGGTTTTAGAGCCCACTGATCACTCCAGATGGGAAACACCCATAGTCACACCAGTCAAGGCTGATGGGTCAGTAAGAATTTGTGGAGACTATAAGGGGACACTGAACCATGCACTGCAGCAGGCGAGCATATCCAGTGCCAGTTGTGCATCATCTGTTACATTCACTTGGCAGGGGTACAGTCTTTGCCAAATGGACTTGGCCCAGGCGTATCAACAACTAACAGTTGATGATGCCACTGCAGAGGCCCAAACCATTGTGACTCACAGAGGTGCCTTCAAATGTAAAGGTTACAATTTGGAGTAAGCGTGGCACCAGGCATTTTTCAAAGTCTTATGGAAAGAATGCTTCAAGGACTGCCAGGGTAGTGCCTTACTTTGATGATGTGTTAATCTCTGCTGAAAATGACACTCAGATTCAAGAAAGACTCAGAGAAGTCCTTACCAGATTCAGAAAAGCTGGGGTTAAAAGTCAAGGAAGACAAATGCACACTTAAAACAGACAGAGTTGAGTTCCTGGGCTACATGATTGACAAGCATGGCATCCACCCTACTGATGCCAAGGTTAAAGCAATCAAAGAAGCCCCTAAACCTAAATGCAAAACAGATTTGCAAGCCTTCCTTGGACTCATTAACTTTTATCACATGTTTCTACCTCAAAAGGCATCCATTGCTGAACCTTTGCACAGATTGCTTGATAAGAAAGCTATTTGGATCTGGGGCAGGAAGGAACAATCAGCATTTAACAGTATTAAGGGACTAATCACATCTGATGCTGTATTGATACAGTTCTCTGAGAATTTGCCTGTTGTACTGACTTGTGATGCATCCCCTTTTGGAGTGTGGGGTTTTTTTGAGCCACAGGCTTCCCAGTGGGAGGGAAGCCCCTATTGCATTTTACTCTCGCACTTCGACCAAAGCAGAGAGGAATTATAGCCAACTGGACAAAGAGGCATTGGCAGTTGTTGCAGCTGTCAAGAAATTTCATGAATATCTGTATGGCAGGACATTTACCATTGTTACAGATCACAAACCTTTGTTAGGCATTGTGGCAGGAGACAAACCTACACTTACTATCCAGTCACCAAGAATGCTGAGGTGGACTGAATTTCTTGCAACTTATTCATACAAACTGATTCACAGGCCTGGCAAGGACATAGGACATGCTGATGCACTGAGTTGTTGCCCACTGCCTTGCTACAAGGAGGACTTTGAACCTGAAACACACACCTTTTTTCTAGAAACTGTTCCAGTTCATGCTGCTGAAATTGCCAGAGAGACTGCCAAAGACACTGTGTTGGCTCCTGTTATAGGCTGGATTAAGAAAGGTTGGCCTCCTCAAGATCTACCTCACCTTGCCCAACCTTTTAAGTCCAGGCAAACTGAATTATCTGTATTAAGAGGATGTATTTTGTGGGGTAACAGGGTGGTTATTCCTGCAAAACTGCAAAGAGAGGTTTTGGAAATGTTACATGAGGGTCATCCTGGTTGTAAGGATGAAGGGATTGGCCAGGAGTTATGTATGGTGGCCAGGTATTGACAAAATGGTTGAAAACTGGGTTGCATCTTGTCCCAATTGCCAAGTAGTTAGGCCTGCCCCACCTCACGGCCCCACACAGGAAGGGGAAGGTCCTAGGGGCCCGTGGTCTAGGATCCACATTGATTTCGCAGGTCCTACTAGAGGGTACACTTTTCTAGTTATAGTAGATGCATATTCCAAATGGCTCGAGGTATTTCCCATGACATCCATCACAACTGATGCTGTCATCAAGCAGCTCAGAAAACTGTTTGTAACCCATGGGTTACCTGATGTTCTTGTCTCTGACAATGGTCCTCAATTTACATCTAACATTTTTTAATCCTTTCTAGCACAACAGGGTATCAGACATGCCCTTACTGCCCCTGGGCACCCTTCGCCTAATGGCCGGGCTGAACACATGGTACGCTTTACCAAAGAGAAGCTCCAGCAACTGGGTCCTGGGGACATCACTGAGAAGCTTGAAAAACTTCTTAGTGTTCAGCACATCACTCTATAACTTATCCCCAGCAGAGTTGTTGATGGGTAGGAAAGTCTTCCTTGACCACCTTCATCCCACTTACACACCCAACGCACCACTGGATTCCACTTCCAAAGTTCGTTCTTTCAGTGTGGGAGATTCTGTGTATGCTAAGAGCCTTATTGGTGAGCCTTTGTGGATTCCTGCTGAAATAACTCAAATCACTGGCCCTCGTTCTTACAGGGTGCAAACAGAGAATGGACTCCTGTGGAGCAGGCACATTGATCAACTTAGATCCAGGTTCCGTCAGGAACATCACCCCTGTCTCTCTCTGGTTCCCTCATCTGATGTCACTTCTAGGGGGGAAGGAGAGGAACAGGAGGAAAATCAGCAAGCAAGAATCAACCCCATGTGTAACGAGCCATTTCGACAGGAACCATCCCAACCTGTCACAATGCCAAGATCCATCCTTAGAAGTGGAAGATTGCACATCACTACCTGACTTGGGTGCTGACATTGGAATGGAGATGTGTTGGGAGGAGAGACCAGATTCTAACAGTCTAACAGGGTCTCCTTTCACAGGAAGTCCCAGCAGGGAAATGTCAGCAGACACATTTCCTCTCTCACTGGGTGAGAACGTTAAAACTTCTGAACCACGAAGGTCTCAACGCACACGTAAGAGCCCCACCTATTTAAAAGAATACATTAGATAGGTTGGTATGGACTGAACCTAGTGGGGAGGGGTGTTATGTTTGTAGGTTTGAATGTTATTGGTTTATTTGAACTGTTCTTGTAAAATGTTAAATGGTATTGGTTTAAATAGTGCGGGAAGAAACCCTGCCCTCCCATTGGCTGGCAACTACGGCTGCAGGCTATAAGAGGCAGCCGTAGCCCAGCCAACTCGGGTCCATTCGAGCTGTAGTCACTGAATAAACTCTTTACTGAAGTTCCCCGCATTTGACTCTTCATGCAAACTTAACAATCCCCACCAAAACTCATTTAATTCTTTCACTGGTGAAACTGAGCAGTTTATCTTTTTCTCAGTGGGAGGGATCTACCCAGCTGATGTTTTCAGTTATATTTGAATACAGGACAGGAACTATTTTACTATGGTGTATATGAAAATATGAAGTAGTAAGTTCCATTCCATCAAAGATGGTCAACACTGTACATGCAACATTCTATGCCCACCTATTTTCCTCGGTAAGTAGAGTCAGTCAGCATTTCTGTGAGATTGAAAGTCATGTTTCATTGTCATTATTTTTCTGGTCTTCCTATCCAGGGCTTCACATTCAAGTCCAGTCCACTTTCTAGCTTTATGGTGCAGATAAAATTAAAAAAATGGGTATGAACACAATAAACAATGGGGTGTATTTTCCCATTTCTTTCTCCAAATTTCAGAAGATTTGCAATATCTTAAAGAGTCCTTTGTAGAGGCAGGCAACTATAGAAATAATAATAAAATAAAATATACATTTCTATTTTAAAAAAAACTTTGTAAGTCCTGTTTTGGAGACTAGACTAGTTTTAGTACCTTGTAATAATGGGAGGCTGCACTTCTGATTCTCAGTAATCCAACTATTGATGTTAAGGAGAGCTCTGGAGAGTACAGATAAAAAGTGATGGAATTGCTGAAGCTCTAAGCTGTAGGTTGCTAAGCTCTGCAGGTGTGTGCGACTGTTGAACATCCAAGCTTAAAGATCTTTGACAACCTTGTTACAGTTGTAATAGTTCAACCAAGGTTGTCTGAGTGACATTTTTCTGGATGTAGAGCATGAGCATTACAGGCCCTCATTTTATAACCACTTGTTCAGTGACTGTTCCAACATGCAACAGTGCTGAATGACTAGTGGTTATCACCAGTTCTTGTATTTACATTGGTTGCAGCACTTCCACAGTCATGTAAATCACGATCCAGACTCTTGGCAACCTACCCAGATTTCCAATGGCTGCAGCATCCCACAGTCACATGAACATGCTTTGAAACCTTTCTTGATGGTTTTCCAAGAGGAAAGTCAATGGGGAAGCTTCAATAAATTAGAAGTTGCACTCACCTGAGTTCCTCATTTAACAACCCATGCAGTCCTCACTTAAGACTGAGACTGAGATCTAGCAAGATCCGGCCCTTCTGTTGTTTGCTGTTTTTTTAAATTGTTTTTAAATTTTTTATAATGTAATTTGTTGTGGGGTTGTTGGTTTTTTTTTTTTTGAGCTGCCTGGAGTCCTTTGGGAGTTGGGCGGCATATAAGTTTAAATAAATAAATAAATAAATAAATAAATAAATAAATAAATAAATAAATAATGGCAATCAGTGACTGCTGGAACTGCCATCACTAATGGCATGTGACGTTGCACTTTATGATGTTGCATTACTTGGTGACAGAAATTCAGATACCAATTACAACCTGTGCTACGAAGTCATGGTCAGCATCACCACCCCACATTATGTATACATATCAAAATATGCATAAAATGGACAGCCTTGTCATCATGCAGCTATGGATATTCTTCTCTTTATGTCAAAGGTCAGGAAATGAAAATGTTCCCACCATGACTCTGCAAAGATTTGGTTAGAAAATTAGAACTCTCTGAATCAAATTGTTTGTTCAGTTTGATCAGGTAAATCAGTTCTGATACTTTCAAATGATTTGAGAAAGAGTTAATCTTTTTCACTCAAAACATATTAAAATCAGTTCAAACCAGTGATGGCATTCAAAAAATTTTTACTACTGGTTCTGTAGGCATGGCTTGGTGGGCATGGCAGGGGAAGGATACTGCAAAATCTCCATTCCCACCCCACTCCAGGGGGGGGTCAGCATTCCAGAAAACCTCAACTCCAATAAATAACTCTGAGACAGACATGCTTCCAAAGCTGACAAGGAGAAGGATACTGCAAAATCCCCATTCCCTCCCCAGCCCACTAACCTGCTTTCCAGCTCTGTTCTCCTGTGCAGGGCAACAAAAGAAGACCCAGCCGATCAGCTGGGACTCAGGTGGCAGAGAATAGATGGGGTGGGGCTAGTCAGAGGTGGTATTTGCCAGTTCTCCGAACTACTCAAATTTTCCACTACTGGATCTCCAGAACTGGTCAGAACCTGCTGAATACAACCTCTGGTTCAAACCAATGAACTACAACCTTAAATTGGACTCAGTCAATGGTGTGGATCTTATTTAATATCTGGATTGCATTTGAGAGGTCTACGCATGTTTGCATACATGGGAAGAGAGACATAGGGATAGAGGTAGAGGTACCACAGGGATAGGATGGAGGGTAAGGAAGAGAGAGCGAGAAAGAATTTCCCAGTAATTAAAGTGCACAAATAGACTTCCAAGTTTAGGTCTGAACTAAAAAAACCAAAACTAATATTCCCGTCTCATCTCAAATTGGTTCCTGTAGTAACTGCTATGAAGACAGAATTGTCTGAGGAACTTTTTTCTGTAATGTCATGATAGATTAGGCAATTGGAATCATCCAGAACTAGTTCTGATACTAACAGCCAGAAAACTGCTACTTCTTACAGAGGTCATAATAGGCTGATGGGTAGCAAACTGAAAGCACTTTCAAACTAGCTGTGCTACTCTACAAATTTTCTACTTTTCCCAGTCTTTTATAGGTTTCATGCTTGGCATACAAACGTTCCCTGATGGCCCTCAAGGAACTGAGACTGAAACTATTATCAAGGAGCATGACAGATAATTTAGTGTGGTGTTCATCTTCCTTCCATCTCTTCATATTTGCATAGTTTTCTGTTATTTCAAGACTCCACAGGAAGGAATTTTCCTAGTAGCTCAAACCATCTGCTTCAGATGATGTTACTGGCAGCTTGTTTTCCTGCCACACTGTAGTCAGAATTCAGGCTGGTTTTTTTTTTTTCTCACTCGATAGTGACAAATGTCCTTGTGGATTTTATGTGCCACCCTGAAAATATATGCCAGTCTTCAGATAATCAAGCAGGAAGACCGATAACAGCTGTATGCAAACAAAGATAAAATAATTGCAAACCGCTCAGAATGGAGGGATTACTTGAATTCACAAACACACGCAAACACCTGCACATTCAGGAGTTTAGTAACATTTTGGTAAAAAGGATTTTTTTTCTCAGAAGAGCTGCTGAATTATTAAAAAAAAGTTATTTTAATCTATCCATAGATGAAAAAGTAAGAGGTTAAGTCACTATAGGGGCTTCTTCACTTTCTACCATGGCATGAATATGCTCAAAACCCCCCTTTTTTCCCCTTGGCTCAGTTGTCAGGAGGTTGCTTTTGTCTCATTCCCCAACCCAATCTGAAGGGGACAATCTGAAGCCATCCTTAGCTGTTTTATTTTTTCCTCTTTCTGCTGTGGGTATGATCTGACCATGGTTCTCTGACCATGGGACTGCTGATATAGTCAGATATTTGGATCTAGTTCAGAGGTGGTATTCAGCAGGTTCTGACCAGTTCTGGAGAACCAGTAGCGGAAATTTTGAGTAGTTCAGAGAACCGGCAAATACCACCTCTGACTGGAGATTTTACAGTATCCTTCCCCTGCCGGTAGTAAAAAAAATTGAATCTCATCACTGATCTAGTTGGTTTCTACTGCCTACCTTGCATAAAGTGTGCACACTCCCTCTGGTCTAGTTATTGGTCACTGTTCCCCATGGCCATTTTACCGCGGTCTGAAGGAGGAATAAGGGACGCGGTGGTTCAGTGGCTAAGCTTGTCGATCAGAAAGGTTGGCAGTTTGACAGTTCAAATCCCTAGCACCGTGTAATGGAGTGAGCTCCTGTTATTTGTCCCAGCTTCTGCCAACCTAGCAGGTTGAAAGCACGTAAAAATGCAAGTAGAAAAATAGGGACCACTTTGGTGGGAAGGTAACAGCTTTCTGTGCACCTTTGGTGTTTAGTCATGCCAGCCACATGATTACGGAGATGTTTCAGACAGCACTGGCTCTTCGGCTTTGTAATGAAGATGAGCACCACCCTAGAGCCAGAAACAATTGGCACATATATGCGAGGGAAACCTTTACCTTTACCTTAGAGGATGAATTGTTGTCCAATCTCTTTTTAAAGACCTCCAGGTGCATGCACACTACTGGAGGCAAGTTGTTCCACTGATTAATTGTTCTAACTGTCAGGAAATTTCTCCTTAGTTCTAAGTTGCTTCTGTCCTTGATTAGTGTCCATCCTTTGCTTCTTGTCCTGCCTTCAGATGCTTTGGAGAATAGGTTAACTCCTTCTTTATGGCAACCCCTTAGATAATGGAATTAAAAAAAAATTCTTAGAGCTTGTCAAGTTTCACCCAGGAGCATCATTAATAGAAGTTTACTGCTTTTTTGAAAAGCTCTTGTCCAGTATTGCACAAACTTGAAGAGAGTCACATTTTGCCAGCTAGATGGATGTTTTCAAATGTTCCAATTCTGCTGAGAATGGGTTTTGTGTGATCATTTTTTAATTATTATTTTGGAGATCTCTGAGATTCCAGCCAGAGAGATAACAAATCAGCCATCACTGCAATTTCATGCAGCCGCAGTTTCTTCAGCCATTTGCACAATGCAGTACATTGTTTATGCTATTCTTGATTGAGGTGTGAGATATGAAAGAGAGTTTCATATGTGATCCTGGGCTACCCCAAGTTCACCATCTAGGTATTAGGACCTTTGCTCATCTTTATTTTGTGTGCCAGTTGTGACTATTCCTGGACCAGAAAGCTCCTAACATTTATCTTTTGCACCCATAGTTAGACCACTACAATTTGCTCTATGTGTGCTGTCCTTGAAAACTATTCAGAAGCTACAAACAGAATACAAGCATCAGTCAGTCAGTCAGTTGGTATGATGCCCATTTGCCGCTCAACAGTAGGTAGCTAAAAACCAGTTAAAAGAACAAAAAGTAAAAATAAAGGATATCCTGCATTAGTACACTCACATACATATACAAATAAAGAGTCAGAAGATATGCTTATGTAACCTCCTTGATATATTGCAGTTCAATATGTTACAGGACTACCTTGGGAACTATATTAGTTGCCTGTTGGTTTCTGGATATACTTCAAGTTCTGATGGTCAGATTAGACAAATTTGTTGAATAAACATCTGTTGGCATTTGTCATGTGGTTAGTTAAACAGAAACTCTGATTTCAGAAGTTTTACATCTTTGCTGATCAGATTGGAAGGTGAAAAATAAGAGACAGCTAGAGTCAATGTGCACTTTTGAATGAATGACCTAAGAAATACAGTGGAATATGGTAAAGGGTGGGCTTCTTTGCTTGATGGCCAGCAAAAGCAAATGACAGAATAAACAGATTAAAGCTGAAAAAAATGCTCCTTTTGTGTTTAAACTCAGGTTATGCATCAGACCTATATGCTTTGCTGAAATCAGGAAGTGATACAAACAAAAAGCTATGCAGAAATGTGCAATCTACATAGGATAAATATTTCAAATTGGATAGCTAATTCAGGCTCAAGGAAAGGTTTCTAAAGATTCACTTAAAAATCTTCTCAACATCAAATGAGGAATGGGTAAAGCCACTGCCTTCTTAAAGACTTCAACATATTCCTAGTACAAAACAGCAATGTGCTGCTGCAATTTTAGACAATTTCACTCGAATGCTACATAATTTTATTCCTGGTGTTATGTGTTTTTGGAGTGATCACAATGAACATTTCCAACAATGACATTATATAGTTGTGTCTGCTAGACAAATGCATCCACTATTTCAATTTCCAAAACTGGGTGACTGGGTGACTGGGAATTGGGTTCAAAGTCTGTGTTGCTGCCTTTCAACAGATGTTTGGCAGTTCTCTCTAAAACCAATTCTGGGTTTATTTCTGTTCATTTTCCATTTCAGAAAGCTTTTTGAGGCCAAGAATGAATGGAAAGTCTAACCTGGAATTTGGATAAAATATTGTTTTTACTATATATTGTAACATACTTGTAGATTAATTTAAATAACTCAGGAATAGTGTTGCTAAGGAAATCCATTAGGTAATACAATTTCTTTCTTTCTCTCTCTCTCTCTCCCTCCCTCCCTCCCTCCCTCCTTCCTTCCCTCTCCCTCTCCTTCTCTGCTAAAACTATGCATTCATGGGTTTTCCATATATTTCCTTGTCTTTTCCATTTTAGTCCTTATTTAATCATTGCATTAACAATAGGCAATATTGTTTACCATTGCTTTGAAATGGTGAAACAAGTTCATGTATCTAAGCAAAACCAGGCATTATATACTGCATTGTTTTCTCAATCAAAAGTCAAGGTGAGTTCTGAGTATTAACTTTTAATGAAAATTAAAAGAGAAATTGAAAGAATTTCAGTAAGATCAGCAACATTTTTTTTTCCGGGAGAGATGAGTGCATCTTGCATTGCTATAAAATGAAAAAAGAGACTATTAACAATTGAATACGTATTACCTGAATAGCACTTTTATTCTGCATTCAAATTATACCTCTATTCTAGTGAATAGAGCACTGGATTTGGATTTCAACAAAGAGATCTAACTTCATTATCAACTTAAATTAATAAAAGTTCCCATTGCTTTGAAAGGAGAGAAAAAATAACAAGGTTGTTGATGATATGAATAGGGAGGACCGCTCAGAGTGCAATCTACTCCTACTGTTTTCTATAGGACTTCTTCTATGGTATGTATTGAGAAGGACAATTTGAAGAACAATCCTATACACACTTGACTTGAAGTAACCCCCATTAAAATAAACAGGGCTTCTTTATACAGTTATTTAAAATATTAGATCAAGGGCTTTGCAAATTAATCAGGAGGATGTTAGTGTAAGCCAAGAACGCTCTCTGAACCATTGGAACTACCATGCCCTTTGGGAAGGACATTTTATTTATTTTTATTTGATTTGATTTGTCAATTGCTTACAAGATAATAGGTATATGTATAAACATAGTTATGAATACATGGATACATATAAGAAAAATAAAAGAAACAATAGGACAGGGATGGTAGGCACATTGGTGCGCTTATGCACGGCCCCTACAGACCTCTTAGGAAAGGGGTGAGTTCAATAGTAGACAGTGTAAGGTTAAAGTTTTGGGGGTTTGGGGAAGAAACCACAGAGTCAGGCAGAGTATTCCAGACATTGACCACTCTGCTGCTGAAGTCGTACATGAGGATGCTTCAAAGTTTGTTCCTGCAGACACACACCAACAACTAGGGATAAGCCTTCAATGCAAGCCTTCCAAAGGACACACTTGCTTTAAAAATCTTTGGAGAGATGCTTTACTCATGCTAATGTGGTTTGCAAAGCACCTCTTTTAGGTTCTGTGCCCAGCTCTCATTTCTGCCTTTTTAAAATTATTGCAAACTATTTGACTCAATATTCATAAAAAGCATTAGGATGAAAACCTTCCAACCAATATGCAAGCATATTGGAGATATGTCCCAAAGGTGCTTTTTCAAGAGGTAACTGGACTTTCTGGTTTTTCTTTGAAGACATTTCACTTCTCATCCAAGAAGCTTCCTTCAACTCTGACTGGATGATGGGGAATGGAAGGATTTATATTCTTTGCAGACAGATGGTCATTTGTTTTCTTTTAGCAAGTTGTTAAGGCCACCTGGAGATTTATCTGTATTGTTAGCGCCACCTGAGTGGTGAAAATGGGTGTGGAGCCTTCTTGGAACTGCTGAAAGGTCTGTGTTGTAGACTGGAGATAGATGATGTTGTATCTCTCCCCTTCTGTTGAGAGAGGGCTGTTCAATTTATTTATTTATTTATTTTATTTTTTGAACTTGTATGCCGTCCCATCTCGGAAGACTCGGGGCAGCTCACAACTAAAAACAGCAACAATAAATACTTAAAAAGAGATTAAACTAATTCACAAGCCCCAAAAATACAAAAACTAAAATTTACAATAGCTAAAATAATTAAGAAACCCATCCCCCCCGGGGGGGGTCACAGCCCGGGTTGGTCAAACAACCAGGTCTTCAAATCATGGCGGAAGGTGTGGAGGTCAGGGGCCAGGTGGACCCCCAAGGACAGTTGGTTCCAGAGGTCAGGGGCCGTGACAGAATAGGCTCGTCGCCGGGGGACCGCCAGCCGACATTGGCTTGCCGACGGGACCCTGAGGAGTCCTTGCCTATGTGCTCGCACAGGGCGGCTGGCACTCGATATCGGCAGAAGACGCTCCCTTAAGTATTGAGGACCCATGTCATGAAGGACTTTGTATGTTAAAACCAGAACCTTGAATCTCACCCGGAGTGCAACTGGCAACCAATGCAGGCAGCGCAGGAGGGGGGTAACATGGGAGAATCGGGAAACTCCCATCACCACCCGCGTTGCCGCATTTTGACATAAACTTTGACCCCTCTGGGACCTTTGACACATTTGAGACAACCATGACCTAGATGACTGAGAATCTCCATAGACATATTGGAAATATGCTATAGCTAAGTGCCAGATTCAATTTATGGAAAAATCACTGTCAGTTTAAACAATGCTGAGCTATATGGATCTCAGGCTTGACTCAACAAAGGGCATCTTTGTAATTGCATGAACCATTCTAAGTAAGCACATGTAGAATTGGGCACACAATTCTTCATGCAATATCTCTGCTTCATTTTTTGCCTTCTAAACTGCTGCACAAAGAATGATTGTCTTGCATACTTGCTCCAGATTTACATCTTGGCTTTTATACCTATCGTTGACCTATGCCAGAACAATGTTGAATTGAAACCTTCATCTTTTATAACTGTCATCGTGAAACATTACTGATAAAGATATTCCCTCATCTTCTTCGAATTCTGTCATGAGCTATGCTGATACCCCGTGATGTAGCTTTCATGACTGCCTTTCATATAACTAGAACACAGGTATCTATTTATTTATTTAATATCCTGCCTTTATTAATTTTATAAATAATTCAAGGTGGCGAAGATTCATAATACTCCTTCATCATCCTGTTGTCCCCACAACATCAAACCCTGGTGGTGGGTTGGGCTGAGAGGCAGTGACTGGGCTAAGTCACCCAGGCAGCTTTCATGCCTAAAATGGGAGTAGAACTCACAATTTCTTGATTTCTAGCCTGGTGCTTTGGCCACTCAACCGAATTGGCTTTCTCTTGATCTCATAGACTTTCAGTCTTTAAACGGACTGAGCCCTGTCTCTGCAGGTGCTTACAGTTAGGAGCATGGCTTTCTTACATTTCTCTTCATCACACATAGATCTACTGATTTATTATGGGATTCAATATGCATATTTTCTGCCCACCTTTTGATCCTACTTAGGAAAAAATAGCAATAGGAATTTTCCCTAAGAAAATTCGGGTCAAAATAATCAGAATTCAAAGTTCCAGTGCAGCCTAGCAACAGATGCAGTTTTACCTATTCACCAAAAGCTGAATTCATCCCACAAGGCTAGGCATGGGTTGCATAAATGATCATTTTCTGAATAAATCAAAATCTCTGAGTTTTGTATTATATGCTAAGTCAGCACAAAAACTTCTACGTTGCGCCTTATGGCTGATTATGGTTATCTATGTTAACAATTTTGTGAGTCCTACAATCATTACACTATAAATTGGTTTGTGGCTCCTTGTTCTCTCTATAGCAATAGCAATAGCACCAGAGGTTGTATTCAGCAGGTTCTGACCAGTTCTGGAGAACCAGTAGCAGAAATTTTAAGTAGTTCGGAGAACTGGCAAATACCACCTCTGACTGGCCCGCCCCATCTATTCTCTGCCTCCGGAGTCCCAGCTGATTGGCTGGGTCTTCTTTTGTTGCCCTGCACAGGAGAACGGAGCTGGAAAGCAGGTTAGTGGAGTGCGGAGGGAATGGGATTTTGCAGTATCCTTCCCCTGCCATGCCCACCAAGCCATGCCCACAGAACTAGTAGTAAAAAACATTGAATCCCACCACTGAATAGTACTTAGACTTATATATCACTTTATAGTGCTTTACAGCCCTCTCTAAGCGGTTTATAGAGTCAGCATATTGCCCCCAACAATTTGAGTCCTCATTTTACCCACCTGGGAAGGATGGAAGGCTGAATCAACCTTGAGCCTGGTAAGATTTGATCTGCCAAATTGCAGCCAGCTGACTGCAGCAGAAGTAACCTATCTTACAAATGTGTACCTATTTTTAGTGAGCTAAAAATAGTTCATCAGTTTTTCTGAATTTCCTTCTCATTAAAAATCCATCCTGGCTTTATAAAACTTAGCTTTTTAAATTTTTGTTTAATGGGCAATTATCCTATAGGCATGTAGGACTTTGTAGCCCCTTGTTGTCATCTCCTGATCATGGAAAAATATGGTTTCATAGTTGCATTGGCTCAGTAATCACCCTACATATTTTTCTGATTCGAGGGAGAGATGAAAAGGAAAAGAATGGTTCTCTTATTTCTAAATGAATACACAATGAGCCATAAGCAGCTGAACTACTAAAAAAATATGTATATTCTCAGGAGACCATTCAATCTATGTTAGGCAGCAAAGAAATCCAGCATCTCTATCACGTAAAACAAAGTCATAACACTTTGTAAACGTTTTTGCCTCCGAGGTATTTTCTGGCAAGGTCTTTCTTAAATAATTATGTTGGTTTTCCAGATTTTTTTTGTCAGGACAGTAGATTTTATCCAGGTATTAAAGCTGAAAACTCATAGAAAAAGTTGGGAGAAATTACTTAGATCTGGGAATGTACTCAGGAGGAACAGCAGCTGGGATGATACATTTTTTTTATGCCACGTTCCTTAGCTTGGATGCAGTACGGCGGCGGCTGCAAACCCATTATATTGCTGTCACACTGACATCTTTCTCATTTTACATTCATAGAGCAATTATTTCATAATTTTTGACCCTTGTCACATCGCTGTCATAAAAATAGATCAATGCCATATAATTAAAAGTAATTTTAGAATAATATAATGATACCAAACCTTGAATAAAATACCTTAATTTTGGAAACCATTAAACTTGTCAGTTGGAAATTAGGCCTCTTTTGTGACGTATTGAGATCCTGTAATTTTATAAACTGATGTTCTCACTGCAGAGAATTGTTCCTTATACAAAAGTGCTGACCCTGTACAGGACCAAGCAATGTGGTTTATGAGTTTGAGAAGTTCTCTCCTACGCTGAATTCTCCATCGTAATCTCAGCAACGTCCATTCTGATCACAGGTAATTAAATAATCTTGATGCCAGTCACTCAAAACTACCATCACCAACAGCAATTATCTCTGATTGGAAGGAGTCTGGCTCAAATATTCTTGGCTTTGGTCATAAATGGTTGGATTGTCCACAAGGAATAATAGATGGAAACTGAACAAGGAGAGATTCAACCTGGAAATAAGGATAAATTTTCTGACAGTGAGAACAATCAACCAATAGAACAGCCTGCCTTCAGAAATTCTGGAAGCCTCATCACTGGAAGCTTTCAAGAAGAGACTGGACTGCCACCTGTCAAAAATCATGTAGGGCCTACTTGGACAAGGGGTTGGACTAGATGACCCTTCTGTTAATCTGTATCTGTATTTGAGCCACAGTGTCACAGTGATTAGAATGCAGTACTGCTGACTACCTCTGCTGACTGCCAGCTGCCTGCAAATTGGCAGTTTGAATCTCACCAGGCTCAAGGTTGACTCAGCCTTCCATCCTTCCAAGGTCAGTAAAATGAGGACCCAGATTGTTGGTGTTAAGTTTGCATGAAGAGACAGATGCAGAGTGCTTCAAGCTCTTTTGTTTATTAGTAACTACAGCTCAGAATGGACCCGACTGGCTTTTCTGCGGTTGCTACTTATAGCCGGCAGCCGCAGCTGACAGCCAATCAGAGTGCAGGGTTTTCCCGCACTTTTTAAACCAATCATTTCCAACACTTTACAAGAACAATTCAAACTAACCAATGATTTCAAACCTGCATACATAACATCCCTCCCCACTAGATTCAGTCCATACTCAAACCCCATCTATCTAATGTATTCTTTTAAATAGGTGGGGCTCTTACGTGTACATTGAGACCTACGTGGTTCAGATGTTTTAAGGTTCTCACCTTGTGAGAGAGGAAATGTGTCTGCTGACATTTCCTTACTTGGACTTCTAGTAATGGTAGAACCTGTTTGGTTACTACAACCTGGTCTCTCCTCCCAATCCATCTCCAACCCAATGTCAGCACCCAAATCAGGTAGTGGTGTGCAATCTTCCATTTGTAAAAATGGTTGTTGGCACTGTGGCAGGTATTGAGGTGATTCCTGTCATGTTAGCTCGTTACACATGGGGTTGATTCTTGCCTGCTGATTATCCTCATAATCCTCCCTTCCCCTAGAAGAGGCAGTAGGTATGGGAACCAGGGAGGAGCAATGGCGATGCTCCTGAGGTAGTCTGGATCTTAGCTGATCAATATGCCTGCTCCAGAGGACACCATCCTCCGTTTGTACCCTGTAAGACCTGGGGCCTGTGATTTGGGTTATCTTAGCAGGAATCCATAATGGTTCACCCATAAGGTTCTTAGCATAAACAGAATCACCCACAGTGAAAGTGCGAATTTTGCTAGTGAAATCTAGTGGTGCATTGGGTGCGTAAGTGAGATGAAGGTGATCAAGGGGAGACCTGAATTTCCTACCCATCAACAATTCAGCTGGGGTTAAGTTAGTTGAAGGGTTGGGAGTGATATGCTGGACACTGAGTAGTTTTTCAACTTTCTCAGTGATGTCCCCAGGACCCAATTGCTGAAGCTTTTCCTTGGTAAATCGTACCATATGTTCAGCCCGGCCGTTAGCTGAAGGATGCCCAGGGGCTGTCAGGGCATGTCTGATACCCTGCTGTGCTAGATATGATTCAAAAAGGTTGGATGTAAATTGAGGACCATTGTCAGAAACAAGCACATCAGGTAACCCATGAGTTACAAAAACCTTTTAAAGCTGTTTGATGACAGCTTCAGTTGTGGTGGATGCCATAGGGATAACCTCTAGCCATTTGGAATATGCATCTACTATAATAAGGAAAGTGTGCCCTCTGGTAGGGCCAGCGAAATCAATGTGAATCCTGGACCATGGGCCCCTAGGACATTCCCATTCCTGTGGGGGGGCGAGAGGTGGGGCAGGCCTGACTACCTGGCAGTTGGGACAAGATGCAACCCAGTTTTCAACCATTTTGTCAATACCTGGCCACCATACATAACTCCTGGCCATCCCTTCATTCTGACAATTCCCGGATGACCCTCATGTAACATTTCTGATAAGTTTGTATGAATAAACAGCAAGAAATTCAGTCCACCTCAGCATTCTTGGTGACAGGATAGTGGGTGTAGGTTTGTCTCCTTCCACAATGCCTAACAAAGGTTTGTGATCTGTAACAATGGTAAATGTTCTCCCATATAAATACTCATGAAATTTCTTGATAGCTGCAACAATTGCCAATGCTTCCTTGTCCAATTGGCTGTAATTCCTCTCTGCTTTGGTCAAGGTGTGAGAGTAAAATGCAATAGGGGCTTCCCTCCCACTGGGAAGCATGTGGCTCAAACCACCACCACCCCACTCCAAAAGGGGAGGCATCACAAGTCAGAACAACAGGCAAGTTCTCAGAGAACTGTATCAGTACAGAATCAGACGTGATTTGTCTCTTGATATTGTTAAATGCAGCTTGTTCCTTCCTGCCCCAGACCCATGCAGATTTTTTGTCCAGCAACCTATGTAGGGGCTCTGCAATGGTTACCTTCTGAGGTAGAAACATATGATAGAAGTTAATGAGTCCCAAGAATGCTTGTAAATCTGTTTTGCATTTTGGCCTGGGGGCTTCTTTGATTGCCTGAACTTTGGCCTCTGTGGGGTGGATGCCATGTTTATCGATCATGTAACCCAAGAATTCCACTTTATCTGTTCTAAGTGTGCATTTTTCTTCTTTGACTTTTAACCCCGCTTTTTTGAATCTGATTAAGACTTCTCTGAGTCTCTCGTGTAACTGAGTGCCATTTTCAGCAGAAATTAAAATGTCATCAAAATAGGGCACCACCCCTGGCAACCCTTGTAACATTCTTTCCATAAGGCTTTGGAAGATGCCAGGTGCTACACTTACTCCAAATTGCAACCTTTTGCATTTGAAAGCACCTCTATGGGTCACAATGGTTTGGGCTTCTGCAGTGGCATCATCAACTGTTAACTGTTGATATGCCTGTGCCAGGTCCAATTTGGCAAAAACTGTGCCCCTTCCAAGAGAATGTAATAAATGATGCACTACTGGAACTGCATATGCACTCTGTTGTAGCGCATGGTTCAATGTCCCCTTGTAGTCTCCACAGATTCTCACTGACCCATCAGCCTTGACTGGTGTGACTATGGGTGTCTCCCACCTGGAGTGGTCAGTGGGCTCTAAAACTCCTTGGGCTATTAGTTTATCTAATTGTGCATCAATTTTTTCCTTTAATGCAAATGGAACCCTTCTGGGTTTTAAATGGATTGGTTGTACCTTGGGATCTAGGTTAAAGGAGATAGGGGTCCCCAAGTACTTGCCTAATCCGTCGCTGAAGACCTCTGGAAACTCAGACTTCAAGGCCTCTTCCCACTCAGTGTTGCTCGCGTGATTGATGCCAGTCACCTTGATGCCCAGAGGGTTGAACCATTCAAGGCCCAGCAGACTTGGGTGGTCCTTGTCCACGATGGTCAGTGGTAGGCGCTTGGTGTGGCCCTTGAATTTCACGTTGAATTCTCTTGTTCCAACTACTGGAATCTTGTTCCCTTGGTAGTCTTTAAGAGTCAATGCTTGCTTCTTGAAGTGATTCTTTTGGATGTTAGGAAGTAGTCTGTGAATAGTGTCCCATGACACCATAGAAAGGTATGAGCCTGAGTCCACTTCCATTTGGCAAGGCCTTCCTTCAATAAGTACCTTGACATGCATTTTCTGCTTTTGAAAGGGAAGAATGACCAATAGTTACTGTTTGATGAGTTTCATTCTTCCCATTTGCTTCTGTACTGCCCCATTTTCTCACTGAGGTTGTTAGGCTTGAATTCTTTGTCTTTGCTTGCAGCAAACTTCCTTCTGTTGGGTGGAGTTCTGGATGATTTGCAGACTCTTTCTAGGTGTCCTCTTTATCACAATGGAGGCAAATGGTGTCTAAAAACTTGCATTCAGTGGGGATGGCTTCCCCACAACCTCTGCAGTAGAATTCTTGCCTCTTTCTTCCCAGGTCTTTCTTTTTCCGCTCCATTCTGAGTCTGTAAATTCCTTCCTCCACCTCACTACAGTCTGACTCAGAATCTAGTTCCTCACAATGATTTGTGGTGGACTTTTCCACATCAGGATGGCTTGTGGCCTTGTTAATCTTCTTCATGGCTGCTGCTGAGGACTTGGTAGCTTCTGCTGAAGAGGCTTCTTCTATTGCTTCTTTCGGCGTGATCTTAGGTTTCATTAATAACTTGCTCTGCAGCACCTTGTCTTTAAGGCCTAAAACGAAATGATCGCGCATGGCCTCCTCTAAACTGTTAAATTTGCATGCACCCCCAATGTCTCTTAAACTTGCCACGAAGTCGTTTATGCTTTCGTTTTCCCCCTGATCGCGACGGTAAAACTTGTGTCTCTTAATGAGGCACGATACCTGTGGTGCGTAATGGGCTCTTAACAGCCTTTCCAGATCAGGCCAAGCCATTACCTTCACGTCTGCTGCTCCCGCGAGTGCCTTCACCATCTTGAAAACTGCCGGACCGATGCGTAAGGAAGACCGCCCTCTTCCGCTGCTCGGAAATGGCAGCAAGATCGTTTCCCTCCAAATACATTTGGAAACGATCTGCATACGATTCCCAGTCTTCTGCCATTGGATCGAACGGGGCTGGGGGTGTTCAGCGCAGCCATCTCGCTCTTCTTCTGTTCCGTGTTGCCTTCTTCTTCAGGGGAATCCCACCTTCGTCACCAGTGTTAAGTTTGCATGAAGAGACAGACGCGGAGTGCTTCAAGCTCTTTTGTTTATTAGTGACTACAGCTCAGAACGGACCCGACTGGCTTTGCTGCGGCTGCTACTTATAGCCGGCAGCCGCAGCTGACAGCCAATCAGAGTGCAGGGTTTTCCCGCACTTTTTAAACCAATCATTTCCAACACTTTACAAGAACAATTCAAACTAATCAATGATTTCAAACCTGCATACATAACAGTTGGAGTCAATGCGCTGACTCTGTAAACCACTTAGTGAGAGCTATAAAGCACTGTAAAACGGTATATTAAGTGCTATTGCTGTTTGAAGAGAGATGCTGGTGGTTGCTTCTCTATTGGAACATTGTGCCTGTTGTCCCATTGATATGATTGATTATGCAACATCAAGTTGTTTTCAACTACTAGCAACACATAGATAAATTTCCTCCATGAAAATCAAACCCTAACCTGTTCTTTGGGTCCTCCAATGGTGCCTCCATCACCACTGTGACTGAGCCCAGTCTCTTCTTTCTTCCTCCAGCTTTTTAGCCTTTTCCAGAGAGTTGTTGTCCCAAGGTTATTAATAAAGTCTTCCCAGATTTTTAAAAGCCACTGATACAGTCTTTTTCACATTAGAACAGTTTAAATTTATTGACTGAATGAACAGTGGCAATTTAAAATTATTCCTGTTTGTATGGTTTACTATACATTTATTGTTTCTTACTCTTTTATTACTTGCTCTGGGAATACACAATTGGGCTGCAGTTGTAGGATATAAATTACGTAAGTGTGCATGTGTGTGTGTGTGTGTATGTGTGTAGTGTATTTCTTGGAACGATATATGCTCCTCCTTACTTATTTTCAAAATGCTCTGCAAGCTCTCTTCAGATTTCTTAGTTTTGTAACCTATGGCTGGTTTCTGATCAATTACAAATTAGCCTAAGGAAATATGTTCCTCAGAATCAAAGCAGTTTCCCTCCCTTTTCTTAACCTACGTTACAGTTCTCAAATTCTTTCTGGTAGCATCTATTTGTCTTGTGGATCATCTCACTACTATGGTACATGCCTACAGATAAAGGCTGTAGTTGCCTCCTGGTTACTCCATTGGCATCTCTTGCTAAAAAATTTCACTATCTTGGCTTTCCATCTGGTCTTGTTCCTGGGTTAATTTGATCTAGCTGTGTAACAGGAAGATGCTTTTACTTTCTTGGCTTTGTGAAATCACCAGGCAAAAGAGAAACAACTCCAGGCAAGAACATTAGCCTTGTGGTTGACCAGAATTGATATAGGCCCTGCAGGGTCATTGAACCCTGAATTATTCCGTCATATCCAGTCCTCCTTTTTCTGAAGCAGCTACTTTCTGTACATTTTTCTCATTGTTCACTGACAACCGTGAAACTTGGCGGTAAATATTAATAGGACAGTTGTGCATATGTCACAGAGGAGATGTTAAATCAAAATGATCTTGCTTAAGCATTGCTAGCCGTTTCAGGTGATAAAGAGCACCAATAGTGTAAAGTTATGTACAAATAGCGTACAAATTCACTTATGGTGATCAAATGTTGAATGTTACATCAGAGTTCATGGTCCAAAATGGCATCCAAAATCAGTCAAAGTAAAGAACCATGATTTCAGCAAATTATGGAAACTCAGAAGTTCTGCAAGTTCAGAAATAAAGACATTGTTTTGGGCACTAACTATTCTGAATTACAAAGTCACTATTCTCAGGATCTCTCTAAGAGCAGCTACCAGCCTTTGTGTCTTTTCTTGCTTCTGCTCCTTATAACTATAATACTACAAACAGACATTTAGAAGAAATTCTTTCTCATTCATGCATAAGTCCTTCCTTGTAAAGAGTCTTCATTTGTAATCATGTGCTGTAGTATTGAGATAACCCACAAAGTACTTGCTTTCATTCTTTCGACTAAGATTAAAGACAGGATCTTAATTTGCCAATTGACCAGACTGTATCTTAGAAACATGAAGCAACTGTGGCAAGTCCATATCCTGCAGACCAGGTTTTCTCCTGTGAAGTCATGGCCATGTCTGAAAACCCTCGTCAAGGTACTTTTCCTTGTGATTTTGCTTTTGGGATTGAATACCACAATACGTTATGTTTTAATCCCTGTTGAATAGAAAATAAACTATCCAGCTTATCATACCTGTTTCCTATTGAGTTTTTCCAATTATGTTAGACTTTAAGACAGAAGAATCTCAAATAATTGAATGTGACTATGTTAAAAATCATTTTAAAGCCCATGTAAACACTAATATATAGAAATTAACACCACTATAGATTAACCTAATGAAACAAAATGTGATTCACATCAACTGTATATAATAGCATTGATTTCAAGGAAAGTTGGTGGGAAGAGTAAGAACTGAATTATTTTTACCTATGAAGAAAATATACATAACAGGAATTTGTTTCATTTTTTTAAAAAAAACTAAAATAACAAAGAAATAATTTAGACCAGTTTGATTTAGGCCAGGGGTCCCCAACTCTCAGTCTGTGGCCCAGTACCAATCTGTGGCCTGTTGGGAACTTGGCCACAAAAATGGTAGGTGAGTGCACAAGTATGTGAAACTCAATTTCTACAAGTGACAGGCATGCACACCAAACTATCCCCTCCTCCTGCCACCACTGCCAGTCCATGGAGCCAGAAACGTTGGGGATCACTTTCTTAGACTATTTAATGTGCCTTAAATATGATTTTATTCAGTCTATTTCAGAACAAATTTAATTTTACAGGAGTAGGTACATCTATTTGTATCAGTTTTTTATTCAGTCCCATGGCAAATGTATGTTAAACTAAGAGATACATTTTAAATGTTTATTCTGGATTTCGACCATTTGAATATACAGGAGCTCCTGGCCAGTAAAATGCATTCCTTCATTGGGCATGAATGTATTTTTTTAAAAAGATTATTATTTAAGGAGGAGATATGCATTAATGCAACACATTTGGAAGTTATGGGAAACTTTTTTGTCCAGCAAAACAAATTGGATATAAGGATGAAGTAAGGTTCCGGAAAATGTCTTTTAAAAGGATAATGTAGTCCAAAGAATTATTTTCCAGATAATATAATATCATTATTCTGTTTAATAGGCTTTCCCATATATAATGAGTAAAAACCAGTTGTATGATTTTATTTAAATGAAAATTTGCAATTTAATCTTCCATTTGCTGTTGTCATTAAAATAGAACAAGTGATAGATTGATATGGATGGTAGATAGATAAATTGTTGATATGTTAAGTATATAGCTGATGGTAAAAAGGCAGATAGATGATAGATAGATAGATAGATAGATAGATAGATAGATAGATAGATAGAAAGAAGTGTTTCATATGTATATTGAATATACATATTAAATGTTTGACAGAGCTAGAATATAGTCCATATTTATAGATCACTGTTTAGAAAAAGTCTCATTTCCTCACACATTCAATGAGCATGCAAAAACAGGAGTCACCAATTCATCCTGGGGTAATTATCACTTCATTGGATCAATAAGTACTGAAAGCATTAGCTGCTTAAAAAAATATGAGTTCTGTCTTAAGAGAGGCAAGGATATCTGATAATACTCTGGGACCTTCATGTCTCTCAACACTGTGGTGTTCAGTGTTTCATTTTGCTCGCTTTAAACAGAAAGTGAACCATTTCTTTCAATGTTCACTATGGATTTCTTGTGAAGTTTTATCAAGCAACACCAAGTAATTTTTTTCCCTATAATTCATTTGTATTCAATCTTTAAACCAAATTAATTTCACCTAACCAGTGATGGGAAAATGATTCAAATGTCTCCAGAAAAACTTGCAACCATTTAGCCTAATAACACAGTGCACATACATTCATTTCTCTTTTTTGCCTTAATTTCCTAATATTCACAAATGTTCTTTTGTAATGTATACCAAAGAGCTTACAAAGTGAAATAATAAAGGTGTTTCTGTTTTACCCTAGGCTATATTCTGAGTCAACGGAGCTGATTTTGAAGATATAAATCATTTCCTTGATGCAACAGATGTAGCATTTACAAAAAAAACCCCTATCATGTTTTCTCCTGAGCACTTCCTCACTCATCTTAGTTTGAGGATCTTTCTCCTAGGGTCCAAGTCACAGTGCCAACTCCAAACTGGTGGGCTTCAGTTTTCTATGAGGTTATTTTACTACTAGCCAGAACCAATGGGAAGGAAGCAATTTACTGAAAGGGGATTTCCATTGTGCCATTTTATTTTAAGAACTTTTTCTTCTATTCTGAACATCTGGAATGTTAACCCTAGAGCTATATTCAGTTTTGCTGAATTAAAAGTTGGAAGCAAGGTGAAACTTGCTTTCCCTGGCCTTTTGCTGTAGTGGCAAGCTCAACTTGGGTTCACTGAGGCTCATGAACTAAGAGAACCAGTGGTGGGATTCAAAACTTTTTACTACCAGTTCTGTGGGCATGGCTTGGTGGGCATGGCATGGCTTAGTGGGCATGGCTTGGTGGGCATGGCAGGGGAAGTATACTATAAAATCTCCATTCCCTCCCCACTCCTGGGGGAAGGTTACTGCAAATCCCATTCCCTCCCCACCCCACTAACCTGCTTTCCAGCTCTGTTCTCCTGTGCAGGGCAACAAAAGAAGACCCAGCCGATCAGCTGGGACTTGGGAGGCAGAGAATAGATGCAGTGGGGCCAGTCAGAGGTGGTATTTGTCAGTTCTCCAAACTACTCAAAATTTCCGCTACTGGTTCTCCAGAACTGGTCAGAACCTGCTGAGTACCACCTCTGAAGAGAACTTTTTAATTACACCAAAGTAACTGATCCATTTGACTTTAGTTCCCTACATCATTAAGAAATTATATTCAGACTCCATTTGTATAGAAGTTAAAGAAAATGATGAAGACAGATATACTGCTGTCTCACATACCACAGGCTAAATAGCAACAGCCTAGTTGCTCCATGCACACAATCGCTGGCCACTGAGTGCAGTGGTGGGATTCAAATAATTTAACAACTGGTTCTTTGCCCTAATGATTTCTTCCAACAACCAGTTCACCAAACTGCTCAGAAAGTTAACAAAGGTTCTCCCGAAGTGGTGCAAACTGGCTGAATCCCACCACTGATTGAGTGACGCAGTCATGTAGCCCCTCACTTAACAAGCACTTTGCTCAAAGATAGAGATTCTGGGTCCAATTGTGATTGTAAGCAGAGGACTACTTATGATAGCTGTTTAAGATGGGTGTGCTACAGTGACACTTCAAAATACTTCAGAGTATTGAAGGAGTAATTGTGGAATAAAAACAGATTCAGAAACCAATTGCAAGGAACACTAAAGAGTTATCCAGTTGGGGAAGGAAGTCACTTAGTTACCTCTTTTCTGAGGAAAATTTTCCTGTTAAATAAAATATTACAAAACGCTGAGGCAATCAGAGGATTATAGGAAGAATGTGTATGGTCCAGTTGCCGCTTGAAAAAGCACCTGAGGGACAACCGTGACCTGGATGAATGAGAATCTCCATTGACTTTGAGACTACCCTTAGTGCTTGACTCATTGGGCAGTTTACAGAGCCAGCCTATTGCCCCCAACAATTTGGGTCCTCATTTTATTGACCTCGGAAGGATGGAAGGCTGATTCAACCTTGAGCCAGTCAGGATCGAACTCCTGGCTGTGGGCAGAGTTAATCTGCAATATTGCATTCTAACTACTGTACCACCAGGGCTCCTATCAAGTAGCAGATCACTTTGCCAACATCAGGGCAAGCGACAGGCTCCTTTGTTCTTTGATTTATGCTTCGCCTTATGTACTCTGACCCTTTCTGGGAGCCCAAAATAACATTTTTAAAATTATTGTGAAACCTCCGGGTATGGCGATTTTGAGATGTGGGAAGGCATAAGAGCTGAATCCTTGATGCTCTCTGAGCTTAATTGTTTTCAACCCTGAGCTACAAATATTCTCCTCTATCAGTAGGCAAAAGAGAATTTTATGACTCTGCCAGAAAAGCATCACAAATCTGAGGAACTTGGCATAGGATACAGAGGCAGTTCTTATTCTGTCCCAAATCTGAATGAGGAAGTGAAAGGATTTTATGGTCCTTTGGTGTTTTGAGGCCAAATCTGACCGGCTATGTGATGCCATACAACAGCACTGTTTTGACTCCTGGCTGACAAGGGTGGCTAACTTAAAATGGCCACTCTTGAACGAATTCACAGACATAGAGCAACATAAAGAAGGATGTTCAGTAACATTTCTGACATAAAGATTTTCAGGGCAGGTGTGTGTGTGTGTGTGTGTGTGTGTGTGTCACAGTATGTGTCATTATGGACAATGCAGATACAAGCAGACCAAGTTGAAATGAAACTATGTTTCATGCTTGCAGGATTGTATTTATTACTTAACAATTACCCAAGAGGATCTTAAGTTTCATTAGCAAAGTCCTAAACCTACCTGTTGAACTCCGATGCTGAATTAGGCTTTACCCTGAAAATTGATGCACTTATTTATAGTGTTTCCCTGAGTACTTCAGAGCTGTGTGCAGTGCATCAACTACTCTATTACACTGTCTTGGTAAATATTCATTTGATTGATTGATTATATGCCATCAAGTCATTTTCAACTCATACCAACTGACAGATTTTCTCCACGATGAACTATGCCTAATCTGGCCTTTCAAACCCTCCAATGTTGCACCCATTACCACTGTATCTAAGTCCACCCACCTTGTTGTTGGTCATCTTCTTCTCAGCATTGGAGCCCCTTTCCAGGAAGCTTGGTCTTCACAAAAGGCATCCAAAGTAGGATAATTTGAGCTTGGTCGTTTGTGATTCTATATTTTCTACCCATGTGGTTTTCTTGGTATAAATACAAGAGTGATTTATTGTTGCCTTCTCCTGCACAGTATGGATTGATGCTTTTGCCATTGTCACTAAAATGAAGATCTAGCCGATATATTTCCATATCGCCAATGTCCAATTGAGATGCCTGTTTGCTTTAAGTGGTCAACTGGGATAACCTTAATGTCTTGGGTGACCCTACTAGAGCAATATTCATTCCTGCTTCTTTAGCAGGTTCAGCATTACTGCTTCTGTTGCTGATATCACTTTAGTGATTCTGGCTTACATTCACTTTCACTCCCAATTTTATAGTCCTTTATTCATCCGGCTTTCTGCTATAATTTCTCTCTCTTTCTGGTATTTAGTTATTTAGAGTATGACATACAACGTCAAGGAAATTTACACAGTCTAGACACAATGCAGTCCTGACAGCCTAGATTACTAGTTCATTTTGTTCAGTGCTTGCATGCCTATTGCTTGCGTGTTAATTGCATTTCACTAATTAACTAGTGGTGCTCGGGTTGCTGGCTCTTCCAGGCAGCCCTCACCTCACAAGATCCCTTGCATCTGGCCTGGTCCAGTGCTGGCTTCCGCTCTCCACATGCATGAATGCAGCTAAGGTTTTCCCACCAAAGTGGTACCCATTTATCTATTTGCCATACTGTATGTTTTTGAACTGCTGGGTGGGCAGAAGCTATGGATTGAGGGACAGGAGCTCACTCCATCTCATGGAGCTGGGCTCGAACTGCCAAAGTATAGATCATTTTTGGCCAGCAATTCCAGCATCATTAAGCCGTTGTACCTCCACTTCCCCTCTTTCTGAGATTCCTTGTCAGAATGAGTCACTCAGTTGCTAATAAACTTTACC
Organism: Naja naja; assembly: GCA_009733165.1. Lineage (NCBI taxonomy): Eukaryota > Metazoa > Chordata > Lepidosauria > Squamata > Elapidae > Naja > Naja naja. The sequence goes on from CM019149.1 coordinate 49,664,053, forward strand.
TCTTTTTCAGATAGCTCATTCAGTATTTGCTGCTTTTGGTTTTTCTCAGCTGCCTCTGCTTGTCTTCTTCTTGGTCCCCTAACACCTAAGCTACAGATTACTCCTTGACTTATGACCATAATTGGGACAAGAATTTCTGTTGCTAAGCAAGGCAATTATTAAGTGAGTCAGACACAATTTTATGACTTTCTTTGCCATGGTATTTAAGTGGATCACTGCAGTTGTGAAGTGAATCATGAAGTCATTAAGCGAACCCAGTCTCCTCCATTGACTTTGCTCTTTAGAAGCCAGCTGAGAAGGTGACTACTATAGCATCCTCACAGTCACATGATCAAAATTCAGGCACTTGGCAACTATTAGAAATATATTCCAGTTGCCTAGTGCCTGAATTTTTTTTCCTATCAGGGCAATCTGGTCTACCCAAATATGGGAAGGAGCATACTGCTTCCCATACCCAAATATGGGAAGGAGTATACTGCTTCCCTTTTGTCTCCCCACTCTTTTTATTGTAACTTTTTTATTGTAACTTATCAGGGAGACCCTTTGTCCGAGGGAGGTCACTGTCCCGCAGATTGGTGGGTGTGAGTCTCTCCTCCTGAGGTTGGGCCCTGGGGGTGAGTTGGGTCTGTTGCTCACATACCTTTCTCCCAGCTGTGTGACAACGGCCCTGTCTGAGCTACTCGACATTCTCTCTGGAGAGGCTGTTGAGTTCCCCAGACTTATGGTTCTGGGGATTTCAACCTTCCCTCTGTGGGTGGGATGTTGAGTATGGATCGGGAGTTCATGGCCTCCATGACGGCTATGGACCTGACCCGAATAATTCAGGGCCCGACTCATGGAGGGGGACACACGCTTGACCTGGTTTTTATCTCCAGAAAGTGGTGTAATGGTCTGGGTGGGGGTTCACCATCTATTCAACCCCTGTCATGGACTGATCGTTACCTGCTTCGGCTGGTCTTCCAGCATGTCACCCCACGTTGCTGGGATATGGAACCAACTAGGTGGTTCCATCCCAGGTGCCTGATGGACCCAGAGGGGTTGGATTGCTTCCTGCCTCCCTTACCCTGGCAATGGGCTGCTTCAGAGGCCCTCGACCGTGTTGTCCCTTTGCGGCCCCTGACCCCATGCAGATCTCAGTTAGCTCCTTGGTTTTCCATGGAGCTCCGGGAGATGAAGTGTCAGAGGAGGGGCCTAGAGAGCAGTTGGAGGTCCAGTCGGTCCGAATCTGACTGATCCCAGTTAAGATACTTTACGAGGACTTACCTGGTGGCGATGGGAGTGGCGAAGTATGCTTACTTCTCTGCTCTCACTGCGTCCGCAGATAATCGACTGGCTGCCCTGTTTAGGGTCACCCGTTCCCTCCTTAATCAGGGGATGAGGGAGGAACCTTTGCAGGGGCAGGCCAAGGAGTTTAGTCAGCATCTGCTGGACAAGATCGCTCAGATCCGGGCCGGTCTGGACTCCAACTGGCTAGAGTCTGATGAGGGAGTAACGATGGGTCTTGTAGATACTATCTGGGATGAGTTTGAGCCTGTGACTTCAGATGAAGTGGACAGGATCATGCGGGGGCTGAGTTCTACCATGTGTTTATTGGACCCGTGTCCCTCGTGGCTGGTTTATGCCACCCAGGAGGTTACATGTGGCTGGCTCCAGGCAGTGGTCAACGCTTCATTGAGTGAGGGATCCTTCCCTGCCGCCCTGAAGGAGGCAGTGGTGAGGCCCCTCCTTAAGAAGCCTGCCTTGGACCCAGCCATTTTGAATAACTTTTGTCCTGTCTCCAACCTTCACTTTGTGACAAAGGTTGTTGAGAGTGTGGTGGCTCATCAGTTTCCGGGGTTCCTGGAGGAAGCGGACTACCTAGATCCATATCAATCGGGCTTCAGGCCCAGGTACAGTACAGGGACGGCATTGGTCTCGCAGGTGGATGATCTCTGGAGGGCTCGGGACAGGGGGCATTCCTTGGTCCTGGTCCTATTAAACCTCTCAGCGGCTTTGGATACCATTGACCATGGTATCTTATTGCGGTGCCTCGGGAGGCACCGTTTTGTGGTGGTTCTCCTACCTCTCGGGTTGCTCGCAATCAATGTTGGCAAGAGAGCAGAGGTTGACCCCGAGGCCCCTCACTTGCGGGGTTCCCCCGGGGTCGGTCCTCTCTCCCCTCCTGTTCAACATCTATATGAAGCCACTGGGTGAGATCATCAGTGGTTTTGGGGTGAGGTATCATCAGTATGCTGATGATACCCAGCTTTATATCTCCACCCCAAACCAACTCAGTGATGCCCTCGCTGTGATGTCCCGTTGACTGGAGGTGGTATGGATCTGGATGGGAAGGAATAGGCTCTGGCTCAACCCAGCCAAGACCGAGTGGCTGTGCGTACCGGCATCTCGGATGATCCAGGATGTCCCATCATTAGCCATGGAGGGAGAGGTGTTGCCCCCCATGGATAAGGTGCGCAACTTGGGTGTCCTCCTGGATGCACAGCTCAGTTTGGAGGAGCAGGTAGGAGCTGTGACCAGGAGGCATTTTCCCAGGTTCACCTGGTTCGCCAATTGCTCCCCTATCTGGACTGAGATGCCCTGCGTACGGTCACTCATGCGCTCGTTACTTCCCGAGTCGACTAGTGCAATGCTCTTTACATGTGGCTGCCCTTGCAGACCACGCAGAGACTTCAACTGGTGCAGAATGCGGCCGCGCGGGTTGTGATGGGAGTATCCTGATACTCCCATATTACCCCCCTCCTGTGTGACCTGCATTGGTTGCAGGTTGCCCTCCGGGTGAGATTCAAGGTGATGGTAATTACCTACAAAGCCCTACATGGCTTGGGGCCAGGGTACTTGCAGGAATGTCTCTTGCCAGCATCGATTACCCATCGCCCAATGCACTCCCACAGACAGGGCCTCCTTGGGGAACCGTTGCCTACACAGTGTCGGCTGGCGACCCCCAGGGGTAGGGCTTTCTCTGTGGGAGCACCCATCCTGTGGAATCAGTTGCCCTTGGAGCTGTGGTTGGCCCCTGACCTCCATTCCTTCCGCCATGGCCTGAAGACATGGCTGTTCCAACAAGCCGGCCTGGACTGAGGGGGTGGTGGTTTTTAGATGTTTTAGGTTTTAGTGTTTTTGTGGGTTTTAGATATTGTTTGGCTTGGGTTTAATAATTTTTTAAATAACTTTTAAATTTTGTAATGTGTGTTTTTATGATGTGAGCTGCCCTGAGTCCTTCGGGAGATAGGGCGGCATATAAGCCCAAACAATAAAAATAAATAATAATAAACATTGTTCAGCAAATGGCTATAAGTCAAGGACAACCTATATTGCCTTTAGCTAACCTTTTCCTCGTTGTGTGCCGAAAGTGTGTGCGCACGCACACATACCTGCACCCATAATGCAATGTGCGTGTGACCTCCTGCCCCCTGTGTGTGCACCGCATGCCTCTGTGCATGTATGTGTGACCTCCCCATGCCGCAAACCTCTTTGTATGTGCACGACCCCCCGGTGCACGTTCCATCCCCTGCACATGTACGCACATCTCCCACACACTCATGTCCCCCCGTGCATGCATGGCAGATACCCAACAACCAGCTGGCTGGCAGGGGGTGCGCACACATGCACAGTGGGTCTGTTTCCGGTGACCTCTCGTGTACCAGCAGAAATGGGTCTGCGTGCCACTTCCAGCATGATCATAGAGGTCATTTATGTAGAGTATGAAGAGAGTTGGTTCTAGAACGCTGCCTTGGGGGACACCACTGTTGACAGGTACAGAATTTGACAGGACTCTCCCAATTTTGACCATTTGTTGTCTGTTTGACAGGAATGCTTCTATCCAGTTATGCAGTTGTCCAGAGATACCATAAGATTTTAGTTTTAGGAGTAATTTGTTGTGTACCACTGAATCAAAAGCTTTACAGAAGTCTATGTAAATTGCGTCTATTGCTTTGCCCTGATTGAGTTGTGTAGTCCATATGTTTTTGCAGTGTTGCAGATTACAGGATAGTTTTTTTCTGAAACCAAATTGTTTATTAGAGTGTAGATTAAAAGTGAAAATTTGTCACTTTCTCAAAACAATCAGTCACATGGTCCAATCAGGATATTGTCCAGTTGCTACGTACAAGCACCTGCAGGAATGTCCTTGGTTCCTATGAAAAAGTATTTTGTTTTGGCTACAACATCCCAACTATTTCTATTCCCCCCCTCCCTATCCCTCTTCCCTGATGTTTCAGCTCTGAAGTCTCAAAATGGCCTCAGTCTGGCCAGCTTCATGGTTGACAAAAGGTCACAAAATGAGGCAAACCTCATTTAATAAGTTCTCACTTAGCAACACAAATTTTGGGCTCAATTATGGTCATAACTCGAGGATTGCCTACTTTCTACCACCTCCCACATCTTCTTGATTTCATCAAGACTCTATTGATCAGGTAGTAGCTGGCAAGGAGACAAAGAAAGTACAATGATTTTCTTCATTTCTAAAATGAGTGTAAAACTACCTCATAGGAAATTCTACCTTACCTGAAAAAGGCTGTTCTTCTTCTCAAGGCAGGTGGAGAGGCAGAAAAGCAAGCAAGTTTTGTGCCTGTGCATTCTGTTGAAGTTCTGAGTAAATTGTCTGACACCCCAGCCAATAAATAAAGCCAGTTGTTAATTTATTGTGGTTCACCCCATGTCTTGATATCATCACACTGTGCAGTTCATCATATTGACAGGTGCTTTCGTTCATCTTTGAAATCTGATTTCATCATGTATATTCTACTGGCAGGGGCAAAGGGAAAGAGGGACAAGGAAGAATTTAAAAAGAAAAGAAAGGAGCCAACAATGCCAACAATATAGTGCATATGTCCCATAAATAATGTACTGCTAATCACTGTGTTTGGATAAAAGAGACTCTTGCAGATTGGTCTACAATCCAAATGAATTGGCAAAGACTAATGCTTAAGATGACTTCCAAAAATGAGATAGCCATCCTCATTCTCTACTACAGGTGTGTCAAACTTGATTTCATTGAGGGCCACATCAGGGTTGTGTTTGACTTTGGGGGGGCATGGGGGCGTGGCCAGGGTGGGCATGGCCAGCTCACCATCACTCATGTTGGGGGGCGCCTGTGAAGGTCTGAGTGCTCTGCCAGCAAAAATGGGCTCCCGAGCTCCGTTTTCTGCTGTGATTACCTCCTGCAACCCTCTGCCAGTGAAAATGGAGTTTGGGAGGGCCGCATGTAGCCTTTCTGAGCTCTGTTTTCACCGGCAGAGGCACTGTGGGCCGGTCCTTCACTGTTTCTAGGTCAGTCCCGTGGGCCAGATCTAAGCACCTCATGGTCAAGATCCAGCCCATGGGCCTTGAGTTTGACACCCCTGCTGTACTACAAAGTGGCTTCTGACTTGGAATTTTAGGATTTAGAATCTCAATACATCCAGAGAACATTAGATTAGAGAAAGTTGCCTTACTTAAGGAGTACATATATACTTTGGATTGAATTTACCATAGCCTATAATTTTACTCAGTGATTCACACAATGCTGACCATTGCTCTTTGTATTCAGTCTTAAATTAAAATTTTACAGTGATTTTTGTCTGTTAAATATCTTTAGCTATTGACAATTAATTATGCTATACAGTTATAAGCTGCATGAGATTTAAAAAAAACAGAACATACAGTATATATTCAATTGATTCAAGACCACAGTAGGCTTTGCATAACATGTCAGGGACCACAGTCCAAAAGAGGGAAGTGTCAGCATTTATTTTGGGGGTGTACAGGGCATTTTAGGATGTAATTTATTTATTTAATTAATTAATTTTTATTTATTTATAATTGGACTTGTATGCCGCCCCCTCTCCAAGGACTCGGGGTGGCTCACAATTAAAAAACAGCAATAAATATTTAAAAAGAATTAAACTAACAAGCCCAATCACTAAAATTACTTTAAACTTAATTAACCCCCACCCCAAGAGATCAGTCCAGCCCGGCCTGTTCAAATAACCAGGTCTTCAAATCGCGGCGGAAAGAGCAGAGATCAGGAGCCAAACAGAGCTCCAAAGGTAGTTGGTTCCACAAGGCGGGGGCTGCAACAGAGTAGGCCCTTCCCCAAGGCACCACCAGCTGACACTGTCTCGCAGACGGCACCCCAAGGAGTCCCCATCTGTACGCGTGCGCACAGGGCGATCTGTATTCGATATTGGCAGGAGACGCCAATAAAAGTCCAAGACTTTATTGGACTTGTATGCCGCCCCCCTCTCCGAAAGGACTCAGGGTGGCTCACAACTAAGATACAAACAATAAATATTTTTAAAAAGAATTAAACCTAAACAAGCCCAATACATAAAACCAATTTAAAACACTTTTACCCCCCCCCCACAAGAGGTCAGTCCAGCCCAGCCTGCTCAAACAGCCAAGTTTTCAGATTGCGGCGGAAAGAGCAGAGATCAGGAGCCAAATGGAGCTCCAGGGGAAGTTGGTTCCATAAGGCGGGAGCCGCTACAGAATAGGCCCTTCCCTGGGGCACCGCCAGCTGACACTGTCTTGTGGACAGCACCCCGAGGAGTCCCCATCTGTGCGAATGCACAGGGCAATCGGCATTTGATGCCGGCAGGTGACGCTCCCACAAATACCCCGGACCCAAGCCATAAAGGACTTTGAATGTTAATACCAACACCTTGAATCTCACCCAGAGGGCAACCGGCAGCCAATGCAGCTTGCGCAGGAGTGGCATAACATGGGAGTACCAGGAAACTCCCATCACAACCCGCGTGGTCACATTCTGCACCAGCTGAAACCTCCGGATGGTATGCAAGGGCAGTCCTAAATAGAGAGCATTGCAGTAGTCGAGTCGGGATGTGACAAGTGCATGAGTGGCTGTGCGAAGGGCATCTCGGTCCAGGTATGGGCGTAGCTGGTGAACCAGCCGAACCTGAGCAAAAGCCCCCCCTGGTCATGGCCCCCCTGCTCCTCCAAACTGAGCCGTGAATCCAGGAAGACTCCCAGGTTTCGTGCCCTATCCACAGGGGGCAACACCTCTTCCCCCATGACCAAAGATGGAATCTGTTGACTGGTAATGAGTGTTTTAATCTTCTGCTAAGTCTGTCTTTCTCTTAATGTCTCCTCAAAAGTTTAAAAATCTATTATTTTTGTCCCTGTCACACTGGGGAAGCCTATAAAAGGGATGCTGATTAGCCACAACTAGACCCCTATCCACACTCTTTGCAATTTTGAGTCCAAAATTTCCAATGGAAAATCTTCACTGAGCTTTTATCTTTCATCAATGTCCATGGATTTATCTCTTACCACCAATAAATGTTTTTGTTTTTTACATGCCCTGTTAGTAGTCATTCTTGAGTGATCTTGTTAACACTTTATGAATAAAAACAGAATATTGGAGATGGACCTTTACAATAATTCAGATAGATCATTGATAAAATAGTTTACTATTGATTGGTCTATTTTATTTTACATGTGTTAGTAAAAGTTGAAGACAGTATGAATATATATAGCAGAAGGCTTGGGAGGATCAGATTGGGAAGTTAAAATTCATTGGTTTGATATTTATGAAAGAAATTGCTATTGGATTTGGTCAGCATATCCAATGAACGACTGTATATTTTGTAAATGCTTTTAACCCATTTATACAAATGAATTCTACGTTCATTCTCCATATATGGTGAATGCAGGAGTCAATGAATGTTTGGAGAAATGGGAGATAGAGATACACAATCCATAATTTCTTTATGACCTTAGCAAAGAAGAATGTGTGGACAGAAATCTGCAGAGGCTGTATTGAGTTTTTAATCCATAATTGACAAATTAATTTGTTAGACCGGCCAAGTTCATAAGCGAAACACCTTTAATCACTGGGCAGGTCAGATCTCAGGATCTCCATTTCCAGGAATGAACCTAAGTCTTGATTTATGGCCCTCAACAGAAAGATTAACAACATGGCCCTTAGAAGAATGCATGGGAGGTTGCTGCTATGTAAATTCCTCTGTAGTTTGTTTGGGTGATCATGGCAATTGTACTTTTGCTGTTTGACTCAGCAGTCTCTGCTAAGAGAAAGATAATCAATCCTCAGAACAAACCTGCTATTGGATTTCAATGTCATTTGTGTTAACTGAGACTAGAATGTAGCTTTTAAGCCACAGTTTGGCACAATAAGTATTGACTTCCCCCCGCCAAAGAACCGCCAAACCGTTAACAGAATAAATGGCTGATGAAAGATTCTGATTGTTCGTGATTATGAGAAATTATGACAGCGAAGTACCTATTGTTTGGTAAAGGGCAGGCAGGCTCCATCAATTTGGTCAGCATGGTAAATCTCCAAGCTGGATGCAGCCACTTATAGTATCTACAGATGGGTAGCCAGAGCCAGTTGGATACTGGAGGACCAGTTTGGCACTAAGCAAACTAAACAGGAGAAATTTTGCAGGCTGAATTGAAAGGCAAGAAATCACTCCAGATAGATAAAGTGCTATCTTTAAAAAAAATCATTCAAAAAGGAACCCGAGATGTATCCATACTTTATAGGGTAACCCTAAATATATATTCCTATAAGGTTACACAATAAAGGTATTAACCAGTCATTATAATTAACAATAAGAAGACATAATCAATCCATGTTTCTAAACAGTCTTTCAAGTGAGATATTCAACAAAAAATATTTAATCACATAAGAAGGATGTATCCTTCAAGCCATTATATAACTAATGTACCATCTTGATCATTTTTTAAAAGAAGTGTTCCAAGAACTGAGTGGTAGTTGTACCTAGCATTGCACTTTTTTAGACAAAGAGCTCTGACTTTATTCTTTGGATCTATTGGAGTCACTCTCCCAGTTTAGGAATCACACCCCCAATTGCTGCTACCACTAGTGGGACTATTTTGGCCTCTCTAATTCTTTCTTTATACCCTGGCACTTCTGCAGCATCTCATACTTCTTCCTGATGTTGCTGTCATTTGGCACTACTACCTATACAGTATTACCACTGGTATCTTATGGTCCTTGCCCACTACCATGAAGTCTGGTTGATTGGCCAGTACTTGCCTGTCCGTCTAGATCTGGAAGTCCCATAACTCCATGACCTTCTCTGGAATCTCCCATCTAGACTTTAGAGACTATAGCCTGTACACTATGGAGAAGTTCCTGTACACGATGCCAACTATTTGGCCGAGCCGTTCACTCTGTGCTGTGCATCTTAACACCCTGCCTTTGTATATTGGTCTGTCTCTGTAGTCTCTCTGCATAGACTGCACCTCAGTCCTAATGATATCTTTCCACTGAAGTGGTACCTATTTATCTACTCATATTTGCATGTATTCAAGGTGCTAGGTCGGCAGGAGCTGGGGCAAGTAACAGAAGCTCATCTCATCATGCTGTATTTGGGTCTTGAACTGCCAATCTTCGAGTCAACAAGTCCAACTGTACTCATCTGATTAGATCAAATAGAGTCAATGCCTTCCAGCTCTCTTCTGGGGTTTTTGGAAGTGGGTATTTTCAATTGCCACATCCACACTCTGGAATTCCCTCTCCCCTGAAGATCCGGTCAGATCTTCCCTTCCTTTCATGGTTTCAGGAGATTGATGGGGCCATGTTATTCCATGAAGCAAAAGAGGAGGTCATGCTATGATCAAAGGTTTCAATTTGGTGGTCATGTGTTTTTGTTCATTGTCTTTGTGTAATATTATACTGCATTTACTTTATTTTATGGGAGCATTTTCTCTCTCTCAAGAATGTTACTGATAGCGACCCTGGGCCCTTGGGAAACAGGCAGCTTACAAATTTAATTAATTAGTTAACTAATGCTTGCTTATAGGAATGGGCTTCTATTTTGAACTCACTACACTGTCTCCTAAAAGACTGCAATTCATTTCTTTAGTTTATACTTCCAGCAAAGCTTGAAATAAACAGCAATTGGTAAATTAATTAAAATTTCACTAAACTGTAAGTGAATGTATAGCTAGCTAAATTTTATTAGATCTTAATTTAATTAAAATTACATTAAATTAGCACCATCCTATTTACAAGTGGCATTTTGGATGAGACAGAGTGTGTGTAGCATGATTTTTAGTAGGGCAATATTTTGTGCATCTGCAGGAAATGGATATTTATGGGGAGAAAAACACTGAATCAGGAAAACTGGTTATTCCAACCAGCCATGGCTCGCCAGAGTTTCAGCAGATTCTTTCTACTTGAATCTGGGTATCATAATCCAATATTAATAACATGTCCATAAATTATTAATGCAATTCAAAAATTAATGCTTTCTTATCAAGCACTTTTGTAGCTAATGGCCACAGAAGATGTCTGACTACAATGCAGCAGCTCTTACCTTATTTCTCACCTACAAATCAAGATAGCTAGAAAAAAGATGTTTCCATTTGTGAGTTTCTTCAATGCATCACGGGGGCCATTACATGATAGAGGCTGCTTGCCTAGATGGGCCATTAGTTTTTCCTTGTTTATTATATTCCACCTTTTGAGGAGTCTTGGGAACTTCGTTTGACACAGCTGTGGCTTTCCTGGAGTGCCATAGTAGGCATTTGCTTAATGGTGTCTTGGAAGTTATTTCAGGTGCGCTGTCTTTATCATAACAAAAGAAAAATGCTTTCTCTGTTCTAGTCAAGGAACTTGTAAATGAACTGGGGAGCTGGCTTTGAATCCATCAGAATTATAGTCTGTATTCCATCAGTGGGAATACAATGGACCTTTCTGCATAACTGATTTTATGCTGGATATCAGCCCTTGCCTGGAGGAATCCAGGTTGCAGGTGTGGAGAAAATGGGTATGCTTTTATGTCATAGGATTATTCTTGTTCCTTCCAAGGAGCAATCATTTCCATAACATTTATTATTTATAAATTTGCCTGTGAACCTTTATGGCCCCCCACTCAAGAATCACTCATTTTCTCATACACCAAAAAGTTAGAATTTTTGAGCTACACTTTCTCAAAAAGTGCTATTTCTATCTAAAGTCACATAGTGTATAGCCTTGTTACTATACAGTTGAACATTTATAAATAACAATAGAAAATGAATACAAAAATACTTACCCAGTAGTAAGGATGGGGAAAAAATTATTCCATTTGTATTTTAAATCCTACTTGCAAACTGATATTTGGAAACACAATTAAAGCAATTATTCATCATTTTTCACTTTATTCTGAATATTGTGATGTTTTCCTGCCAAAAATTCCATTATTAGGGGAAAGTACAGACATAAATGTAACTTAAATGAAAATAGTATTAAAAATGTATTTGGGGATTGTCTGCAAAAATGTATGCCTAGGCAAAATAGCATTAAAATGTGTATGTTAAAATAAAGGTACAAAGTGCATGTTTTTTTAATTAAATCTTGAAAGAAACTGCAGACTGATGCAGAAATAGGAAGAAATATAATTAAGATTTGAAAAATTGAAAAAAAAGTGAAAAAAACATGAGGTAAAATTGATAGATTATCCGTTCTGGTTCTCTCTCTTTTTTTTAATAGGATATTCTTGCAACTTAGTTCATTCAAATGGTGAGGGGATGATATCTTATTTCAAAATGCAACTACTGATTATACCAGTATTCCACCCCCTATGAGTTTGGGGAAAACTTACATCTCTAGAAAGCTAATATAAACTACCCACGGAAAAATATGCTGTGATTTTCCACTGGCATTTTTGAAACACTATCATGACAGAAAGGTTGCTACCCATATGTTATTTAAAAATGGATATACTGTCAGAAGAATAATTTTGGGGTCCAACTTGAGCCGGGGTTACACTAGAATAAAGAAAAATGAGATCCAGAAAGCTGTGAGGAAAGAAGACATATTTATTCCTAAAAGCAAAACAATTTGCCTTTAGGAGTGCTGCAGAGAAATGGGGTACAATAGCAAACTTTTATAAGGGGAGCTTGTCTGGGGTGTGGAAGTGTCTGCATATTGATTCTAGGGTGACACTTGAAGTGTGTGTTTGTGTGTGCATGTGTGTCAGTGGTGGTATTCAAATTTTTTTACTGTTATGTGGGCGTGGCTTGGTGGTCATGGCAGGGGAAGGATACTGTAAAATCTCCAGTCAGAGGCGGTATTTGCTGGTTCTCCGAACTACTCAAAATTTCCACTACCGGTTCTCCAGAACTGGTCAGAACCTGCTGAATACCACCTCTGGTATGTGTATGTATTCTTGTAAACATGCAGTTCTCCCAGGAGACCATTTTAATTAAATGTATTTGTGTTTGCAGATCTTATCCTTTGATATGTGGATTAGGTCTGGGTAACGTATTTAGGAATTTGACAAAGTATGGGTAAAGAATCCACCACCACACCACCATTCATTATTTTTAGTTGATTAATTTAGTTTCAGCTTGATTGTCAATTATCTAGTGGAGATGCTGATTTTGTTAATGTTTTAAAGGAAGAGGGAAACAGCATAAAGAATAAAATATATTGGTTATAAAACTTCTCACAATACCAATTTTCAGATTTATGAATCACCACCCTGTGAGTTGAACAAAAAAGCCCATTTGAAAAATATATACAGATGAATCTCACTTTTCAGTCTGTAACCTAGAACTAAAGAGAAATTTCTTAACGGTGACAGCAATCAACCAATGGAACAACTTAGCTTCAGAGGTTGTGAGTGCTCCATCAATGGAGGCTTTCAAAAAGAGAGAAGACCATTATTTATCTGAAATGGTATAGTTTCTCCTGCCTGAGAGGGAGTTGAAAGAGAAGATCTCCAACATCCCTTCCAACTCTATTATTCTATGTTTTGTGAAGCAGTTCTGCAAATGTTGATGTCCATATGAAGTTTTCTATGATTATCAGGTTTAGCCAGAATGCAGGCATCTAGAAATAGGAAACTGGAATTGATTTGGAGACTAACTCGTGCCACTTGAATAGATTAAGAATTCCAAAGTTCTTACACGTCTGGAGATTCTCAGTCATCCAGGTCATGGTTGCCCCAAAGCTGCTTTTTTCAAGAGGCAACTTTTCAAAGCTCTTAGAGATTAATAGTAAAATCTTAACTTCTTTATTTCCAAAGTGGGACAATTTAGGTGCTGAAACAATGAAGAAACATGAGCTTCACAAGGGCAGTGAAGACAGTTAAACCAGGGCTTGTCAAAATGCCCAATGTTTTATCACCCATGAAGAAATGTAACTCTCCATGACACTGAAGAGGCAAGGTCTGATGAAGTGTCATGGTTGGTTGACTCCAAAATCATCTTAGATTGTAGGTCCTCCAGCTTACTCTGCCACTTTAGGATAGGACCTAATGATTCCTTTGCTAGACCCAGAACCAGACATGTTTAGACAACTGCTGGCTGGCTAAATTAATATGCCATGAACTGAGTAGCCTGCTGAAGTAGATTTCAGTGGCTAACAGTAAAGCAGAAATAAAGAACAATTGGCTCTTATGCTCAGCTGGAACAGGTCGCTGATCTGACTATTTAGTGGGAGAAGTGGTGTGTGAAGATGTCAGAATTCATTCTGGACCACTTCACAACCTAAAGGCTTTTCCATTATTGGTGTCTGTGGTAGCTTTAGAGTCTGAACCAAATCAAGACCCATCATTCTCTCAATATCTAAAATGATGTGGTTTGGAGGTGGGTAGAATTTGTTAAAAGACATGATGGGTGTTATGGAGCATTGCAAGTTTAATAGCCTAAATTGACTGAAGTGGAAATATTTACTGAATAAGGCAACCTACATTCCCCCCCCCTCAATCATACAGTGCCACAATGTTTTGGATCAGTTTTAAAGCTTGGTTGCTTTATAGTTACTTTTGGGGTGATTACTTATTCTTAACTCACTCGATCAGAAGACTTGTAGTAATCAAGCTAGTCTTTAAAGTACATTACCAATTAGATTGGGGTTCCTGAGTGCCATTATCAAATTCAACTACTGGTTACTCTACAGAAAAATTTTTCCATCTTAACCTATCCTCAGCAATAACTCTTAGGTATTCAGTAATGGCTATTGTAGTTTTGTTTTTTAATTCTGTTCATCCTTGTCATCCATTCTCTTTTATTTCCTTCAGCCTTGCCAAGCCTAATCATTTTTTCTAGTCTATCTTCCACTCACATAACATGCCCAAAGCATGTGAGTTTCTGCTTGCTACACTGCCTCAAGGGAAAGTCAACCTTTATTTGGTTCAGGGTTCACTGATGATACTTGCAGCCAAAGGTAGTACAAATAACCATTTTCTTAAATCTATCAGCTCTTCCTCACTTTTTCATAGCATCTAGTTTTAGCAGGCATGTGTTACTATAGAAAAAGTACACGTTTATCTATTCAGAATATTATTGTCATAACAATATTCTTACTTTTGAGGATCTTGTCTAAGATTGTCATTCCTTCTTCCTTAAGATCATTTTTTAAAATTTTCTATCTTTCTATCAAATTGTTCTTTCCATCACGCTCTTCACTTTATCTATTTCTGAGCTCAGGAAAATAAAAGCACTTTCCCTTCTTTGCTATTAACTGTGTATTCACTAAATATGTTGACTGATGTTAAGCCTCTGAGAAGCAGCTTTGATCAAATGATCAGCCCCATGGAGATATTGTAACTGCTGAAGTTAATAGCTGACCAGCTTGCCTCAATGAAGCAACTAATGCTGTTCCATAACACTCAACCCATGTTGCTGCAGGAGAAAGCGGAGAGGAGTTTTTGGTTGCAACACTGGCTCAAATGCTTTCAGGCTGAACTGCTTCAGGATTGCCTTCAGCAAGCATAAGTCTGGCTAGGCTGGAAGGCATTTAATATGCAAACTAAATGATCTGAAGAGCTGAACAGGGTACCTCTTCTGCAGTATTCTGCAGAAAGTAAGTTGGAAAGGCTAAAGGGCAAAAAAAAAAACCTTAGGATTGCAAGGAAACAAAGTGGTTATTTCAGTGGAAAAGGGAAGCCGAAAAAGAAGAGTTTGATGCATTATTAGAATAAGATGACAGGATGGTATCACGGGATAGGGAGACAACAGAGGTCTTCAACTCCTACTTTCACCAAAAGCAAATCTGATCTTACAACAGGAGATGGTGTCTTTCTCTGAGGGAACCAAAAGAAAATAAAGAGATGGTGGCTTTAAAGGACCAGGTTACCATGAATCAGTTACCAGATCAACTACATCCAAAAGTCACAGGAGCTTGTGGCTATCATCTTAGAATTCCTTTCTGTGATTTCTGATAAATCAGGGAGAGTTGGCCTAATGCCAAGGATTGGAGAGGACAAAAAAGTAGAAAAAAGTAAAACTAAATAGTTACTGACTATTTATTCTATTGTAGATGGGATGGCAAAATGCTGGAACAAATGGTCAAACATTCTGTGAGTATTTAGGAACAAATGTATGGACACCCTGCTATGAGCTTAATAATAAATCAAGAATAAATCATGACAAACAAATCTGATTTCCCTTTTTTATAGTGAGCAAGTTTAGCTGAGCTCAGGAATGGGATAGATGTAGTGTACCTTGACTTCAGCAAAATATTTAACAGTATCCTGTGAGATTCTGGTAGCACAGATGGCAAAATGTAGGGTGTTCTATGCAACCATTAGAATATTACAGAGTTGATAGAATAATATCTAACAAATATATAGCAGTCTCCACTCTAAATTTTCACATGTTCAACATCTTTGTAAATGACTTAAATCAGGGGTGTCAAACTCGCTGTGGTGTCACGGGACATATTGGAACTTTTTTCCCCTTTGCTAACCCGGGCATGGGTGTGGCCAGTGAATGATGCATCCAGCCCACAGTCCGGGAGTTTGACAGCCCTGACTTAGATGGTTAGAAAATATACCAATAATACAGTGGACAAACAACTTAGGGGATAGTATCATGATGCAAGGGGTTTCTTGATCATCTGGAAAAATGGGCAGTAGTCAGTAAGATTAATTTCACCAGGAACAAAGTTCCACGTTCATTTAGGAAAAATCAAATACATTATTAGTATAAAATGAGGGTTTGTGATGACCCAGGGTGGGGTACAAAATAAACACAGTCACAAAAAACAGGTGAAGCCCCTTTTATTCCTTCACTTCGCTTCCAAGCTCCAAATATCCTTGACTGGAGACAAAAAATTCCCACACAAGCAGTTACAAGAAGGAAGAAATACCATTTAAATTATAAAGAGTAAAAAACAACACAAACCAGGCCAGAAAAGAGGTGGAAGATGACCACAGATATCAGAACACATATTGGGAAGGATGCCAAACTCAGAGAGGAACAATAAACTAGAGGTATTTCCACGCTTTGTTTCCAGCACTCACCCGTATGCATGTCCACCCTCTTATCCAGTTGTCACCGCTGCAGCCCATGAAGAGAATCAAGGCCCTCTCCTCCCGAGTAGACCACATCTCTCCCTTATCGTCTCCTCCCTGCATGCCCTAGGATGGAGAGGGGATGGGCCTGGGTCCTCCTCTAACTGCCCAGCCGGCCTCTGCCCTTCCCCAGCCTCCTCCACAACCTCCAGAGCCACACTTCCACTCCCTGTCGGCTGTTCCTCCTCTCCCTCAGAGTCAGTCTCCACCAGGGACATAACAGGGATGGACCATATTGGATAGCCATGTATGTATGCAAAAGGGACCTGGGTGTTATTGTGGGATACAAAAGGACCCTGAGCCAACAGCGTGAATTAGCTAAAGAAAAAACAACTGTAATCGTAGGCTGTGTTATCAAATGACAAGGGGCCTTGAAGGGAAAAATGTATAAGAAAAAGTTGAAGACATATGGAGTATGTTAGCCTGGAGAAGAGGAGATTGCATTATAGCTGGGTTCAAGTGTATAAAAAGCTCTCCTGTAGGACTGTTCTAGAAGCAATTTGATCTAATTACAAGGAAATAGATTTTGGTGGAACATCCCCTCCCCCACAAAAATCCTAACAGTCAAAGCTGTTCAGGAAAAAACTTCCTTGGAAACATTGGGTGGTCTCTCACTGGAGATATTTAAACAAAGGCTGGATGGCTATCTCTCAGAGATACTTTGGAAATGGATACCTGTCCTGAACATAAGATTGAACTAAATGGCCTCCAGTGTCCCTTCTAATCTCTACATGCTGTGATTCATTTATGTAAGCCAGGGGTGTCAAACTCAAGGCCTGTGGGCTGGATCTGGACCATGGGGATGCTTAGAAACAGCAATGGACCGGCCTGGAAACAGCAATGGACCGGCCTGCGGTGCCTCTGCCAGTGAAAATGGAGCTCGGGAGGACCTCATGCAGACCTCCTGAGGTCCATTTTCACTGGCAGAAGGTTGCAGGAGGCTGTTGCAGCCAAAAACAGAGGCCAGAAGGCTGTTTTCACTGGCAGGGTGCTTGGGCCACCACAGGCACCCCCGACACAAGTGATGTTGAGTTGGCCACATACACCCTGGCCACACACCCCTCCCCCCAAGGTCAAACACAACCCTGGTGTGACCCTCAATGAAATCAAGTTTGACACTCCTGATGTTAGTTATTTTACTCTGATGTAGTTTATATAATGATGTCCTTGTGTGGTATGCACATTTTATTTGAAACAGACATTATGAGTAAAGAATTTTCTTTGCAAATTTTATATACCAGTCTACTATTTTGTTATTCCACTTCTTTCATTTTTTTCAAATTACAAATAGTCCTTACTATATCCATCTTTGATATTTTATTTAGCATTTATCCTGGAATTTCTCTGTGTCTGTCACCACTGCATCAGTAGAAGGTATATACATTTATCACTGGTGCTCTCTAATCATGATAGCCATGATCCTATTGTTTATTGTATCATAGCTGAGAATATATCCATTGATGTACATTTTGAGTACCGTTGCCAGTCTGTTTCTTCATAAAGCCACATGCCCTGAGGTGAATATAATGAATGAACCTGATTTAAAGTTATTCTGATTCACTTATGTTCACTTGCTTCAAATGTTCTATGCTTCATTGCCATTTTGGCAATGTGTAAGTTCTTAATTCTTGCTGTTTTGTATTCTATATTTTAATTATACATGTCCTTATGAAATAACTATCAGCACTGTATTTCCTTTTGCCTGACCATGTCAACAACTCCAGATCTACTATTGAAGATTTGATGTTCTTTCTCAGTATCTATAAGATGTATCTTTCAGCTTGTTGTTTTCATCTTCTGGTACCCAGGCTTGTTTAAATGTTTCCACCATACCCATATAATTTTCTTGATAAAATTCTGTGTAAGTGGGAAGTCATTATCATCTTCTGTATTTCATTTGGAGTATGTTCCTGTGGCTGGGTTGGGTTCCCTCATCCCTGCAGAGACCTTACTGCTTTCAATTCCCTTTTCCTCCTCTGCATAATGTCTTATGACATTATGAGAAAAAAAGTCTGGCCAGAGGTGCTGAGATGTACACAGATCTATAGACACAGATGTAGATAATGATTTTAACATTTCATTTAACAACAAATGTACCTGTCATGTTATGCTACCAGTAATTTTTTGTGAAACATGGAAAATCTGCTGAATAATGAAAGAGATTTGAAGAAAACAATATTACAAGCTTGCATATACCATGCATGAATTGCTTCTGTTTGTATACAAAATTTAACATGAGTCAAAGAAAGGCTTGCTTGCCTAGGGAATGAGTATGGCAAGTTATGCCCTCAGAGATTGACTGAAGAAGGCCAAGCACCTTTTATTTCATGCCAAAAGATTTAATGCATATAATATTTTTTGATTAAATGAGTATGAAATGAAGTTTGATGGCTGGATTAGCTATGTGGAGGACTAATTATGATTTGTTGACTTGAACATGATGGATAGATTTCTGAAATATACCAAATCATCAACTACATTCTATAAATTGGGCTCAAATATGGCCAGAATCAAGTAAAGCACCTAATGGTTTAGTCAAAAAGTGAGACTTAGCTAATGAGGGCTGTTTACATATTGTGATAAAAGAAAAAGTCAAGATAATGGTGTGATTGAAACTCCATTTGGTTTGCATATGTTTCACATGTACAGCACACACAACCAGGCAGAGCCTTGAATGCACTATCATGGGCATCCATTTGGTCTTTTTACCACAGCCTATGGACATCCCTGCAGTTTATGATCAAGAAAAGAAAATCCAAGCTGGGAGAAAATTTCCGGAGATATAACCACATCCAGACCAAGTATAAATTTTCCTAATATATTATTTGTAAAATAATATCTCACTTATAAAAAGCAAATATTCATTTTAATCAATGAAAGAGAGAAAAGAAGTGAGAGAAAAATACAAGAAAGAAGGAAAGCTCATATTTATTATGTGCTGCAGCCCTTCGTGTGGAAATATATATTTTAAAAACTTTAAGTTACTCTTTGAAGAGGGAGGGAGTTTTCCTGGTTGATGGATTCGCCTGTTTCTTTTTCCTCCCATCCATGTCAGGAAAGCAACCACCAGTGGCTTCTATCTCCTTGGCATCTCTCTTGAGGGCTGATGAAATAACCCAACCCAGTTTTAAAGTTCATCTGGTGAATATATGGTAGCTACAATAGGAAACTCCTCTGAGCTTCATTTCCCATCAGCAATTTGTGGGAAGGAAGGAAGGAAGGAAGGAAGGAAGGAAGGAAGGAAGGAAGGAAGGAAGGAAGGAAGGAAGGAAGGAAGGAAGGAAGGAGTCATAAAGAACAGGAGGGGAGGGGGAATGCAGAGAGGGGTATGACAGGAACCAAAAGTGCCAACCAGAAATACTGGTTGAATGATCCAAGAACACACTGGCATGGAAATGGAATGTGAATGCCTATCAAAGAGGCGCCAAACTGTTACCAAAACAACTAATTTGAACTTTATTGGACACCAGTAAAATGACCAGTGGGGAGGGCCTGGGAGAAGGGAAAAGTAATGGCTTAATGCAAGAATCCTCAGATCTGTCTTTTCCTATGCTATAACTATTTGCTTTAATAAAAGTATATGCAAATGGAGTCGAGCATCTTTCTTTCCTAAGTGCCCAAGCTGAGACAGGGCTGACAAAAGGTCTGAAATAATGAACTACAGAATATATCAATATTTTTGCTTTATTTATTTTTCTTATAATGGATAGGCATAGTTGCACTGGTGATTAGTACCCTGTTGAAGACTTGAAGACCATGCTTTTGTTCATAAAAACTATCTTTATGGTTGTTAGGAATTAGAAATGACTTGATGGCACATAATCAATCTATTTTCTTCCTGAATATTGCTAAATGATTTGTTTGGGTAAAATTCACAGTGGCAAGTTCATTGCAAGGGCCTTTACCTGAACTCTCATCTGCTCCATTTCAGAGATGAATCAAATTTTATTTGATAACTGAACAGCCAAGGTTTTTTTTAGATGATCATTGTACCTTATCTACTGATTCCCCAGAAGGGACCTTCTCTGTCTAGAATTGTATTCCTTCAACATTTATGTTGACCCAAGCCTAATATCTTTTCAAACCCTGAAGATCCCCCTCCCTCCCTGTCTCCCTGTCTCCCTCCCTCCCTCCCTCCCTCTCTCTCTCTCTGTCACACACACACACACACACACACATCATGCTATCTTATTGATATAGTGGCGCAGTGGTTAGAATGTAGTATTGCAGGCTAATTCTGCCTACTGCCAGGAGTTCAACCCTGACCGGCACAATAAAATGAGGGCACTAATTGTTGGGGGTAATATGCTGACTCTGTAAACCACTTACAGAGGACTGTAAAACACTATGAAGTGGTGTATAAGTTTAAGTGCTTTCATTGTTATTGGGGATTTATTTATTGGTTGTTTTTATTGTAAGCTGTCTTGAGTTGGTTGAGTTAGGTAGCTTTATAAGTATAATTGAATATATAGATATATAAATACCATGTTAAAACAGGTTTTTTGTGATACTAAATCCAATACAAGGGAAAACATCTGGGAATCTAATGGTACATCCAAATATGCTTTCCTGGAATTCCAGTTTAATGAAGTGTGTGTGTACACTTCAAATTGCATTAAGTGCAGTTTATAAGCATATTTATGCAGAGACTCCTTTCTATGTTTGAATATAATAAGATCAGATGCTGTAGTGGGACTGGAGAAAGATAATATCATGCAGGTCATGAACCTTCTGCCCCTTCTATTTGAATTTGCATAAGAAATATGTAAGTAGCATTGATTGTACGTAGCAGTGAAACTATATGCATTAATACTTTGAAATATGCACCACAAAGTTCAATAGCACTTATAGCCAGGTAAGTATATTTAGGATTATGTTGCCAAATCAGCATGAGGTATCAGCAAGATGTGGTTAAAAAAAAAAAACAAGATGGAGCCACAATCCACAGGATGGATCCAAACTCCATCTGTCTGAAGTATGATCACACCATATCCTGGTTGTCATCTGACCATACCCACTTGGATCTATCTATTCCCAAGCCATAAGCAATGCAGCCTTGTAAAGTAAAGTATGGTATTACTTTACAAGGCTGTAAAGAATTTTGTCCATTTTAACTGCAGCCAAGCCTTACTATCCTACATGGGAAAGTGATTGCACCTGAAACCAGATTTAAAAAGGCTCTGGAAGCCTTTCCAGAAGGTGTGCCACTAACAAGGTGAGATAAATCATCAAGAAATTAGTTGCCATTTTGTTTTTCTCTAAAGGAGTTTATTCAAAAAGAGAACAATAATATTAGATGTGTGGGAGGATGTGTTGGGTGATGAACGGCACAGAAAGAGGATCCGTTTCACATAACTTAGTAGAATACACAATGGTTGATGGTATTGTATACTCATCTGCCCTTTTGCTTTTTCTTGCCTCTGCCTTTCTTTTGGAGTCTCTTTTGGAGTACTGGCTCTCAAAGATATGTTTAGATCCATGGCTACTTCATTGTTGTCTTGTAATTGTAATGGCAATACAGTGGAATATTATTTTTGCATCTTGAGAATGTGTTATTTTGACTGTTAAGGTTTTTTTTAATTAATTGTTTTGTTTTATTGTTTTTGGGTTTTGTTTTGTTTTTCTGCTTAAGTCACTATTGTGAAATGGATGATTACATAGATGACAGATAGATGACAGATAGATAGATAGATAGATAGATAGATAGATAGAAAGATAGACAGATAGGTAGATAAGTAGATAAGTAGATTGATAGATAGACAGACAAACCTGACAAACTGTACTCAACAAGTAGTCCTTAATGGTACCATATCTGTTATGTATGCAGGTTTAAAGTCATTGGTTTAGTTTGAACTGTTCTTGTAAAATGTAAGAAATGATTGGTTTAAAAAGTGCGGGAAAACCCTGCACTCTGATTGGCTGGCAACTGCAGCTGCTGGCTATAAGTAGCAGCCGCAGCCCAGCCAAAGTGGGTTCATTCTGAGCTGTAGTCACTAGTAAACAAAGAGCTTGAAGCACTCCGCGTCTGTCTCTTCATGCAAACTTAACACTGGCGACAAAGGTGGGATCTCCCTGAAGAAGAAGGCAACGCGGAACAGAAGAAGAGAGAGATGGCTGCGCTGAACACCCCCCCAGCCCCGTTTGATCCGACGGCAGAAGACTGGGAGACGTATGCAGATCATTTCCAAATGTATCTGGAAGGAAACGATCTTGCCGACATTTCCGAGAAGAGGAAGAGGGCGGTCTTTCTCATGCACTGCGGTCCGGCAGTTTTCAAGATGGCGAAGGCATTGGCGGGAGCTGCAGACGTGAAGGTAATGGAAAGGCCTGACTTAGAAAAGTTGTTAAGAGCGCATTACGCCCCACAAGTATTGTGCCTCATTAAGAGACACGAGTTTTACCGTCAGGATCAAGGGGAAAGCGAAACGTAAACGACTTCGTGGCAAGTTTAAGAGACATTGGGGGTGCATGTGAATTTAACAATTTAGAAGAGGCCATGCGCGATCGATTTGTTCTGGGCCTTAAAGACAAGATGCTTCAGAGCAAGTTATTACTAAGACCTAAGATCACGCTGAAGGAAGCAATAGAAGAGGCCTCTTCAGCAGAAGCTACCAAGTCCTCAGCAGCAGCCATGAGGAAAATTAACAAGGCCACAAGCCATCCTGATGTGGAAAAGTCCACAACAACTCATTGTGAGCAAATAGATTCTGAGTCAGACTGTAGTGAGGTGGGGGAAGGAATTTATAGACTCAGAATGGAGTGGAAAAAGAAAGACCTGGGAAGAAAGAGGCAAGATTTCTACTGCAGAGGTTGTGGGGAAGCCACCCCGCACTGAATGCAAGTTCCTAGATACCATCTGCCTCCGTTGTGAAAAAAGAGGACACCTAGCAAGAGTCTGCAAATCATCCAGAACTCCACCCAACAGAAGGAAGTTTCCTGACAAAGAATTCAAGCCCAACAACCTCAGTGAGAAAATGGGGCGCAGCACAGAAGCAAAGGGAAGAATGAAACTCATCAGACAGTAACTATTGGTCATTCTTCTATCAATAACAGAAAAGTGCATGTCAAGGTACTAATTGAAGGAAGGCCTTGCCAAATGGAAGTGGACTCAGGCTCATATTTATCTATGGTGTCATGGGACACTATTCACAGACTACTCCCAAACATTCAGAAGAAGCATTTCAAGAAGCAAGCACTGACTCTTAAAGACTACCAAGGGAACAAGATTCCAGTAGTTGGAGCAAGAGATTTCAACATGCAGTTTAAAGGCCACACCAAACGTTTGCCCCTGACCATCATGGACAAGGATCGCCCAAGCTTGCTGGGACTTGAGTGGTTCAATCCACTAGGCATCGAGGTGACTGGCATCAATCACATGAGCAACACTGAATGGGAGGAGGCCTTGAAGTCTGAGTTTCCAGAGATCTTCAGCGACGGATTGGGCAAGTATATGGGGACCCCTATCACTTTCAATCTAGATCCCAAGGTGCCCCCAATTCGCTTAAAGCCCAGAAGGGTCCCATTTGCCTTAAAGGAAAAAATTGATGCACAGTTAGATAAACTAATAGCTCAAGGAGTTTTAGTGCCCACTGACCACTCCAGGTGGGAGACACCCATAGTCACACCAGTCAAGACTGATGGGTCAGTGAGAGGCCCAAACCATTGTGACTCATAGAGGTGCCTTCAAATGTAAAAGGTTACAGTTTGGAGTAAGCGTGGCACCAGGCATCTTCCAAAGCCTTATGGAAAGGATGCTCCATTCAGAGCTGGGACACACACCTAGATCCCAAGGTGCCCCCAATTCGCTTAAAGCCCAGAAGGGTCCCATTTGCCTTAAAGGAAAAAATTGATGCACAGTTAGATAAACTAATAGCTCAAGGAGTTTTAGTGCCCACTGACCACTCCAGGTGGGAGACACCCATAGTCACACCAGTCAAGACTGATGGGTCAGTGAGAATCTGTGGAGACTATAAGGGGATATTGAACCATGCGCTTCAACAGAGCGCATATCCAGTTCCAGTGGTGCATCATTTACTACATTCACTTGGCAGGGGTACAGTCTTTGCCAAATTGGATCTGGCCCAGGCATATCAACAACTAACAGTTGATGATGCCACTGCAGAGGCCCAAACCATTGTGACTCATAGAGGTGCCTTCAAATGTAAAGGTTACAGTTTGGAGTAAGCGTGGCACCAGGCATCTTCCAAAGCCTTATGGAAAGGATGCTCCAAGGACTGCCAGGGGTAGTACCTTACTTTGATGATGTGTTAATCTCTGCTGAAAATGACACTCAGTTACAAGAGAGACTCAGAGAAGTCCTTACCAGATTCAAAAAAAGCGGGGTTAAAAGTCAAGGAAGAAAAATGCACTCTTAGAACTGACAAGGTTGAGTTCTTGGGCTATATGATTGACAAGCATGGTATCTACCCTACTGATGCCAAGGTTCAGGCAATCAAAGAAGCCCCTAGACCAAAATGTAAAACAGATTTGCAAGCCTTCCTTGGACTCATTAACTTTTATCACATGTTCCTACCTCAGAAGGCAATCATTGCAGAACCACTGCACAGATTATTAGACAAAAAGTCTGCGTGGGTCTGGGGCAGAAAAGAACAATCTTCATTTAACGATATTAAAAGACTAATCACGTCTGATGCTGTACTGATACAGTTCTCTGAGAATTTGCCTGTTGTACTGACTTGTGATGGCCTCCCCTTTTGGAGTGGGGGGGGGGTTTGAGCCACAGGCTTCCCAGCAGGAGGAAGCTCCTATTGCATTTACTCTCGCACCTTGACCAAAGCAGAGAGGAAGTACAGCCAACTGGACAAGGAAGCCTTGGCAATTGTTGCAGCTGTCAAGAAATTTCATGAGTATTTATATGGGAGAACATTTACCATTGTCACAGATCACAAACCTCTGTTAGGCATTGTGGCAGGAGACAAACCTACGCCCACTATCCTGTCACCAAGAATGCTGAGGTGGACTGAATTTCTTGCTGCTTATTCATACAAACTCATCCACAGGCCTGGCAAAGACATTGGGCATGCAGATGCTTTGAGTCGCTGCCCACTTCCTTCTTACACTGAGGACTTTGCTCCTGAGACTTACACCTTTTCCTAGAAACTGTTGCCAAGCTTCCAGTTCATGCTGCTGAAATTGCCAGAGAGACTGCCAAAGACACTTTATTGGCTCCTGTTATAGGCTGGATTAAGAAAGGTTGGACTCTTCAAGATCTACCTCAACTTGCCCAACCTTTTAAATCCAGGCAAACTGAATTATCTGTATTAAGAGGATGTATTTTGTGGGGTAACAGGGTGGTCATTCCTAAAAAACTGCAAAAAGAGGTTTTGGAAATGTTACATGAGGGTCATCCAGGTATTGTCAGAATGAAGGGATTGGCCAGGAGTTATGTATGGTGGCCAGGTATTGACAAAATGGTTGAAAACTGGGTTGCATCTTGTCCCAACTGTCAGGTAGTCAGGCCTGCCCCACCTCTCACCCCCACACAGGAATGGGAATGTCCTAGGGGCCCATGGTCCAGGATTCACATTGATTTTGCTGGCCCTACCAGAGGGCACACTTTCCTTATTATAGTTGATGCATATTCCAAATGGCTAGAGGTCATCCCTATGGCATCCACCACAACTGATGCTGTCATCAAACAGCTTAAAAAGCTTTTTGTAATTCATGGGTTACCTGATGGACTCATTTCTGACAATGGCCCTCAATTTACATCCAACCTTTTTGAATCATATCTAGCACAACAGGGTATCAGACATGCCCTGACAGCCCCTGGGCACCCTTCTGCTAACGGCCGGGCTGAACGCATGGTACGTTTTACCAAGGAAAAACTTCAGCAATTGGGTCCTGGGGACATCACTGAGAAAGTTGAAAAACTTCTCAGTGTCCAGCATATCACTCCTAACCCATCAACTAACTTATCCCCAGCAGAGTTGTTGATGGGTAGGAAACTCAGGTCTCCCCTTGACTGCCTTCATCCCACTTACGCACCCAACGCACCATTAGATTCCACTAGCAAAGTTCGCACATTCACTGTGGGTGATTCTGTTTATGCTAAGAACCTTATGAGTGAGCCTTTATGGATTCCTGCTGAAATAACCCAAATCACAGGCCCTAGGTCTTACAGGGTAGAAACAGAGGATGGTGTCCTCTGGAGCAGGCACATTGATCAGCTTAGATCCAGATTACCTCAGGAACATCGCAATTGTTCCTCTCTAGTTCCCATACCTAATACCTCTTCTAGGGGGGAAGGGGAGGATCATGAATGTAATGAACAAGCAAGAATCAACCCCATGTGTAACGAGCTAACACGACAGGAACCATCCCAAAACCTGTCACAATACCAACAACCATTTTCACAAATGGAAGTTTGCACATCATTACCTGATTTAGGTGCTGACATTGGGTTGGAGATGGATTGGGAGGAGAGACCAGGTTGTAGTAACCAAACAGGTTCTACCATTACTACAAGTCCTAGTAAGGAAATGTCAGCAGACACATTTCCTCCTCACAAGGTGAGAACCTTAAAACATCTGAACCACGTAGGTCTCAACGTACACGTAAGAGCCCCACCTATTTAAAAGAATACATTAGATAGGCTGGGGTTTGAGTATGGACTGAACCTAGTGGGGAGGGGTGTTATGTATGCAGGTTTAAAGTCATTGGTTTAGTTTGAACTGTTCTTGTAAAATGTAAGAAATGATTGGTTTAAAAAGTGCAGGAAAACCCTGCACTCTGATTGGCTGGCAACTGCGGCTGCTGGCTATAAGTAGCAGCCGCAGCCCAGCCAAAGTGGGTCCGTTCTGAGCTGTAGTCACTAATAAACAAAGAGCTTGAAGCACTCCGCGTCTGTCTCTTCATGCAAACTTAACAATATCTATATGGAAAGAAGGGTACCACAAGGTTCAGTCTTCTTCAATATCTTCATAAATGACTTAGATGAGAGAATAGAAGGGGAACTCATCAAATCTGCAGATTACACTAAGATGGCAGGAATAGCCAACACCCTAGAAGACAAGCTCAGGATCCAGAAAGATTTTGACAGACTTGAACAATGTGGCCTATCCAACAACATGAAATTTAATGTAGAGAAAAGCACAGTTTTATACCTAGGCAGGAAAAACTAGATTAGGTGAAACCTGGCTCAAAAACAACAATTGTGAGAGGAACCTTGGAGTCTTAGTGGATGATCACTTAAACAAGAGCCAGCAGTATGCAGCAGCAGCCAAAAGAATTTATACAATTCTTGGTTGTATAAACAGAGGCATAGAATCAAAATGTGTAATGTGAGATGTTTGATAATACGTCTATTAACAGTGGCAAGAATTGCATTGGCCCAATATTGGAAGACGGCAAAAGTGCCCCCGATATTGGTAGTTATATCTAAAACATATAATTGTGCCCAGTTGGAATGGATTACATTACAAATCAATGGGAAAGAAGATTCAGATTTTTATAGGAATTGAAGTAAATGGTATAATTGGGCAGAACAAAAAGGGAAACACAAAACCAGCTAACACAACAGACTAAAAGAGACAGATTGTATCGTGCTATGAATATACTTTTTTTTTCTCTTTGTTGATATATAAAACAATTTTAAGTTTCGACAAATACTAATTTCGCATTATATATGTAAATTAATAGTTTTATAAATAATAATTATAGGAATTCTAAGTGTTTAATAGGAGGATGTGTTTAGATAAGATATAGACTTTGGGAAACACTCGGATGAATAGTCAATAACAGAAATAGGATGTAAATTTTATATTTTATATTGTACCCTGGTGAGTCTTTCTGCATTCTTGCTCTTTACCTGTTTCTTTTTTATGATGAGAAAGTTGGCTAGATTTGGATTTAAATATGTATTAGGACCTTTTTGCTTCGAATACAAAATATGGATGATTGTTTTTTTTCTTTTTCAGTAGGTTTTTTAAAGTATGTTTTTTGTTGTTGTCGTTACGATGTGTGTTAATAAAGTTTATTTAAAAAAATCAAAATGTATAAACAGAGATATAGAATCAAATAAAAGTATTAGTATTATACTGCATCCAGTTTTGGTCATCATATTATAAAAAAAAAAGATGTTGAGACTTTGGAAAAGGTGGAAAGAAGAGCAAGTAAGATGATTAAGGGTCGGGAGGAAAAAACATATGCAGAACAGTTGCAGGAATTGGATATGGCCAGTCTAGAGAAATGAAGGACTAGAAGTGATATGATAGCAGTATTGCAGTATTTGAGGGGGTCAAAATCATTCTCCAAAACACCAGAGGGCAGGACAAGAAACAATGGTTGGAAACTAATCAAAGAGAGAAGCAACCTGGAATTAAGGAGAAACTTCCTAACAGTGGGGACAATTAACCAGTGGAACAGCTTGCCTTCAGAAGTTGTAGGTGCTTCATTACTGGAAGTTTTTAAGAAAAGACTGGAGAGCCATCTATCTGAAATGGTATAGTTTCTGCTGCTTGAGCAGGGGGCTGGACTAGAATACTTCCAAGGTTCCCTCCAGCTCTATTCCTATTCCTGTTCTGTTCTATTACAAGTTCAGAATAATGAGAAATTATATCATTGTGCTTTGTGAGCATTCTTCTAATCCACCATGATGAAATATTTACACTTTGTCAGTTGTTATCATGTGCCTGTTCTGGATGCAATAGAAATTGTCCCAGATTAAATGAGTTCAGCTGCTTTTTCCAGAAGACTTTCAAAGTTTTGAGTCCGTGCCCAATGTTTTCATAACAGAATCTTAATTGTGAGATACAGAAAAAAATGGGGAAAAACTTTTCCTGTTTACTTTGGACCTCTTGAAAGCCTTTAATATGCTAGGAATGTGTCCTTTTTGGCTGTCTGATTAAAATGGAAAGTGAGGAAAGCCCTGCGTCTCGCACTTTCCTCAGAGAAAGGTTACTTTCTCTCTTCCATAATTTTCAGCATCTACACAAAACCACTGAGGGGGAACCTGCTCGGTTATCTATGTGGCTGTAATATAATATAATTTCCATTGCATGCTAATGAGGCAAGGAGGTCTTTCCTTGGTATGTAGTGTATCTTCAAAAATGAGTTTGACTGTATGGCCCTATTCATGCACTGTGAACATCACTTTCCGAAATAGAATGGAAAGCTCTCGTGGTAGTAGTGGCAATTCAGTTAAAGCCTCATTGCCTGAGGGAGCTCTTTTAACCAACTCACTTCTAAAATAGGTGGCCATCATTTTGTTCCACTTGCAGACATTAGAATCTGAGAAATAGCGTTCTGCCCAAGCAGACAATAGCAGCCCCAGAAGATTCCTGTTCTTCTTTCTCCTGCTCAGTGCCCTTCAAACGCACTGAGAGGGCAGTGCACAGATTAGGAAAAGCTACTATAAATCCTATTTTGTTTTGTCTTCCTATATTTTACTTTAATTTCCATGGCTTGTAGCCTGCATACATTTATTTCATGAACTCAGGGCAGCTCACATAATATAGGCGAGCATAAGCAGCAATTTAAAACAGCATACTAAAAACCAGAATTAAAAATGGAACAAACACCTCATAAGCCAGATGCTTAAACAAAGCCATGTCTTCAGTGTATACTGGAAGGAAGCCATTTCAGAGACCTGAATTGTAACAGAAACCCCAAATCTACCACCCTCTGATTCCTAAAGAAATGAAACCTCTTCAGTTGGAAGTTAAACAACAGGGAAACAAGTTCACACTCTTCAGAGGTGTCAAAAAGTCAAGATGGCAGCCATAACCAAGATGGCAGCGCTCTGGATAAAAAATGCAGGGTTTTGATTGTACAGTAGCATCAATGATCTTGATTATTTTGGCACCCCTTTTCCTTCTTTGTTTGCTAGGCTGAGTTTTCTAAAGGAAAAGAGAACCAATAAGATCAGCCTATACCAAAACCACACATAAAGTTTTAGGCTTAGCATTAAAAAAAGATCTGACACTGCCACTTTTTCTACAAGTTTAAATCAATGTGAACCTTAAATTCAGGATCCTTTTGAACAGGATTCATATTGTTTCTATCAATGTAAAATGATAAAAAGCAAGATTTCAAAACTTATGTTTTAAACTGAATAGTGGCAGCATTAAAAAAATAAATAAATTAGGAGCTTCCCAGAGTAGAGTTTCCTATAAGGGTATCACCACTGGAAATTTTCCCCCCTAAACCTCTAGCTGTGAGAGATGTGAAATGTTAGCCTCAGGACCTGAGCAGCTTGATCAGATTGGTAGGTATTCCTGCAGTTGACTTTTATATCTCAAACAGCTACTAAGAAATTATCAACAAAATATTCCAGAAAAAGGTAATAGCAAACAGTTTTAAGCAACAAGGAGTATAGAGTTAAGTTTGAGTTGAAATAGCCTTTGAAACAACCTCTTCAGGAACCCCAGACCCAGTTGAATTTACCTATAGCATTACAGGAGTAGATTGTTCTATGTTCATAGCATTTTACAACTTTTAGAAATTTTAGACAGTTTTAGAAGGATCTGCATGGGTTGCGTTCAACTTATGACTACAGCTGAGCCCAAATTTCTGTTGAGAAGTGAAACATTAATTGAGTTTTGCCCTCTTTTATGACTTTTCTTGCCACAGTTGTTAAGTGAATCTCTTCAGTTGTTAAGTTGGGGACATTAAGTTAGGTTGTTACATAAATCTGGCTTTCCCATTGACTTTGCTTGTCAGAAGGTCACAAAAGGAGATAACCTGACACTGCAAACATCATAAATATGAGTCAGTCGCCAAGCGGCTCAGTTTTGTTCACATGATCATGGGGATGTTGCAATGGTCATAAGTATGAAAAATGGCCATAGGTCACTTTTTTCAGTGCCATTGTAACTTTGAACAGTCACTAAATGAACTGTTGTAAAACTGTATTGCAGGAGTAGTGGATGCCAGCCTTGCCCTCTGGCATTTGCCACAGAAACAGTTACCTCCTTTGGCTGCCCATGATAGGGTTGGCTTTCCTTTCTTGCAAGACCAAGACAAAATGGAGTCACTTGTCTTGTCAAACAGGTAGTTCTGCACTTATGACTACAGTTGGGACCAGAACTTCCATTGCTAAACAATGCATTCATTAAATTAGTAATGCATGATTTTATGTCCTTTTTTATCTTGGTCATTAAGTGAAACACTGCAATCATTAAACAAATCATGTATTAAATAAATCTGGCTTTTTCCATTGACTTTGCTTGTGGGAAGCCACCTGGGAAGGTCATAAATGGTGATCAGGTGATTCTGGGACAGTGCAACTTCTAGTTGCCAAACATTTTGATCAAAGGGAGAAGCAACCTGGAATCAAGGAGAAACTACCCATCAGTGAGAACAATTAATCAAGTGGGACAGCTTGCCTCCAGAAGTTATGGTAGCTTTATCACTTCACCATCTGTCTGAAATGGTATTGGGCGGGGATGTCAAGCTTGCATCGTCACGGCAGCATCACATGACATATCACAGTTTTTCCCCCTTCACTAAACTGAGCATGGGCGTGGCCAGCACATGACTCATCCATCCTGCGAACCACGAGTTTGACAGCCTTGGTGTAGGGTCTCCTGCTTGAGTAAGGGGATTGGACTCAGTAGTGGGATTCAAATTTTTTTACTACCGGTTCTGTGGGCGTGGCTTGGTGGACGCGGTTTGGTGGGCACGGCAGGGGAAGGATACTATAAAATCTCCATTCCCATCCCACTCCTGGGGTAAGGTTACTGCAAAATCCCATTCCCTCCCCACTCCATTAACCTGCTTTCTAGCTCCGTTCTCCTGTGCAGGGCAACCAAAGAAGACCCAGCCAATCAGATGGGACTCAGGAGGCAGAGAATAGATGGGGGCGGGGCCAGTCAGAGGTGGTATTTGCTGGTTCTCTGAACTACTCAAAATTTCTGCTACCAGTTCTCCAGAACTGGTCAGAACCTGCTGAATACCACCTCTGGTTAGACTAGAAAACCTCCAATGTCCACTCCAGCTCTATTCTGATTGATTGATTGATTGATTGATTGATTGATTGACTGATTTCAATTATCCCATAGTTGTAAGTGCAAAGACCAGCTGTAAGTCACTTTTTTCAATGTTGTTTTAACTTGGAATTGTCATTAAATGAACAAACTACGTATATAGCAATTTGTCATTTTAAACTGTTGTTGTCAGTAGCGTAATATTCTTTCTTTCAGTACAGTTAGCCTTACATTGGATTTTATTGTTTTGGTCTTGTTTTGTTTTCAGCCACCCTGAATTATGTGAGGGAAGGCAGGATACAAGCAATCAAAGCCAATAAATAAACGATCACCTTGGTAAATCAATTTGATGTGCTGTTTAAAAGCAGTGAAAATATGCCAGGGCTTCAGGGCTGCTGCAGCTGAGAAAGCTGACTCCAATCCATCTACAGAACACATGCTGCCTGAAGTGCAGAGGATTCAAAAAATTTTACTACCGGTTCTGTGAGCGTGGCTTGGTGGGCATGGCAGGGGAAGGATACTGCAAAATCCCCATTCCTTCCCCACCCCACTAACCTGCTTTCCAGCTCTGTTCTCCTGTACAAGGCAACAAAAGAAGACCCAGCCGATCATCTGGGACTCGGGAGGCAGAGGATAGATGGGGTTTGGGGCCAGTCAGAGGTGGTATTTGCCGGTTCTCTGAACTACTCAAAGTCTCTGCTACCAGTTCTCCAGAACTGGTCAGAACCTGCTGAATACCACCTCTGCCTAGTAGGAACAGAAAGCTTTCTTTACATTTCAATTTACATTATTGATACAGTATGAAATATGTCCCACAGCAGATGAGCACTCAAGAGACCTCCTGGTTTGTCTTGGCATGCTCACTGTCTGCCAGTCACTGCTGCACATCAAAAACAGAAGTGTTTTAAGGGTGTAGACCTTCCTTGAAACTTTCTTGGAAGCTTAAATAAACTTTTCAAAGCTACTTATGTGTATGCATGAATCTCACACACATCCCCAAATAGACCTGATGCCATTGCAAGTCATGTTTTTTTTTTCTTGACGCTCTTACCTTGCCTCTTAATTTGATTTTTAAACTTGCTATCAGCATACCTTTATGTAGAAGATTCAAAGAAACTGACAATCTCTGAAAATGCATTCTGGGAAAGAAGTCAGAGTTATTAGCAGAGAACGAACAGTTTCATTCAAAACTATACATATTTCTTAGTTCATCCGACTGCAGTAGTGAAAAAAAAGTTGTTAGAATAGGAAACATTACATGCAATTTCAAAGTCCATTTGCTTGCTTATCTGCTTGCTCATTAAGGTACTTAAACATAATTTATTCAAATTTCTCCAAAATCCATTCTAAACATTCTTGGCAAGTTATAATTTCAAGAGAGATGCTTAAGCTTAAATGATATTTTTAAGTGCTTCATGTTGTCATAGGAACCCTTAGGTCAAAATGCACCCATAAGTACAAAATGTACTTTAATGCCAGGTCCGTGGTTAACAAGGCACCTCTCCTCCGTGAAGTCATTGAAGAGGCCGCGGACCTGGCCTGCATCACCGAGACCTGGCTGGGGCCGGAGGGTGGAGTCCCTCTGGTTGATATATGCCCCCCAGGTTTCCGGGTTATGCACCAGTCTTGACCCCAGGGAAGGGGTGGAGGGGTGGCTGTTGTTATTCGGGAGACCCTGTTTCCAAGGGAGGTCCCTGCTCCGAAGATAGGTGGGTGTGAGTCCCTCCTCTTGAGGTTTGGGCCTACGGGTCGGATGGGCGTGCTGCTTACATACCTGTCCCCCAGCCGCCCTCCCTGGGCTGCTCGATGCCATCTCAGGGGTGGCGGTGGAGTTCCCAGAGCTTATAGTTCTGGGTGACTTCAACCTGCCCTCCTTGTGGGTGGTGTCGGGTTTGGCCCAGGAATTTATGGCCTCCATGGAGTCCATGGGTCTGACCCAGATAATAGACAGCCCGACTCATGAGGGGGGCAACATGCTCGACCTGGTTTTTGTCTCGGAGCAGTGGCGTAGTGGCCTGGGGATGGTGTTACAGCTATCCATCCCGTTCCATGGTCAGACCACTATCTCCTACGGCTGGTCCTCCATCAAGCCGCCCCACACTGCTGGGATGAGAGCACCTTAGATGGTTCCGCCCAGAAGCCTGATGGACCCTGAGAGGTTCCAGGCAGAACTGGGATTTTTTCCTGCATCCCTCACCCACAGCCCTGCTGAGGTCCTTGCGGCTACCTGGCAACAGTCGGCAGTGGGGGCTCTTGACATGGTTGTCCCCATGCATCCCCTTACTCGGCGCAGATCCCGGTCAGCTCCCTGGTATGCCGAGGAGCTCCAGGGGATGAAGCATCGTAGAAGGGGACTAGAGAGTAGGT
Source organism: Naja naja (assembly GCA_009733165.1). Classification (NCBI taxonomy): domain Eukaryota; kingdom Metazoa; phylum Chordata; class Lepidosauria; order Squamata; family Elapidae; genus Naja; species Naja naja. Next base: position 49,698,641 of record CM019149.1, read on the forward strand.
GGAGGGCGATCCACTCCGGATCTGACTGAGGCCAGTTAAGAGCCCATATTAGGACTTACCTGGTAGCTGTGAGGGCGGGGAGGTCTTATTTCTCCGCCCTCATAGCATCCGCAGATAATTGCCCAGCTGCCCTGTTCGGGGTTGCCCATTCTCTCTTACAGTTGGGGGAGGTGGCGGACCCTCTGCGGGGCAGAGCTGAGGAATTTGGTTTGTATCTGCAGGAAAAAAATCGCCGGATCCGGGAAGGTTGCGCTCCGGACTTGCAGTGGTCTGAGGAAGGGGAGGCGAGGGTCTGGCTAATGTAATCTGGACTGAGTTCGATCCTGTTTCTGAGGATGAAGTGGACAGGATCATGCAGTGTCTGAGTTCCATCACATGTTTATTGGACCCGTGCCCTTCCTGGTTGGTTTATGCCTCCAGGAAGGCCGTCGCGGCTGGCTCGGGCAGTGGTCAACGCTTTGTTAAGGGAGGGGCTGTTCCCTGCCGCCTTGAAAGAGGCGGTGGTGAGGCCCCTCGAAGAAGCCTGCCCTGGACCCAGCTGTGTTGAACAACTTTTGTCCGGTCCTCCAACCTCGCATTTGCGAAGGTTGTTGAGAGTGTGGTGGCGCAGCAATTGCCACTTTTCCTGGAGGAAGCGGACTACCTGGATGTATCAATCGGGCTTCGACCCAGGTACAGCACAGAGACAGCATTGGTCACGCTGATTGATGATCTCTCTAGGCTCGGGACAGGAGTTTTTCCTCTGTCCTGGTCCTGTTAGACCTCTCAGTGGCTTTTGATACCATCCACCATGGTATCCTGTTGCGGCGTCTCGGGGGGTTGGGAGTGGGAGGCACTGTTTTACAGTGGTTCTCCTCCTACCTCTCGGGACGTTCACAAACAGTGTTGGCAGGGGGACAGAGGTTGACTCCGAGGTTTCTCATTTGTGGGGTACCCCAGGGGTCGGTCCTCTCGCCTCTCTTGTTCAACATTTATATGAAGCCGCTGGGTGAGATCATCCGTGGCTTTGGGGTGAGCTATCATCAGTATGCTGATGATACGCAGTTATACATCTCCACCCCGGGCTACATCAGTGATGCTCTCTCCGTGATGTCCCGTTGTTTGGAAGCGGTGTGGATCTGGATGGACAGGAACATGCTTCGATTCAATCCAGCCAAGAGAGAGTGGTTGTGCACACCAACATCTCGGTCCAGTTCAGAGGTTCCATCTTTGGTCATGGGGGAAGAGGTGTTACTCCCCGTGGACAGGGCACAGAATCTGGGGGTCCTCCTGGACTCACGGCTCAAATTAGAGGAGCAGGTGGGGGCCATGGCCAGGGGGGCCTTTACCCAGATCCAGCTGGTTCACCAGTTACTCCCATACCTTGACTGAGATGCCCTGCGCACAATCACTCAGGCGCTCGTTATCTCCCGACTCGACTACTGTAACGCTCTCTATTTAGGACTGCCCTTGCATACCACTTGGAGGCTTCAGCTGGTGCAGAATGCGGCCACGCGGGTAGTGATGGGAGCTTCCCGATACTCCCATATTACACCCCTCCTGCGCGGCCTGCATTGGCTTCCGGTTGCCCTCCAGGTGAGATTCAAGGTTTTGGTGTTAACATTCAAAGTCCTACATGGCATGGGTCCAGGATATTTACAAGAACGACTCCTCCCAGCATCAAATACCAACCGCCCTGTATGGGCGCCACTGGACGGGTCTCCTCGGGGTGCCATCTGCGACTCAATGTCGCTTGGCAGTGACCCGGGGAGGGCCTACTCTGGCGGCTCCACTTTATGGAATCTTCTTCCACCGGAGCTCCGGCTGGCTCCCGATCTTTGCACCTTCTGCCACGAGTTAAAAACCTGGCTGTTTCTACAATCTGGGCTGTGCTGACTCTCTGGGGGTTTGCTTATTTTAACTTTGGGGTTTTTAATTCCAATTTGGCTTGTAATTGTTTAATATCTTTTTAGGTAATTTATTTATTGTTGTATTTTTAGCTGTGAGCCACCCCGTCCTTTCGGAGAGGGAGCGGCATACAAGTTGAATAAATAAATAAATAAATAAATAAATAAATAAATAAATAAATAAATAAATAAATAATTGGTTTAGAGACCATTCACTTCTATAGCTCCTGAAATAGGTCTATAGAAGATGGTTGGGCAACATCCTGAAGAATGACAACTCCCTCCCCTTGAAGCTAAATGTAGTAAGAGACGTTTGTTGGCGGATTTTGTTCTTTTGTGGAGAAGAGATGAACCCAAGTCGCTTTTCTCACTTTCTACGGTGAAATCTACTAGGATGAAGAAAAGAATCTAACTTAGCATTAGCTGAGCAAAAAGTGACCGGAGACTTCTATTTTATTTATTTATTTATTTATTTATTTATTTATTTTATTGGACTTGTATGCCGCCACCTCTCCACGAGGACTCAGGGCGGCTCACAATAAAAACACCACAACAATAAATATATAAAAAACAATTAAATTTAACAAGCCTAATCAATAAAATAGTTAAAAATACATTAAAATACATTAAACACCCCCCCCCCGGGGAGGTCAGTTCAGCCCAGCCTATTCAAACAGCCAAGTCTTCAGACCGCGGCGGAAGAAGCAGAGATCAGGGGCCAAACAGAGCTCCAAAGGAAGTTGATTCCACAAGGCGGGGGCCGCAACAGAGTAGGCCCTCCCCCGAGGTACCACCAGCCGACATTGTCTAGCCAATGGTACCTCGAGGAGTCCCCGTCTGTGCACACGCACAGGGCGATCAATATTTGATGTTGGCAGGAGGCGCTCCCACAAGTATTTTGTATGTGCTCGTGTAAAATCTTAGCTAGTTTCCTTCAAGGCTAGCTTAATTTCCATCTTAGATGGCCCTAACCATCATTTCTTTGTTCTCATGTCCTCTTTGGAGGCCTGGTCTTTTTCCTTCCTCATCTCCGGGTTTGTTAGCAGTTGGGTGTTCTGAATAAAGGTTTGTAATGGTATGTGGGAAGGATTGTGAGAGACAGAGAAGAGCTGTAGGCATGGCAATGGTTGGATAAGAGGGCAATGCGACCCACAAAAGGAATATGGATGTGGAAAGCATCCCAGTAGGTGGTTTGGATTTGATCAATGCTTCATTGTTCATTATTTTGGACTTAATGGACCCATCAGATTTCTCTTTTTATTTTTATTTATTTACCAGAGGACTGGAAAGAGCTGATGTGGTTCCCATCTTCAAAAAAGGAAAAAAAAACAGACCCAGGAAACTATAGACCAATCAGCCTAGCATCAATACTGGAAAAGATAATAAAAAAACAGATCTGCCAACATCTGGAAACAAGTAAAGTAATAACTAGCAGTCAGCACGGGTTTGTTAAGAACAGATCATGCCAAACCAATCTTATTTCATTCTTCAACACAGTGACTAAATTAGTAGACCAGCAAAATACTGTGGACATAATATATTTAGATTTCAGCAAGGCATTCGACAAAGTAGACCACAACCTACTTCTTAGTAAGCTAGAAAAAAAGTAGAATAGATAGCACCACCACTAGATGGACTCACAACTGGCTGGCAAACCATACTCAGAGAGTAGTCCTTAATGGGTCTAAGTCTACACGGAGGGAGGTAAGCAGTGGGGTGCCACAAGGTCCTTCTTAGGCCCAGTACTCTTCAATATCTTCATTAATGACTTAGATGAGGGAATAGAAGGGGAACTTACCAAATACTAAGCTGGCAGGAATAGCTAACACCCAAGAAGATAGGCTCAAGATCCAGATGGATCTTGACAGACTAGAACACTGGGCCATATCTAACAAAATGAAATTCAATGTAGAGAAAAGTAAAGTCCTACACTTAGGCAAGAAAAACCAAAAGTATACATATAGACTGGGTGAAACCAGGCTCAATAGCAGTAACTGTGAGAGGGATCTTGGAGTCTTAGTGGACAACCAGCTAAATATGAGCCAGCAGTGTGCAGCAGCAGCCAAAAAAGCTAATGCAATCCTAAAATGTATTAACAGAGGGATACAATCAAGATCAAAGGAAGTACTAATACCACTCTATAAAGCCTTAGTAAGACCACACCTAGAGTACTGCATCCAGTTTTGTTCACCACATTATAAAAAGATGTTGAGACTCTAGAAAAAGTACAGAGAAGAGCAACCAGGATGATTAAGGGACTGGAGGCTAAAACATACAATGAACGGTTGCAGGAACTGGGCTTGGCTAGTCTAGTAAAGAGAAGGACCCAGGGAGACATGATAGAGGTCTTCCAATATTTGAGGGGCTGCCACAGGGAGGAAGGGGTCAAGCTATTTTCTAAAGCGCCTGTAGGCCAGACAAGGAATAATGGATGGAAACTGAACAAGGAGAGATTTAACCCGGAAATAAGGAGAAACTTTCTGACAGTGAGAACAATCAATCAATGTAACAGCTTGTCCTCAGAAGTTGTGGGAGTGCCATCACTTGAGACTTTCAAGAAGAGATTGGACTGCCATTTGTCAGAAGTGGCGTAGGGTGTCCCACTTGGGCAGGGGGTTGGACTAGATGACCTACAAGGTCCCTTCCAACTCTGATTATCTGTTATCTGTTATTTATTCAAAATTTTATTAAATACATTATTTAAAAACATTGAACATGGTGGACTTCTTGGACATAAATTTTTGTCATTACATCTTATATTGTATGCTATGTATCTTACATACATTTATACACATTAGGTCTTTATACATTTTAATTCCGTTCAGTTACATTTCAGTTAAGTTACGTAGTCTCTCATATCCCTCCTACAGATCCTTTAATCCTACAGATTCCTCTTTTTAGTTAACATGTATAACTTGCCCAAATTTTTCCTTAAAAGCACCATAGGGGAGATACCTCCTCAAAGATTTGTGTTATGGCATCAGTGATCAGTTATATTATTTTTAAGATAAAAGTTTAGATAGTCATTATTATTTAAATAAAACACTACCTTAATCATTGGGCAGTCTGCTGCAAAATGCAAATTTTATGCATCTTAGATAACTGATAAAGGCCTCCACTCCAAGTAAGTAGTTCCATCCTAGGTCCACCAGAAAGTTCATGACTAAGGGGACCTTTCACTCAAGGAGTAAAGTCTACTCAGGCAAAACCAACTAGATTATTTGTGCTTAATTAAGAATTTTGCTTTAACAAGAATGAAAGAGACTTGAGAAATCCACTTTCACAACACAGAACACAGAGAGAGGAAAATTTACTTTTCTTTCTCCAGTGCCTACGACAACAAATATCATTAGGCAGCGGTTAACATAAGAGGGAGGAAAAATATGCATCTGGTAAAATTTGATGCACTCTCCTAGCTGAGAGTTCGCTAAAAAACAAAAAGACAGTACAGGTAACCCTCGATCTACCGCAGTTCATTTAGTGACCATTCAAAGTTACAACAGCACTGAAAAAAGTAACTTTTGACCGTTTTTCATACTTATGACTGTTGCAGTCACACAATCAAAATCCAAATGTTTGGCAAGTGGTTCATATGATAGTTACAATGTCCTGGGGGGGTCATGTGATCAGCTTTGGTGACCTTCTGAGAAGCAAAGTCAAAGGGGAATCCAGATTCACTTAACAATCATGATACTAACTTACCAAAACAGTGATTCACTTAACAAGAAAAGTCAAGAAAATGAGGCAAGGAAAGTCGTAAAATGGAGCAAACTCACTTAATAAATGTTTCACTCAGCAACATAGCTTTTGGGCTCAATTGTGGTCCTAATCCGAGGGCTACTTGCAGTATTTAGCTAACCATGCAATTAAAGATTTGTTTAATTTGGCTCTTATTAAAGCGATTGCTCTGCAGTAGTTCTTAGGAATAAAATATCTCATTTTGATGGTCTTAAATGGAGGAAGAGGAGGAGGAGTTGTCTTTGCTAGTCATATGTAAAGTGAACCTAGAAAATTGACTGAAATAAGTTTAATTTGGTATTGTCCATTACATTGGCAGGCAGCAGGTTTTTTTCCATCTGGAAATCTGAGGATGAAAACTGGGAGTTTCTGCATGCAAAGCATGTGTTGAGCCACTGAGCTACTGCCATTCCCAATAGGATTATATTAACACAATAAAGAAGAAAGGCATATTATGCAGTGTGCTCCTAATGCTTTTCAGCATGCAGGATTAATTTCCTGGCAGAGCAGACTTTGCAACAATAGGTATTAGGCAGGTAATTGGGGAATCTAGATGATGGTATCCCATTGCCATTATTTGATCTTCAAGTAAACCAAATAAATAAAGAAACCTGGTGGATTTGTCTCTGTTAGCAATTCCAAGTATTTCTCAAAAGCCGTATCAAGTGTGTAATTGATGCTTGCACCTCAAGGCAATAATGTGGAACGAAGATACCAGAATCCCGTCCCACGAAATGCTGCCTATTCAAACACTGACTCTTAAAGTTGCTAGAAGGTTAAATAAATATGTGTTCTAATTAACTCATCATTTTTAGTATAAGTTGGGAAACAACAATATACAAATAATATAATAAACCCTGTTAAATAGTCACAAGAATGGATTAATGAATGGCTAGATTGTTTCCAATTTGGAGCTATGAATATGAAAAGAAGAGAGGGCTTTCACAGCTGAAAAGTAATAAGAACTTGGTTCCTCAAAAAGAAATGTTCCTTGGGGAATAATATTTATAATTATTATTATTGTTCATAGTAGTAGTAGTAGTAATCCCAAAGTCTCTTTTAATAAAATAAAACATTTCTGCATAAAAGCAAAAAGACACATAGTGTGGAGAGGTTAAATATATTTATATTTTAAATGATTTTTAAAAGATTGCCATAATATTGTTGTTGGAAAAATTGTCAGGGATATGGAGATCATTACACACAAAATACTCAATGGCTCATACAATATGGACTATATTACCTTCCCTAACAAGGGTATATCCCAGATCCGTGGAATTCCAACCCCAGAATTGGGAGAGAATTTCATTCTAAATTGGAAATAACTTAATTGCTGAAAACCTTATAAGCCCATCCCTTTCATCTCAATAAAACCTGCTAAAGACGATTCAGGGAGAATCTTGCTTGGAATAATTACTTTTTGTTGAGCTGTCAAGGGCCAGATAGTTAGACCATATCTCTTGCGACATTTTAGCACATTCTTATTTCTACATTGCTAAGTCATATTGTTTGTTACAACATTTTAATACCACCAGTTACAGTAGAATTTGAGGCCATTTACAAAAACGAAGAGGGAGGTGGGAGGTTAAGAAATATGAAATGTAAATAAATAAAATATATTCGGTAGAATCAGAAGATATCAGGAACTATTTAAAGGCAGCCTGCACACAATTAGGCTGCAAATCCTCAGCAGAACTGCCAGGTTTTAAGAGATTTCCAAGAGTCAAGGAGTTTGGAGTTACAACTGCGAGATGGGCAGCTGTATAAATTGACTAAATAGATAAATAAATCCAGCATTTTAAATTGAAATCAGGAGTAAATTCACAACTATATCATAGGTGACTAAATCATCTCCAGTACTTCTAGTTAACAGATGGACTATTACACTTTGGACCAATTTTGGTTCCAAATCATCTTCAAATGCAACCCACATACCCATTGTAATAGTCCAACCAAGAGTTAAGAAAGGAATCAGTCACCAAAGCCAGGATTTTCTGAGGAAGATATGTCCACAATTGGCATGCAACAGACCTGCTCCTAAGATACGAATATAACTCCAAATTTTGGACTTGCTTCTTGAGTGAAAGTGCAATCTTATCAAACTATAATAGAGTCATATATCTCTCACCACCAAGGAATAAGTCCATCTTGCAGGAATTTAATCTGAGCCAGTACATATGTTGATTTCACTCCAAGATCCATGGATATATATGAACATTGAAAATTGGCTATTAATCTTATATGAGTGCCATCATCACGCACTTTAGAAGAAAGTAAAAATCTTAGCAACTAAAGCCCAAAACAGAAGTTGTGACAACATTCTGGCTATATTCTCCAAACCTTTGCCAGTTTCTAGCTGGCTTTCAGGCTGCAACAGCCCATTCGTTTTGCTAGTTTAACAACTTATCATATTTAACTTGAATTGGGTTAACATCTCAGCTTGCTTGCCAACATTTACGATAGCTAAAGAGGTTTTGGGATGTTCCTCCAGGTCCAAATTTTCTTCAGTGCCAAAGGAGCATGAAGTATACTTACACAGTAAGTTTATCTTCACCAGGAAAACAAGTCTTCAATTTATTTCCATATATTCTATTGTGAGTTAAATTACAGAAGCTGATTGCACAGAACTCAGCACTCATCTGCAACATTTATCATCACTGAGATAAAACTTATATTCAATTTCTTTAAACGTCCCTTGTCCTTGGTTACTGAAGGTAACCTGAGGGTGGGGGGAAGAACAGGGTATGCTCTAATTTGGAAAGACAGTTAAGTCTACTAAAAATTTATAGCATAGAATTATCACTCTCAGATACTTGGCAGATTTTACATGCTGGTGAAAATAACCCCATATTTTATTCCCCAATCTATACATCTTATTCCCACTTAGAGTGCTTTCTTAATTATCTTTCCAACCTTCTGCCACATGATTTCCTTAAGTACGAAGTGGAAATATTTCCATTTCATTCCATGTCATTTTGCTAGCTGCAAACTCTTTTAATTGGTAACTTAGCTTCTTCTATTTAAAGAACAATGATTTCCTGTATTTCTGGAAGAAAAGCAGAAAGCCTTTACATCATATAATCCTATTTTGCACCATAACTCTATATTGTCCTACAATATGGCCTACATTTATCCAAGGCATAAAAGCATTATTTTTTCCAGCTTGGAGAGCTATTTTAGATTCTTAAACCTAAAATTCCTTATTGTTGCAATGATGTCATGCATCATTTTCCATACTGCTCCAGAAACAAATTAAAAGCTGTTGGAAAGCCTTATAACTTTTTTTTTGCCCTCAAGGTCTGTGTCATCTCCTATTTTTCTGAGCACCAATTTTATTTGCTTGGTAAAAAGCCAAAAGAAATACTGGCTCAGTCTATTAGATTTCCGCAGATGTCCGAAGGTCAATTTCCAGGGATAAGTAATGGGGAGTGGAGATAGGGTGTCAAACATGGCTAAAGCCAAGACACTGGAGCATGGAGTTTTCTTGCCTGAATCTTGCCTCAGTGGAAAAAGGAGGAGTAGGACAGAGAGATGCTCAAGACAACTGAGACATGTCTGTGTGTAATACTGACTGACATCACCCTAGGCTGAGGTAGGCAATAAATTTTTCCAAGGGGCCGCATGAGAAATTGGGACTGTTGTGGAGGACTGACATCCCACTGCCAATGGTGCCAAAGCACCCCTCCTCCCCCCCACTAACATTGTGGGCCAGATTGGGACCTCCTGCAGGCCAGATGTGGTCCATGGGCCGTAAAATACCCAGGTTGCCTGTAGACTTGACCTTTTCGTCCAGGTCAAGATCTCTCAAATCACTCTAAGAGGCGTTCATTTTAAAGAGATAAATTTATTTTACGGAAGTGTTCCATTCTTGTATTGAAATGATCTTGAACTGTTTACATTTTTACTTTTCCAACTGATGTGCAGTTATGATTTTAATAGTGTGTTGCTAAAAGCTTGTTGCTAAAAGGCATTGATAAGTAGATAAGAAAAAGTGTTGTGGGGGAGGAAATGTTTCTTCAGTAAGCATGTCTTCTTAGTGTTGAGTTGTAACCTGTATCTTACAATACAATGGTAAAGAAACAATTGCTCAACCCACCTTTACTACTGATTGTACAGTGTGAGTGTCAAAATCTACTCAAATTCATTTATCTTCATCAGTTTATTCAAAGTATCAAACTTTAAAGCCAACCTTCAATGCCAAAGAACTTCATCCCTTTTTTTCAACTTTTCATTCCATTTTGTATGTCTGTGCAAGATGGTCTTGTTTTTGCAAATATGCAGTGGGCTCCATGGTGTTCATGTGAGAAAGGCTTACTGTGAATGTGCGAATCATGGGAAATAGCAAACACAAACTAATGACTATGTCATTAGAAGCACAGTAACTCCAAATAAAATAGAGAAAAATATAAACAGGTAAACATGTTTAAAGTCATAGGCAGTAAACCTCACTTTGCAGGCTATGTCATTAGTCCCTAAAAGTGAAGCTGGGTGCCTATGACTTTAAACATGTTTACCTGTTTATATTTTCCTCCATTTTATTTGGAGTTACAGTGCTTCTTATTAAAATTAAATGATTGATTAAATAGATAACTTACTGATAGTTTGTTCCAAGTACAGTTCTAACATTTTCACGATGACTCAACAGGCCAGTTTACCATGGCTCAGTGAACCTTCACTTTGAAGATTAAGGATGATCAAATCACCCATTCAGAGAAAATCTTCGGATGAAGTCAAGGAATTGAATGGTACCTAATCATATGCTTTGGATTTACTGGAAGATTGGATGGATTTGCTAATGTGCCTACATTTCGATTGATTATATGCCACCAAGTCAGTGTCTTTAGGATGATTTGTCCCCAGCCTGATCCCTCAGGCCTTCTAGGGTTGCACCTATTGCTGCTGTAATTGAGTCCATCCACCTCTTTTTCTATTCCATCTTTCACAGCATTATAGACTTCTCCAGAAAGCTAACTCTTTGAATAATGTGTCCAAAATATAATAATTTGAGACTAGCCATTTGTGGTTCTAGTAAGGATTGATTTGTTATTTGATCCATTTGTTTGTTTTTCTTGGCTGTCCATGAAAACACTCAGGAGTGTTTTCCAATACCAAAGTTCATAAGTATCAATTCAATTTCTATCGTATTTCTTCCAAGTCTAACTTTTGCTTCCATAGTGTATCCCTGGGAAAACCACTGCCTGCATTAATTTAGTGCATGCCTACTTTTTACAAAATCAGATTTTAAAAATTAATTGAACTGAGCTGAATTGAATTGACTCAGCTCATTGAATCGAATCAACCCATTCTAAACATATTGTTCAATTGTATTGATCATATGAATTGGATCTTCAGTGAATTACATGCACATTCCTCACTGTTAACCTGGTTAAACCTACCTAATGTTATATTATTTTGCCATTGGAAAAAGTATACCTCTTTTAGTGGCATACTTCTACAGGATAATACACAATACATATACCTCTTATGATAATGATAAGATGAACATCAATTTTGAAACATAAAGCATATTAGCAGCAGGTTTTTTTATAAATATAGGTAGTCCTTGACACAACCATTCATTCATTTAGCAACTTTGAAGTTACAACAGCCCTGAAAAATAAATGACTTAAGCCAGTCTTCACATTTATGACTATTGCAGCATTGCAACAGTCATGAGTTGTGAGAAAAATTAAGGAACTTGGCCATTGGCATGTATTTACAAAGATTGCAGCATCGTAGATCATGTGATCATCTTTTGCAACCTTCCCGGCCAGCTTCCAACAAGGAGGGTAAATGGTGGGAGGCAGATTTCCTCAACAACTACAGTGATTCCCTTAGAAATGTGGCAAGAAAATTTATAAAATCACAGACTCAGTTTTTTTTCCCCTTAGCAACAGAAATTCTGATCCCAACTGTGTTTGTAAATTGAGGACTACCCATATGCAAGCATGTGCAATGAGATTAGGAATAGGCTTTCAACAGGTGGCAATGCCTGATTAATCTTGGCTGAGCTGAGAGGCTAAGCAAAATCAAATCTGGTTGGCAGTTGTATATTGTAGTAATACTACTATAGCAATAGCACTTATATAGTGCTTCATAGCAGACTCTGGTGATTTACAATGTCATCGTATTTCCCCCAACAATCTGAGTCCACATTTCACCGACCTCAGAAGAATGGAAGACTGAGTCACCCTTGAGCCCATCAGGATCAAACTCCAGACTGTGGGCAGGGTTAGTCTGCAATACTGCATTTTAAGCAGTGCGACATCACAGCTCCTACAGGGCTGTAGGCAAGATTGGGAAGTCAAAGCACAACTTGAAAAGCAGCAGTGGTGAACCACTCCAGTACTTTTGCCAAGAAAACTGCATAAACATTCCAGAAAATCTCTAGGATTCATGTTTGGCTCAGAGACTTGGCTAATATATGTAGCCCCAACTCCAGACAGACAAGTAATGGTAACTTCTCTACGGGTTGCCTTAGAATAAATAAAATTCAGTCAATCACTAAGGTTAGCATTTTTTTTAAAGCAAACAATCTTGGCTTACATGTTTTGATTTTGTATCAGTTTCTTCATCTCATTTCTTAATGCATTTCTCTTCTTTTTTTTCAAAACATTTCGGGGAGGAATTGTCAAGAGGGATCTTTTAAAATGTAGGAAAGTAGGCCTTATTTTAAAAGTCAAGCTCCCTGGTTTTGAAACAATAAAAGGCAATTTTTAGTGAAGATACTCACCCTGAAGATAGATGGCAGAGGGTTCTCAGTTTTATCCAGGATCGTGAGAATAAGATGAAAAATCCAGACCAGGAATTAGTCATTGACCCTTAAACCCAGTTTTGAACCTACTTTAAAACATAACCAGCAGATCCCCAGATTAAACTCAGCAGATTTACAAAGAGGTTTGGTAACAACCAGTATTCCTGTTTTGAGACTCCTGTAGCTTAGTCAAACTCGGAATTCCACAAACAATGGTCCAGAGGAGAGGTATTTTTAATTTACACACCTTATTTTAATAATATTTAATGAAGCAGCCCAGAACTAAGGAGAAATTTCCTAACCGTGGGAAAAATTAGCCAGTGTAACGGCTTGCTTCAGAAGTTGTGGGTGCTCCATCACTGGAGGCTATTAAGAAGAGACCAAACAACCATTTGTCTAAAATGGTAGAGGATCTCCTGCTTGAACAGGGGATGGGACTAGAAGACTTCCAAGGTCCCTTCCAATTCTTGTATTCTATTATTCTGTCTCCTTTTGGTTTTTGGGACACCTGAAATAAATGCACAGAAAGCAAAAACAGTTCACATCCAACCCACAAGCTTAGAGAACGAACCTCCACCCTCATCTTATAACCAAGATACAGATATTCGCCACTATCGCCGATCACATCCAGCCCATGTTTCAGAAAGCCAGTGAAGCAGCCTTTGGAGTAGGCCCCCTTCACCATGTCTGTGTTAGCTGCTATGACAAATATAGATTCATCCTGTCTTGGCGGTGTTGTCTATTCTATGGCGATAACAAAACTGTTGTACTATCAGCATTTTTTTGTCATTAACCTTCTTGCTGGTGTCATTGTAGCTGCTCTCTCGGTTTTTCTTCCAAGATGATCTCTTTCTTGTCTTTTTCTTTTCCTTCTCTCTCTCTGCTCTCTCCCCTGCCTGTCATCCTCCTTCCAATGAGAACATACCCAGATCTAGAGATGCTTTATCTCAGATGGAGGCATCAGAGCTTGGAAAAGGAAAAATCAGAACAGCCACAAACTTTATTGGAATCCTGTTTCTAATACCCTCCCTGCCTCATAGAAGTACGGTTATGGTTTTGTTTTCATCAAAGAGGAGATGTCATTTCCTTTAACTTCAGCTACAAGTGTCAGAGTGATTACAGAAGCCCAGGACAGAGGTGATAAGATTCATGATGGTGATGAGGTCTCTGGCAAGAGGCTATGAAATACAGACGAATAATCTATGCATTGATTTGGGGGGGTGGGGGTGGGAGGATAATGAGTGACACCAACCGACAACCAGGGCTGGACACTGAGCTTAAGTACAGTGAACCAAGATGCAAACATTGATCAGGGTGGAAATTCCATGAATTCACTTTGGACAAAGGGACTGGCTCAATCATTTTATATATTATGCTAACAGTGTTGTAACTGCTTGAAAATATAACCATAGTATTGCTTGAAAATATAACCTAGTATTTCATCTAGGAAACTCCCTGCACACTGGAGGCTGAAATCTGATTTCCACTTACAAGTGACTAATCTACAGATTGCTTGAAACCTCCCACAGTCCACCTTAAATTTGTTACTCACTGCAGCATTTTGCGTTCCAACATAATGTCCATTTTTTTCTTCCCTCTTTTATATGCACAGAAATGCATACAAATGGCAAAATGCATCCATTAGAAAAATGTGCTTAAAACTGTATATACTACCGGAGAAGAAATGTATCCTCTGTGTATATATGTACAAATACACACAATGCATTTATACTTGTATATATTCTTCCAATGCATGTATCAAATGCACATGCTATGGAAGCATGTATATAAATATAGATATGTTTTGTGTGCATTTTCCCTTATGTACAATTTTGTGCATACCTCTCCTCATCATGCATATCGGTGAGAAGAGTCCCCTAATGCATTTGTGCTTCAATGATTTTTAATACAGAATTGCATTTAAAAATTCAAAGAATTTTTTTAAAAAGATAGTAATTGCCCTGCAGTCTGTGCATGATGCCAAGAAGTAGGGGAATCACTTAATTCTTATAAAACTGTGAGCCATGTGGATTTCTCCTCCTCTCTAATCATTTAGTCTAAATCAGGTTGCTAGATTCCCTGATGCAGATATAGACTTGCATTTATGTAATCAGGTCATTCCTCGGTTGACTAAGGGCTTAGGTTGAGTAAGCAATTGGCTCAGTTAGTGGAATTGCTATTTGGCCTCTGAGTCCAGCTGGTGGAGTTTGAAATTCTGTCAAAAGAAAAACCAGTCAAAAGTCTGTCCTTTCCTGAATTGGTCCATCTTCCAGTATTCATTTATCAGTGCTTGGGGATACTGTGGTGACACAGCGGTTAGAATGTAATATTGCAGGCTAATTTTGCCGACTGTTACTAGTTCGATTCTCACTGGCTCAAGGTTGATTTAGCTTTCCATCCTTCAGTAAAATGAGGACCCAGATTGTTGGGGACAATATGCTGACTCTGTAGACCACTTTGAGAGGGCTGTAAAGCACTGTGAAGCGGTATTTAAGTCTAAGTGCTATTGCTATATTGGCAATCAGTCCAGTCAGTCAGGACAGGGGGGGAGATGTCCAGATTTAGAGAGAAAGAAGCAAGGAATTGAGCAACAAACTGGCCATGGAAAAACTCTTAAACTACAGAAGTCTCTCTCCTGCCTTTCTTCATTCAGAATATACTGTATGTCATTGAATCTGACCATGTTATTCTGTGGAGACTACTCCAGCATTTTCATTGCTTTCTGAGAAGGATTGGGGTTGGGGAATTACTCTGAGTATGTCAGCTTATTAAATGCTTCACAAACTAACATAGATTTTATCAAACTTGAATCCACAAACCCTACATTGTATTACCATTGTGATGCTCAATGTTGGCATTGGAATCTTATGGAGTTCTTGGAAATCCCACATTATTTCAAAAGGCTGGATATATTCCATGGCCCCTAGATTGCCAATCTTGGGCAATGTTTGTTCATTGTGCTCCTCTTACGTGTTTTAAGTAAGCTGACTATACTTTTGTCCCTCCTTCTAGTACTTCTTGTACTAAACAAATATTCAGTAATGTCAAAAATAAGCATTTTAAACACATATCATGGCATTCAATTTATTTTACTAATTTTATTTTAAATTGTCCTTCTAGAGTGGTGTACATAACATAGTCTTTCCCTTCCCTAATTTATTCACACACAAAAAAAACCTTGTAATATGAGCTTCACTAAGAGAGATGCTTGCTAGCACATTATTACTTTGTAAAGTGTTTGAGAAGTGATCTAAAATGGATTTTTCTTCAGGGTCTGCTGGAAATGAGGTGGAAGCTTCCAATAAGCACTAGATGGCAGAAAAGAAAGTTTGTTGTTGCATCTCTTTTCTGCCATCTAGACGTCATTGAGATGTCTGCAGCCCAGAAGCCCTGTTCTGCCCTGTTCCAGTTCCAGCTTTCTTAATCACTAGACCATAATGACTGATATGCAATAAAGTATAAATATCATTATATTTAAATTTTGTTTGTTTGTTTTTCTTCTAATAAGAATAAATCCCCCCAGAGTTCAGGTGGATAGTCTGAAAAGGTTTCCTAGAAGAACAGTCTTTATAATTCAGAAATGAGAGCTCTGAGCTTGTCTGATTGTTTATAGCATAATTATAATGAATCCCAGGGACAAGTGGGCACCTCCCTCTTGAATGACTATGCCAGAATTGCTGGGAACCTAACAACTTGTTATCTGGATCACTAGGAACAAGAAAAACACTTCCACCTCCTGATCCTGCTCTTGACAAAGGTGTGGGGGGGGTGTCAAATCAAACGTTTATTATCAATGGGCAATATGTGTACAATGAAATTGAAAATCCTGATGGTCCTGGAATAGGGATGGTATATCCACCCTGGATCTACTTAAACTCTCGTGGTATGTCAGGCACAAGTAACCAGGAATAAGAGTTGAGTTCAAAGCACTTCAAATTTATTCCATGCAACCTATACATCTTATTTACTAATGTCAAGGCAAATTAGCACTAGGTAAGAATGTCTTGCATAGGTATAAGATATTTCTTTTCTTTCTCTTACTTGGTCTTTATTTTATATACGTCACATATAGCTCACTCTGTTCAGGTATATAGCAATAGCACTTAGACTTATATACTGCTTTACAGTGCTTTACAGCTCTCTCTTAAGTGGTTTACAAAGTCAGCATATTGCTCCCAACAATCTGGATCCTCATTTTACCGACCTTGGAAGGATGGAAGGCTGAGTCAAACTTGAGCCGGTGAGACTTGAACTGCCAAACTTCTGGCAGCCAGCAGTCAGCAGAAGTTGCCTGCATTCCTGCATTTCTAACCACTGTGCCACCACGGCAGAAGTACTACACATAACCAGCTATGCTATAGAAATCACCTCCCTCTTTTTAACAAGCTGTGGTTTGTTCATGGGGTCTAATTTCCCATCAGTCAGACATTCCTGTCCACGCTGCCTATTTAAATGTTAGGCGTTCGTATACATTTCAGTGTATTTATGCATACATCCTAATCAGGGGTGGGATTCAAATTTCTTAACAACCGGTTCTATGTGCGTGACCTAATTTGTGGGTGTGGCTTACTGGTCACGTGACTGGCTGAGCGTGGCTTGGTGGTCTCATGACTGGATGGGTCAAAAGATAGAAATTCACTTTAACAATGCTCTTGGTGCGGGGTTGGACTAGATGACCTTTGAGTTCCCTTCCAGCCCTGGATTTCTGTGCTGTTTCAAAGCAACCTCTGAAGCTACGTCTAGTGCCACAGTTTGTGGTCCTTCCTTCCTCTCCTTTTTCTTTCCCTCCCTCCCTCCCTCTATCCATCCATCTGTCCGTCCATCCATCCATCCATATCTCATTCACATTCCTTTCCCTTCCCTCTTCCTCTCTTCCCTCCCTCTCTTTTTCTTCCTTTTGAGAGAGAGAGAGAGAGAGAGAGAGAGAGAGAGAGAAAGAAAGAAAGAAAGAAAGAAAGAAAGAAAGAAAGAAAGAAAGAAAGAAAGAAAGAAAGCAGGCATCTCTATGGTATTCATGGTATATTTTCAGCTGGAACCTCTTTCTACTTAAACCAGGGGTCCCCAAACTTGGCAACTTTAAGACTTGTGGACTTCAACTCCCAGAATTCTGGGAGTTGAACTCCACAAGTCTTAAAGTTGCCAAGTTTGAAGACCTCTGACTTAAACCTTAGTACAACACCCAGATATGTAAAGCCATTAAACATCTTGGATTAATCTTGAAACATTTTGCATACTTGTATTTATACAGAAAGAATTTTATTTTAACACTTATGGCTTCAATTCCAAAGCTACTTTTTATGAAACCTTTCTAAATGGCAAGTAGAAGTGAGCCTTTCTTGCAATTTTATTACCAAGAATTTACCACCATCTTCAAATTAAAGAGTTGCCTTCCAATAACAAAAAACACAAGTTTGCAAACTGGCTGAACACACATAATTTTGTACGTTAAATGAACCATAAAGTGGATGAGGGAAAATATTTGTGAGAAATATTTACTATGTTTTTTGCTTGTCAAACTTAAAAGGCCATTGGACACTCCATAAAGGTTGTGGCAGCAATAGAAGTAATGAAGCAGCAGCTAGGCAAACTGCTGAATAGTTTGAATTATGCTTTGGAAATTGAGCAAATGAATGAGACCTAAAGGTAAGCTGTTCTCTACAAAATCCACTCTGAACTTACCACACTAAGCCTGGCATTAAAAAGCAGAGCAACTTACTACTTTTGAAGAGGAGGATATGGAAGGAAGAAAGAAGATTGGCTCCAACAGTTTTAGGAGACTGCATAGTTTTGATTACCCAGAACATTCCCAAGGCAGGAATCAATACTATATTAGCTTCAAATGTTCTTTTTGTTAAACACTGAATCCAGGCATACTGGATGGTTGGATGCTCCCAGGAGGCTGCAGGAAGGCCTCCTAGGCCCAAAATGGGGCCTAGCAAGCCTCCTTGGAGTCTCTTGGGAGCAAAAATGGGGTGGGGGTGGCAGCGCTGGACCCCCACACGCCCCATTTTTGCTCCCAGAAGGCTACCCTATACTTACCTGGTAGCCAGATGGGCCTCATGGGGACTTCTGGGAGGGGCTGGGCAGGGTTTCTAATGGGTGCCCCCCTCCCATTAGAAACAGCTGCCGGGCAAACAGAGAAAAGCAGGATTCAACCTATACAAGCCTCTCCACGTGTTCCTCGGCAGAAGGCAAGTGGTAAGGGAAAGGCAACCGCCTGTGGCAGCAAAAGGCAAGTGTGGGGGGAAGGCGACTGGGGCTTCAGAGCTTCACTCACCCAGGAAGATCAGTAATGGCAGGGCCATAGAGGAAGGCAGGCAGCAATGGCTGGCCTGCCAGGCAAAAGCAGGCTGCAGGCATGTCACACATGCTCACAATGTTGCACATGTGCAATAGGGACTGACTGGGCAGGGAGTGCAGAAGCAGGCTGAGAGGGGCGGGCCAGCCAGGGGGCCATTTTACTGGTTCTCCAAACTACCGGGAGCCCTAACATCCGGTTCTATAGAACCAAACAGAACCGGTAGAATCCCACCCCTGATCCTAATTCAGAATATAAACTGCCACAGCCAAGTAATTCTGCATTGTTTAAGAACACACGCCAGTGCAATATGTTCCCTAAGGCTTACCCCTTTATGAACATTAGCTGTGTTGTGTGCTTCAATTACAGAAAGGATAAGAGAGATTTTCCAGTTACCCAAAAGAAAAAACAGTACTGTTGAGAGAGATCACTTGCTTTATTTGAAAAAGAAAAAAATAATCTCAGGTTCAGTTCTGGGTAACACAAAGACTAGAAAAACAAACCCAGAAATGTCTTTAATAAGAGGAGAAAACTTTAAGGGTTTGGTTGATGCATACATACAGATGGACACCAGCATTACTGTGCTTTTGCATGAGGGATATTTGGGGACCACAGAATGTGGGGGGAAGCTTAGTTTTCTGTCCTTAGCCACAATCCCATTGAAAGCTTCCTCTGTTCCATTTCTTTAAAGCTCAGGGAAAACTACATTGCGATGGCGATAATAGGTCAGCTAGATCAGGGGTCACCAACATTTTTGACCTCAGGGACCACCAAACTCATAATTTTAAATCCCGGGGACCACTAATATGAATTTTGACTGACAGTGGCTTGCTGACGTTGGTAGGAGAGAGAGGGAGAGAGAGAGATCTGATCTCTCACCTCTCACACACACAAACACACAGTGGTAGGGGTGGGATTCAAATTTCTTAACAACCAGTTCTGTGGGTGTGGCCTAATTTGTGGGTGTGTCTTGGTGGTCATGTGACTGATTGGGTATGGCTTGTATGTAAATATAAATATTTATGTAAATATTGAATTTTTTATAAAAAAAGAGCAACTTTTACCCAAACTCAGGCAAAGCAGGCAGGCAGATTGAGTTTCTCACAGAATCACAGATTCATTCAGAGATCTATCTATCTGCTATTGGCTATCTGAGTCTGCACGGACAAATAGAAGCTTCAGTACTAAGGAAGGTTTGGTTCTGCTTAAAAGCAGAGCCGAAGATCTAAAAATTAGCTAGGAAGCAAGAAATCCAATGGTTTCCTGCTTTCTAGCTAATCTAAATCTCCCAGCACAGCAGAAGAAGCTGATGTATGAGAAAAAAAGGAAAAATAGCAACTTAGCAGGCAAGTTTGCCAGGTAAGGAGTGAGTAGGCAGGGAGGGTTCCCGCAGGCCATGTGGGCAGCGCAGCCTTGTGTTCCCAGGCAGCCTGGATTAATTGCTTTGGGGGGTGCTCTGGGGGTGACATTTTTCTGCGGCCCACCAAAATTTTCTCTCGGACCACCAGTGGGCTGTGGCCCATTGGTTGGTGACCACTGAGCTAGATTATAACTGGGTGAGGAGTTGATTAAATATTTTCTAGAAGTATGCTACTACCCCAATGAAAACTAGGGGAGCGGTGCTCTGACTTCTTTTTATTTAGCTAATCTTCCAAAGTGGAGTAGTGATTACGGCATCAGGTTAGAAAGTGGGTGACCATGAATTCTAGTCCCACTTAAGGCCCCAAGCTATCTGAGTGACTTTGGGTCAGTCCCTCTCTCTTAGTCCTAGCAAGAAGCAGGGAATGGCAAACCACTTGCAAGCCTGCTAAGAAAACTCTCCAGGAAGTCACTCAGGGTCAAAATTGACTTGAAGGCACAAAAAAAATTAAAAGACAAAAAAGCTAATTATGCTACTGAAGGCATCGTTATTTTGCCTCTTCCTTGATACCCCCAAGATATACTACAGGTTAGTAGTAATTTAAATAGATCAACATATAAAGCAGTTTTCTATATGAGTGTTCTGCATGCGGAATGGAATGTGTGGATGATCTTGTGGGATGAAGAGAAGAGATGCTGCTTAGGAAATAATCAGACAAGAGAAAGGAACTCCACAGATATTTAGGAAGGACAATAGATCAAACAGTTAAAAGTGGCAGCAGAAAATTTGTGTTTTCAGACTTGAAAAGTTCTATTACTGTAGCCTTACGACAAAGTAGAATTTGTTTATCTTGTGGTGTTTCCTGTCTGATTTGCTTGGGAGGCCTGACAACACATTTGTGTCTTTTTGTGGGAAAAAAATGTTGTGTGAGATAATAAAGTAGTACCAAATGATTCACAGTGTGTGGGGTGTGTGTGTGTGGAAATCACACTTTCTCTCAAACATAGTGGAATATTCAGGACAGTTAACATGAAATTCTTATTCATGAAGTACAAAGTTAATCTGTGGAAAATTTCCCATCATGAAATGAGATATTTGGGAAAGGTTGGAAAAGAGGAACAGGCACAAATCAGGGGTGTCAGACTGGCAGCCTGTGGGCCAGATGCATCACATGCAGGCCACGCCCACCCCAGTTCCAGTGAATAGGGAAAACATCACGAAGCATCACATGATGGCAATGTGACACTACAAGTTTGACACCCGTGGCATAAATAATCAGTGAGTAGAGGTGGAAGCAGTTCAGAGTTTATTTCATGAATGACAGTTTAACCAAGATGGAACAAATACTGAGAAGAAGCTATTCTAGTCATTCAAAGACATTCACCTTAATTAACACACTATAAATGAGGATAGGAAATTTCTTTAAAATTCTGAGTGGGAAGGTGCCAATATGTTCTGCATCTTGATTCTAGATATGCATTAAACCTTCAGGTAGTCACAGTAGGAATGAAATGCTGAGTTAAATGAGCCTTTAGATCAACATGCCATTATGCACTCATTTTTTTTCAAACATTTTTCGTGATGTTTTCAAAGTAATAGGAAGAACACACAATAATACCATTGTGATTAGTTGAGCCATAGATTGTGACACAGGATACTTTCACATATTCAGTCAATCTAGAAATATTATACTTATATTGGATGTTCTCCACCACTCATTGTCCATCACTCAAAATGAAGTGTGGCATATGAAATGGTTGTCTCTACCACATGATTGGTCTGCCAGATTAAAAGAACATTCCTTTAAAATGGAATATATTACATCTATTTCAGAAAACCACCAAGAACTAAACATAAACACAATCTGTAGGTGATTTCTTTTTCGCCCATTCAATTGTGTCTTTCTTGGAGACTGCTTGGACTAATCCCTGCAGTTTTCTTGGCCAGGTTTTTTAGAAGTGATATGCCATTGCCTCCTTTGAGAAAAAGTGACTGGCTCAAATTCACTCAGCTAGTTTTGTGCCTAAGATAGGACTCCTGGTTTTTAGCCTTTGCCTTAACTCCTATCCCAAACGGACTCCCTTTTAAGTGATATTATTCTCTGCTTCAGATTACCCTTTAGACTAAAGTGAATTCTTAGATTTTATTCTTAAGAATACATTTCAATTATTAAAGAAAGCGTTGGCAATAAGCAAATTGGTGGCATATTAGCATATTTTGTGATAATGCCCAATTAGTACTTTAAATCATATGTCAATGAAGAAACTGGAATATCAGCCAACCAACCTGAAAATGATTTATTGTCTATGTTTCATAATAAACATAAATGAATCTGGGAGAAAACATAGTTCCATCTTCATAGTTAACAATTAGATTTGTTATATTAAAAATTGGGGAACTGGTGTGTGTATGTGTGTTTGTGTGTGTGTGTGTGTCGGAGGTGGGGATCCTGGCAGTAGGAGCAGTCAAACAGTGGAATCAATTACTCAGAGAGGTTGTGGGCTCCTCTTCACTGTATACATTCAGAGAGAAGCTGGTCAGCCATCTGTCACCAATACTTGCACTGAGCAAAGAGTTAGACTTGACCTAAAGATCCCCTTCCAACCCAATGATTCTGGGAAAACAGGTTGAATTAACAATGAGAATAGCAGTAGGTTGAGAAAGAATGGAAACACTTCCCATTCACTCTTTCTCAATGTTAAATCCCACTCCCCAAAGTAGCATTTAGAGTTCACAAATCTTCCTTTACTTTCTGTCTGCAAAGCTCCGATCTATGACCAATAAATTTAATGCAGCTGATCTGCTTTAGAAAAATTATAGTTTGCATGGAATTTCAACTTCTCCTACAAGTGACTACTCTGCATGTACGGTCTTTAAGCTGTCTCTCAATTAATGGAGAAAGCAGTGAAGCAACAACAAAAAAGCTTTTTTAATATATATGTGTGTGTGTGTGTGTGTGTGTGTGTGTGTAGGTCTTGGTGTATTCGGGTCTTGTCCCATGTAAGATTGAGAATACCTTGGCAACGTTTCGACGAAATCTCATCCGTCATCTTCAGGCTGGTGTCTTCAGCTTCGTTCTTCTGGGAGAAGTGTGTGATAGTGGCTGTTTTTCCCTTTTAAACTCCAGAGTTGGCTGTGTTGTTACTTCTTGATTGGTTGATGGAGTTGATGTATGCAGATTGGATGGCTTTTTCCTGAGACCCTGTGTGGCTGAGGTGCTGGCTGTGTGTCTCTCAGCCTTTTGTGTTGTAACAATAGAACTCAGAAGGTCATCACACAGCCCATTACCCAGGTCGTTACAACACAAAAGGCTGAGAGACACACAGCCAGCACCTCAGCCACCTCGAAACGTTGCCAAGGTATTCTCAATCATACACGGGACAAGACCCGAATACACCAAGACCTACATATATATATATATATATATATATATGAATTTGTCTGACTAAAATGGGAGGTAAAATCCTGGATCCTGATGGCACCAAGCAATGTAAACAGACTTTAGATTTCTTTACAAGCCCCTTTTCATGAGTGAATGCCCTGGCATCTGCTCCCAAAATGTCCCCAGCCTGTTTTTAAAAAAACTGACCTGCATATAGATTGGCCTTAATGACCAAATGTTTTAGAAATTCATTGCAGGAGAACAGCTGAAAGCAGTTGATTGGTTTGAACTTTATTGTGTGCACCTTGATTCCCAGACCAGCAATAAAAAGGAAGGTCAGCTGGCAAACATTTGGATATTAAAAAAAAATAAAAATAAAAGAAAGATTTGTTCCCATTTCTTCCAACTATACATGGGTGGAAAGGACAGGCAGAGCAGTTTTTTAAATTTTGGTTTTAGTCATGTAATAGTAACTGACAATACTGCTACCCTTCAAAAAGACCTCAACTATGTGTCAGAATGGTCAAACAAGTGGCAACTTCAAATCTCAACAAACAAATGTTCTGTCTTACATATAGGTTAAAAAAATCAGAAAATAAAATACAAGCTGAATGGTCAAGACCTTGTTGATGACCCCCACTATGTAAGGATCTTGAAGTACTCATCTCTAATAATCTAAGTGCTAGAGCCCACTATAACTGCATAGCCAAAAAGGCATTAAGAGTTGTTAACCTAATCCTACATAGCCTTTTTCCAGTAATATTGCACTATTAACTAGAGCATACAAACATTTGCTACACCAGAGGTCCCCAAACTTGGCAACTTTAAGACTAGTGTACTTCAACTCCCAGAATTCCTGAGCCAGCTGTGCTGGCTGGATAATTCTGGGAGTTGAAGTCCACAAGTCTTAAAGTTGCCAAGTTTGGAAGCCTCTGCACTACACCAATACTCAAATAGAACTCATCAGTCAGGAACCCACACTACATATTGGATATAATACAGTCGAAAAAGTCCAGAGATATTTCACAAGAAGAGTCCTCCACTCCTCTACCTGCAACAGAATACCTTATGCCACTAGACTTGAAATTTTAGGCTTAGACAATCTAGAACTACGCCGCCTTCGGTCCAACCTAAGTGTAGTACATAAAATTATCTATTGCAAACCCATCAATGACTACTTCAGCTTCAACCACAACAATACAAGAGCACACAATAGATACAAACTCAAGGCAAACCCACCAAACTTGATTGCAGGAAATACGACTTCAGCAACAGAATGGTCAATGTCTGGAATACTCTACCTGGCTCTGGTTTCTTCCCCAAACCCCCAAAACTTTAACCTTAGACTGTCTACTGTTGACCTCACCCCTTTCCTAAGAGGTCTGTAGGGGGCGTGCATAAGCACACCAATGTGCCTACCGTCCCAGTCCTAACGTTCCTTTTTATTCATATCCATTTCATGTATTCATAATCATGTTTATACTTATACCTGTTATCTAATACTTGCTTGACAAAATAAATAGATACTCAAAAATATAATAATATGCTTATTAAAATAACAGGCACAGTTTTCTCCAGAACACTCTTAAACTATGTCAGGAAGTTAGCAAAATGGAGATTGGAATGAGTGCTGAACTTACCTTATTGGTGAGCAAGTGAATGGGACATGCTTGAATTGAGATTCAGCTATGTCCTATCATCCATTGGTTCAGCTCTTGAGTTCCCATCTCATTTAGTAAAAGGTAGATAGCTTCAGGGGTGGGATCTGACCGGTGTAACTACCGGTACGGTGATTTTACATTTTGTGTGCGCATGCTACATATGCTACATATGATATAGGACACCCTAAAGCCATTTCTGTATTAACCATAAAATTCAGACCATGGTCTAAATGGCTCTCAACTTTGGCAACTTTATGATATTGGACTTCAACTCCCAGTTCTGGCCATCACATTTTAAGAAGGTCTGGTTGATAAAGGATATGAAGTGAAGTTTAATAAACAACATACAAAACATACACACAAATCTGATTAACATTAGTGTTTTTAAAATTAATAAACATTGAAACAGAAGTTCTGAAGGTGGTAGACTTTCCTACAAGGAATGTATAGTATATAAGTAGAAACTAGCGACCATCTTTCAGTGATGCTTCCTTATGGTACAAAGATAACAGATAATCAGAGTTGGAAGGGACCTTGTAGCAGGGGTGGGATTCAAAATTTTTAACAACTGGTCCTGTGGGTGTGGCTTAGGTGGTAGGTGTGGCTTGGTGGTCATGTGATTGGGTGGACATGGCTTGGTGGTCATGTTATTGGCTGGATGTAGCCAACTCAATATCACTCACATCGAGGCACACATCTCGCCTGGCCTCTCATGACTGTGGGGATGCTGCAACAGTCGTAAGTGTGAAAAATGGTCATAAGTCACTTTTTTCAGTGCTATTGTAACTTTAAATGGTCACTCCACACAAGCAAAGTACCAGCAAAGGAGAGGAAAAAAACTACAGAGATGTTCCTGAGACAGGAAGTCTAGTCCTGCCAAGAATGTAATAAGGGTTAACGGAGAGGCAGTTTCTGTAAGCAACACCAGAATGTTTCCTTTCTGCCTTCCTTACAGGATTAGGCCAGTAATTTCTTCTAACAACCGGTTCTCCAAACTGCTTAGAATGTTAACAACCAGTTCTAGCGAATAGGTGCGAACTGGTAGAATCCCACCCCCGCCTTGTAGGTCATCTAGTCCAACCCCCTGCCCAAGCAGGAGACCCTACACCATTTCTGACAGATGGAAGTTCCATCTCTTCTTGAAAGTTCTGGGCCCCTCCCTTATTCCTGGTGATTCAGGAAATTGAGGACCTGAACTCAGGCTGTTGCTGTTGAATGCCAGGTCTGTTATTAACAAGGCCCCCCTCATTCAGGATTTAATCATTGAGGAGAGGGCTGACCTGGCATGTATTACTGAAACCTGGCTGGGCCAAGAGGTTGGTGTCCCTCTTTCAGAGATGTGCCCAGATGGGTTTCAGATACTGCACCAGCCACGACTTCAGGGAAGGGGTGGAGGGGTAGCAACCATTGTCCGGAAGAGCTTCTGTTCTCGCAGGCTCCCTGCTCCAGAGATTGTGGGGTGTGAGTGTCTCCTCTTGAGGCTGGACTCAGGAGTTCAGCTGGGCTTGTTGCTAATGTACCTGCCTCCCAGCTGCATTGCAACGGCCCTGCCTGTGCTGCTGGAGGTAGTAGCCAGGTTGGTGGTGGAGTTCCCCATGCTTATGGTGCTGGGGGATTTCAATTTGCTGTCACTCGGTGAATCCTCAGATGCAGCCCAGGAGTTCATGGCTTCCATGACAACCATGGACCTGACTCAAGTAATTCAAGGTCCGACCCATAGGGAGGGACACACACTCAACCTGGTATTTCTCTTGGAGCAGTAGAAATATGATCTGAAATTAAGGGGTATAGACATCTTTCCCTTGTCATGGTCAGATCATTCCCTGCTGAGGCTAGACTTTGGGATGCTGGTCCCCCATCGCAGGGAGGTGGAACCGATTAAATGGTTTCGCCCCAGACGCCTAATGGACCCAGAAAGGTTCCAGAAGGAGCTTGGGGAGATACCAGATTCTCTAATCCACAATCCGGCTGATGCCCTGGTTGCTGCCTGGAATAGGGTGGTGACAGGGGCATTAGACCGGGTTGTGCCTTTGCGACCTCTCAATGGCAGCCAATCTAGGATGGCTCCCTGATTTACTGAGGAGCTCCAGGAGACAAGACTGAGTGGCTGTGCGTACTGCCCCCCCAGGGACCATGTTGATTTTCCATCTTTGGTTCTGAGTGGGGAGAAATTGTCCCCCTCAGGATGGGTTTGCAATCTGGGTGTCCTCCTAGACCCACGGCTGAAATGGAGCAACATCTATCAGCCGTGGCTAGGGGAACTTTTCCACAGGTCTGCCTGGTGCACCAATTGCGACCCTACCTGGACCGGGAGGCTCTTCTTACAGTCACTCGTGCCCTAGTCACCTCACAACTGGATTATTGCAATGCACTCTATATGGGGCTACCCTTGAAGAGCATTCGGAGACTTCAGTTGGTCCAGAACACAGCCGCGCAAGCTGTTGTGGCTGTCCCGAGATACACCCACATATCACCAATTCTCCGCGAGCTGCACTGGCTTCCTATTAGTCTCCGGGTGCAATTCAAGGTGTTGGTCATTACCTATAAAGCCCTATATGGCTCAGGACCAGGTTATCTCCAGAATCATCTCCTACCCTGCGTCTCCCTGCGGCCGTAAGATCCCACAGAGTCGGTCTCCTCAGGGTTCCGTCAGCTAAACAATGCCGGCTGGCGGGCCCGCAGGAGAGGGCCTTCACTGTGGCTGCCCCGGCTCTCTGGAACCAGCTACCTCCCAAGGTCCGGACTACCTCCACCCTACTGGCCTTCTGCAAAGCAGTCAAAACCTGGCTTTTCTGGCAGGCATGGGGCTGTTGATCTCGCGACTGAGATCTAGCGAGATCCAGCCCTTCTGTTGTTTGTTGTTTTTTAAATTGTTTTTAAATTTTTTAAATGTAATTCTTTTGTGTTTTTTTGCTGTAAGCCGCCCGGAGTCCTTTGGGAGTTGGGAAGCATATAAGTTTGATTAATAATAAATAAATAAATAAATAAATAAATAAATAAATAAATAAATAAATAAAGGCTCTCCCACAACTTCCGAGGGTAAGTTGTTCCATTGGTTGTTCTCATTGTCAGAAAGTTTCTCTTTATTTCCAGATTAAAGCTCTCCTTGTTCAGTTTCCATCCATTATTCCTTGTCTGGCCTTTGGGTGCTTTAGAAAATAGCTTGACCCCTTCCTCTCTGTGGCAGTCCATTAAATATTGGGAGACTGCTGTCATGTCTCCCCTGGTCCTTCTCTTCACTAGACTAGCAATGCCCAGTTCCTGTAACCGTTATTCATATGCTTTAGTCTCCAGTGCCCTAATCATCCTGGTTGCTCTTCTCTATAAAAAAGATAGGCAATCTTCAAAATCTCTCCCACTTTTAGTATGCTATGATGTAACAATAATTTTGAGTCTCATAAAATCTTGATTTCAACCATGGATGAATGGGAAGTACTCTGAGATATGTGCACTACGCCAAGTTTCATAAAAGTAAGGAACAGAGTTTTCAACAATATAACTAAGCCGCAGCTATTTTTTGTTGCCTTTATTCAACATGTTTATTTGTAAAAACTGAAAGCACCACAGTCTATTTGAAATCTGGGAGTCGTTTTAGCATTAAATGGTAACTTACAGATGCAATACAGAAGAAAGGATGCAGCACAAAAAGATGAAGTTCCCAAATCCTTTTTTTAAAATTAAAATCAGCAGGAAATTCTGGATGTCGTCTCTTGAAAAAATAAAGTCCTGAATTCTTTTCCTGTCTTCCAAACAAATGTGTGGAGTTCATTATATCTCATCCTACCAGGCATCACAGTGCTAATAATGATGTTTTAATAGTGCCTAGGACGCTTAAGTTTCTTGAAATCTGATATGCAACACTAGCTAATATGAGCAGCATCACCTTTTTAATAAATCCATTTACTTTAATGAAGAACTCGGTTTTATTTTACTGATAAAGACTAATGGCATTACAGGCCTTGTGTTCATAATTTAAATTGCAACCAGGTTTCTTCTCCTCCATTACTTATTTTTAGATTGCAATAATATTCACCTTGAGAATTTAGTTAATCAACTAACTAGAGGTTTCTGGTTGCTTCTCTTGAGCAGAATATATTTATATGCTTCCTATAACAGGAGAAGAAAACAAGCTGAAAGTTTTTCTGGAACCTTTTATCTTTTTTAAAAACCTAGTCTTATTTTTCTGCCTTTTTTGAGGTCATAACTTAGCTGGGTCTGGTTAACAAGTTCTCATTGTTGAGAAGCATAGAAAGAATGTGGGAGAAAATTCAAACATAAGCCTTACATAGCCTTCTTTTTTTAATGAAATCAAGGCCCAATGAAGCTTCATAAATGAATGACAATGTTTGGAAAATATAGGAACTCATTTCCTTTGATAGGTTAGAGGCAATTTAACCAATCTGTGTTTATAATTACTGTCTAGTTTATTTAGCGTGAAAGAATCTACTTGTTACCCATTTATAAATAAACAAGATGGAATTGCTTGCTTATACCACAGCAGTCCTGTTATGATTTATTTTCTTTTTCTTTTTTTCCCATTACACAAGCCTGCCTGTATTCCTAATGCTTAAATGGTGTTTTTGTCCAATTACAACAAATTCTAGTACTTTGATTGGAGAAAAAAAAATCTTTTGACTATTTTGCAACGTTTGCACCGTGTTATATATATATATATATATATATATATATATATATATATATATATATGTACATTTCAACTCTTTTAAAAAGCCCAATGCTTTTTGTTAGTTAAAAATAGTTTTGTGCAAGAGGGGATAATATCTATTGCCTATATTCTGGCACTTGGTAAGTCACCAAGGATATTATTTTTCTTGGCCCAAACCTCATGGTAAAGTTGCTACTGCTAGTTCATTGGAAACTCAGATCAAATTAAGAGACTTTACAGGGCCTGGCTGCTACAAATAGTGTCCTTTTAATAAATTGTAAACAAGTCTTTAGACCACCTAAACAGACTTCAACGATCTACCACAAACAGCTGATCTTAATTTGAGCACAAGGGAAGTTTCTCACTTTCTCTAACATAGTCATATTTATGAATTTGAAATCATGCCATAAATCTTGCTCCTTCTTGCAAGTGGAAGATAAATCATGTAGTTTTGCTGATGAACAAATGAATGTCAGAAGGATCCAATCTCATATACAGCATTAAATATGTAGTGCTGCATTGAATATAAAGGTTTTACAGAACAGGAACAGGCTAATTTATACAGGCTATAAGTCAGAGAATATAGAGGGATAGAGCATCAATTTGTGTCTATGCATGTTAGTAGCCACAGTAACATAAAAATGAGGTTGTATCATCATTATTCTATCATTATACAAGCAATGCAATTGTGTCCTTTGCTTCAGTTGCATTACGTCATAACACAAACATAAGTCTGTACATGTTTCTTGCTACCATAAATGTACAGCACCGAATAAGCTGTCCCCACACAGCTAGCTCAATGCCACATATTTGTGATATGGAGAAGTATTTACTGAATGGCATTTAATCACATATGGCAGAGATGACCATTATTTCGCTATGGATGTCAGAAGTTCAGAGTTTATCACACGTGGGATATGCCATTTTCAGAGAGAGAATAAAATATATGATACCACTTTATTTCTTATTACTATTGTATTTATATATAAGATCCATAAGATCAAACATATTAATCCATAGCAGTCAAAACAAACCTGAATGTGGCTGCACAATGGGTCAGAGTTACATGAAAAGGAACATCATGAAGTTGAAAAAGCAGAAAATAGCACTTAGCAATAGCACTTAGACCTGTGTACCGCTTCACAGTGCTTTACAGCCCTCTCTAAGCAGTTATGGTTAGGGTCAGCATATTACCCCTAACAATCTGGGTCCTCATTTTATTGACTTCGGAAGGATGGAAGGTTGAGTCAACCTTGAGCCTAGTGAGATTCGAACTGCCAAATTGTAGGCAGCTGGCAGTCAGCAGAAGTAGCCTGCAGTACTGCACTCTAACCACTGTGCCAACCACGGCTCTTATTCTAAAAATATTTTAGAATATCTGTGAACGTGCCAATGTCTTCCTTTATTCCTTTCTTTATGTCAGGAGCACCTACAAATTATAGATATGTAACATTCAACACTGAGCAAATAAAATAGGCCACAGAAATATAGCATAAATAGCATAAATAAAATTAAATGACATTCGCCCAGTATCAGGCCATGTCAGCAGCATTCTCTCACCAGCATGAGGTCTTCCTTTATACATGTTGAAGGATATTGTACGCACTGTGGCATATGGCACATTCACACAGAAGTGTCTTCTATGCGGAAGCCTATATTCTTTATTTCTGATCTTTATATACTACCAGAATGCCTTTTCCCATTGTTCCTAGCTGGCGTAACCAAGATGAACTGTGATATGAATTCCACTGTTGGAGCATTAGGATCTAAGATTAAAGTTTAATCTTGAAAGTTAACTTTCCATTCTGAACTGCTACTATCTCACAGTTCAGCCTATGTCCCTGTGTACTTAAGCATCCAGTTCGCTATTTTGACTTCCATGAGGGAGGGTAACATGCAACTGTGGTACACAGATAAAAAGACAACTCATCCAATGAACATTTGCAAAATGCATATCAGAAACTGAGAATATCAAGTAATCCTAAAGTAAGTAATCCTAAAATCTTTAGGATAGGATTTTAGCTGCGGTTTCCAAATTATTCTTATTCTTTAATTTACTCTTGTTCCTCCCATCCCTTTGCTATACCAGACAATGTTTTTTGGGCTGGTGATATACCAAACGGCTTGCACGGGACATAATAAATATGTCTCACAAAGTTCAGAGGAAATAACAGGTATTTCAGAAACCTCATTTTTAAAATATGCATCCAACGTCTGGAAGCTATTAAAAAGCCAAATAAACAAAAAAGATTAAACTTCAAAGAAATGTCAACAGCTTTTCCTCTTCTATAACAGACAGCTTTCTCTACTTTTGTCTGTAGCCACATCTGGAAGGTGCTTCATACATTTCTAAACAGAAAACTGTATTTATTGTCTTTATGGAAAATAAATAACTGATAAATTTTATGAGAGGTTTTAAAAGGTGAAATTCACTTCCTGGTTTTATATATACTTTTCTAATAACAGTAACAATGGGTTGTGGGGGGAAATGTTTTTAAATTGTTTTAAATTATATAGAGAGGGAGGGAGGGAGAGAGAGAAAGAAAAAAAGAGAAGCTGAATTGGAAGAAGATGAGCATGTTTTAAAATTTCAGGAAAAACTATCAATCTGTGCATTGCTGATGTCACTACTCTGATAGCTGAAAACACAAAGGATCTGCAAACTTTAATAACAACGCTCAAGAAGCACAGTGAAAAAATGGGACAGAAATTAAAATAAAGAAGGTCAAACTAATGACAATAGGTAAATAACAGGAATTAGAATTGACAATGATTATATCAAAGGGGTAGGTAGCTTCCGCCTTTTAGGATGAACCATCAAAAATAAAGGAACAAACGATCAAGAAGTAGAAAGAAAGACCAATCCTTGAGATAGAGCAGCCATGAAGGCCATAGTGCAGGGGTGTCAAACTCAAGGCCCCAGGGGCTGGATTTAGCCTGTGAGGTGCTTAGATCTGGCCCTCAGGACCACCCTCGAAACAGCGAAGGACTGGCCCGCCGTGCCTCTGCCAGCAAAAACAGAGGTAGCAAGTGTTGCAAGCAGCCCTCCTGTCAAGCTCTCTTTTTGCTGGTAGAGGGTTGCAGGAGGCGGTTCCAGGCAAAAACAGAGCTTGCGAGGTTTCCGTTTTTGCTGGCAGTGGGTTGCAGGAGGCCGTCCCAGCCTTCGGGCCCTCACAGGCATCCCCAACATGAGTGATGTCATGCTGGCCATGACCACCCTGCCCATGCCCACCCCAGCCCCCGAGGTCAAACACAACCCTGATAGGGCCCTCAGTGAAATCAAATTTGACACCCATGTCAAATTTTTATACCTACAAAGGTCAGAATTGTGCAAGACATGGTATTCATATCAGGAGAAGTTGGAGGGACTGAGTAAGTACAGTCTAGAGAACAGAAGGGAAAGGGAGAGATGATTGAAACCTTTAAATATATTAAGGGTGCGAATAAGGTATCTTTCTCAACCGTTTAATTTAATTTAAACAATTAAGAAACGATTGGACAACCATTTGTCTGAAAAGGTATAGGATTTCCTGCCTGAGCATGGGGTTAAACTAAAAGACCTCCAAGGTCCCTTCTGGTTCTGTTATTCTGTTGATTGATTGATTGATTGATTGATTGATTGATTGATTGGACTTATATGCCGCCCTATCTCCCGAAGAACTCAGGGCGGCTCACATCATAAAAGCACACAATACAAAATTTAAAAGTTATTTAAAAATTATTAAACCAAAAGCCAAACAATATCTAAAACCCATAAGAATACTACACCTAAAACATATAAAAACCCACCCCCCCTCAGTCCAGGCCGGCTTGTTGGAAAAGCCACATCTTCAGGTCATGATGGAAGGAACGGAGGCCAGGGGCCAACTGAAGCTCCAGAGGTAACTGATTCCACAGGGTGGGCGCTCCCATAGAGAAGGCCCTACCCCTGGGGGTCGCCAGCCAACACTGTCTAGCTGACGGCACCCCAAGGAGGCCCTGTCTGTGGGAGCGCACAGGGCAATGGGCAGTCGATGATGGCAAGAGATGTTCCTGCAAATACCCCAGCTCCAAGCCATGTAGGGCTTTATAGGTAAGTACCAGCACCTTGAATCTCACCTGGAGGGCAACCGGCAACCAATGCAGTTCACACAGGAGGGGTGTAATATGGGAGTATCGGGATACTCCCATCATAACCCGCACGGCTGCATTCTGCACCAGTTGAAGCCTCCGAGTGGTCCGCAAGGGCAGCCCCATGTAGAGAGCATTGCAGTAGTCGACGCGGGAGGTAACAAACGCATGAGTAACTGCACGCAAGGCATCTCGATCCAGATAGGGGCACAACTGGTGCACCAGACAAATCTGGGCAAACGTCACAGCCCCCACCTGCTCCTCCAGACTGAGCCATGCATCCAGGAGGACACCCAAGTTGTGCACCCTATCCACGGGGGGCAACACCTCTCCCCCCATGCCTAACAATGGAACATCCTGGATCATCCAAGATGCCGGTACACACAGCCACTCGGTCTTGGCCAGGTTGATCTGGAGCCTGTTCCTTCCCATCCAGATCCGTACCACCTCCAGGCAACAGGACATCACATCGAGGGCATCACTGAGTTGGTTTGGAGTGGAAATAAAAAGCTGGGTATCATCAGCATACTGATGATACCTCACCCCAAAACCCCGGATGATCTCACCCAGTGGCTTCATATAGATTTTGAACAGGAGGGGAGAGAGGACCGACCCCTGGGGCACCCCACAAGCAAGGAGCCTCAGGGTCAACCTCTGCCCCCCTGCCAACACCGATTGCGAATGACCCAAGAGGTAGGAGAAGAACCACCACAAAATGGTGCCTCCCACCCCCATCCCCTTGAGGCGTCGCAATAAGATACCATGGTTGATGGTATCAAAAGCCACTGAGAGATCTAATAGAACTAGGACAGAGGAATGCCCCCTGTCCTGAGCCCTCCAGAGATCATCCACCAGCATGACCAATGCCGTCTCCATGCTGTATCCGGGCCTGAAACCCGATTGATACGAATCTAGATAATCAGCTTCCTCCAGGAACCCTGGAAGCTGTTGAGCCACCACGCTCTCAACAACCTTCACAACAAAGCGAAGGTTGGAGACAGGACAAAAGTTGTTCAAAATGGCTGGGTCCAAGGCAGGCTTCTTAAGGAGGGGCCTCACCACTGCCTCCTTCAAGGCGGCGGGGAAGGATCCCTCACTTAACGAAGCATTGACCACTGCCTGGAGCCAGGCTCGTGTAACCTCCTGGGCGGCATAAACCAGCCAGGAGGGGAACGGGTCCAATAAACACGTGCCGGAACTCAGCCTCCGCATGATCCTGTCCACTTCATCCAGAGTCACAGGCTTGAACTCATCCCAGATAGTATCCACAAGACCCGTCGTCACTCCCTCATCAGACTCTAGCCAGTCAGAGTCCAGGCTGGTCCAGATCTGAGAGATCTTATCCAGCAGATGCTGACTAAACTCCTCGGCCCGCCCCCACAAAGGGTTCTCCCTCGCTCCCTGGTTAAGTGACCCTAAACAGGGCGGCCGGGCGATTATCTGCGGACGCAATGAGAGCGGAGAAGTAAGCATACTTTGCCACTCCTGTCGCCGCCAGATAAGTCCTCATAAAGGATCTTAACTGGCATCAGTCAGATTCGGACCGACTGGACCTCCAACTGCTCTCTAGGCCCTCTCCTCCGGCACTTCATCTCTCGGAGCTCCGCAGAAAACCAAGGAACTAACCGAGATCTGCATTGGGTCAGGGGCCGCAAAGGGACAACACAGTCGAGAGCCTCTGAGGCAGCCCATTGCCAGGCGTCCATCAGGGCCTCAACCGAGCCATGGATAAGGGAGGCAGGAAACAACCCAAGCACCGTCTGAAACCCCTCTGGGTCCATCAGATGCCTGGGGCGGAACCACCTGGTCGGTTCCACATCCCAGCAACATGGGGTGACATGCTGGAAGACCAGCCGGAGGAAGTAATGATCAGTCCATGACAGGGGTTGGATAGTTGGTAATCCCCCACCCAGATCATTACACCACTGTCCAGTGTTAAGGTTCTAGAAGGCAGTATTTTCAATATTAAGCAAAATAAAAATCAACACCATGGGGACATAACCTCAAACTAACAGGAGGGAAGTTCAGCAGTAATATTAGAAAGTGCTACTTCGTAGTGAGAGTAGTGGAAGCTTGGAACCAACTCCCAGCAGAGGTTGTGGGCAGAGGTGGTATTCAGCAGGTTCTGACCAGTTCTGGAGAACTGGTAGTGGAAATTTGGAGTAGTTCGGAGAACCAGCAAATACCACCTCTGTTTGGAGATTTTACAGTATCCTTTCCCTGCTTTGCCCACTAAGCCATGCCCACAGAACCAGTAGTAAAAATATTTGAATCCCACCACTAGTAGTGGGTCAATCATTAGTACTAAGCTCAAACATGCTTGGGATAAACACATGCCCATTATCTGACAATAAACAATCAAACAAATTAATAATATTTTTTTAAAAAAACCTCAAAAGGAAGACTGGGTGGACTACTAGATTTTTGTGCCATCATTTTCCATGTTTCTATGTTGCTAATGTTGCTGAGTTACTTTAAGGTTTTTAATTCAAATTTCTTAAGCTGTTTTGCCTTTAAACTAGAGTCAGACAATGTAGCTTTTGAAACAGAGAATACCTCTATTTCCCTGTTGAAGGATTGTCTCCTATCATCCTGTGAAAAAAGATGATATAAGTTCACTATGTTGACCAAACTTAATGCAGTAGATTCTTCCCAGTGACAGAAAACAAACAAACTCACAGAATCTTTCTTTGTGTTGCTTTGGTTAGAAAAAGGGATTACATCAAATATACATGGCATGGAACTTTCCAAAAGAACATGGATGGGGAACTGCATGGTAAACTTGGAAACAAACCATCAATGAGATAGTTGCTCAGAAAAATCAAAAGGCATCAACAATAGACTATTTTGTTCCAACCATTTGATAGAAACATATATTGCTTTAGGTACTACCATTAACTAAAAGATGTGTTTGTCACTGGTGTTTGAATTCTGCTTGTGATTATCTTTAACAAGCTATGTTTCATTTTCTTTATAAACTTTGGTGACAACCCTTATATTTTAACTCATCATATTGTCTCCAAGAGGCAGACCCTTTACTTTTAATTCTGTAATTGGTTAGCTGCAGTGAGGAAAAGCTGAATTGATATTTTAATAATTATTATAAGTAGTATTAATGTAATGGTTTTAAAATAAAAACCTGTTAGAGTAAAAGTTTAAAATAAAAATCATTATGAATAATGTGGCTAAAAAATGGTTGACATTGAAAAATGAAGTTTAGTTTGGAAAATGAATGGATATTTTTAGACAAATACATATACATAAGCTATACACACACATTACCCACATGGAAGCTTGTTATGTTTCATTATGAGTTATAAAGCATATTGCAGAAGAATGCAATTTAATTTGATTTCAGATGTTAAGATTGTTGTTATAGAAAGCAATTGTTTTCTCCTACAGAAATAATTTCAAAGAACAAATTTCTCATTCAGTGGAATCAATAGCTTTCACTACTGTTAAGAATGTGCCACTGTTCTAATAATATATTTGTCAAATGCAACAATAGAATATGCATATATTATGATTTAAAAGATTTTTTATTTCTTTTAAGATGGTCATTTAAAATAGTATCCAATTATAATGGTGGGTTGTTTTTTTTAAATTATTGGTAGATTATTGTATGGCTCATTGGGATATTGGAAATCTACAGCAAGATGTGGAGAAGTATCTTTTCTATATTTTCACCTAATGTCTGAATCTTGAAGAATGATGAAGAATCTGAAGGAATTTTCAGAAACAAACATGGTTTTGCTTTTTATGGCTCTGACTTTCCATCCTCATCACCTATTTAATCTTAGTATTATCTCAACAAATACAAGAGACTCTGAACATAGAGCCTTTTCCTTTATGTATTTAGCCAATCTGAAAGAAACGTATTTGCATGGTACCTTATAAACTTTACTTTATCTATAATAATTAAGCATTGGATGACTTTTGCTATTACATTAACAGAATAACAGTGTGACAGAGTTGGAAGGGACCTTCTAGTCCAACTCCCTACTCATGCAGGGGACCCTAGACCAGGGGTGTCAAACTGGTGGCCTGCAGGCCGGATGTGTAATGCACAGGCCACA
This sequence comes from Naja naja, assembly GCA_009733165.1. Lineage (NCBI taxonomy): Eukaryota > Metazoa > Chordata > Lepidosauria > Squamata > Elapidae > Naja > Naja naja. The sequence continues at coordinate 49,736,572 of CM019149.1, forward strand.
CCCACCTCAGCTCCATGAATGGGAAAAAACATCACCAAATGTGACACCGCTAGTTTGACACCCATACCCTAGACCATTCCAGATAAAATGTCCATTTTGTTCTTAAATTAAGTTACTTCTACGGTCTTGCCCGTTCCATGGTCTGATCACTATCTCCTACGGCTGGTCTTCCAACAGGCCATCCCCCACTGCTGGGATGAGGAGCCACTTAGATGGTTCCGCCCCAGGCGCCTGATGGACCCGGAGAGGTTTCAGGCAGAACTGGGGTTTTTTCCTTCTTCCCTTGTTCACAGCTCTGCTGAGGATCTGGCAACTGCCTGGCAACGGGCTGCGTCGGAGGCCCTCGACAGGGTTGTCCCTTACACGCCGTGGATCCCGGTTTGCCACTTGGTATACTGAGGAGCTCCGGGAGATGAAACGCCGCCGGAGGGGCTTAGAGAGCAGGTGGAGGTCGACCCGTTCCCAATCCGACCGTGCCCAGCTAAGAGCCTATATTAGGACTTACCTGGTGGCTATGGGAGAGGCGAGGAGGTCTTATCTCTCCACTCTCATAGCATCCAGATAGCCGCCTGTTTCGGGTTACCCATTCCCTCCTTCGCTTGAGGGAGGGCCGGACCCATGCGGGTAGGGCTGAGGAGTTTGGCCAATATCTGTCGGATAAGATCGCCGCATTCGGGACGGGTTGTCCTCCGATTTGCAGGGTCTGAGGAACAGTGGCAGGTAGTCTGGCCACTGTTATTTGGGATGAGTTCGATCCTGTTTCTGAGGATGAAGTGGACAGAATTATGCGGTGGCTGAGTTCCACCACATGTTTGTTGGACCCGTGTCCCTCCTGGCTGACTTATGCCGCCAGGGAGGCCACCTGCGGTTGGCTCCGGGCAGTTGTCAATGCTTCATTGAGGGAGGGTGTCTTCCCCTCCACCTTGAAAGAGGCGGTGGTGAGACCCCTTCTGAAGAAGCCTGCCCTGGACCCGACCGTGTTAGACAACTCGTCCCCAACCTTCGCTTTTGGCGAAGGTTGTTGAAGTGTGGTGGCTCAGCAGGTCCCGCTCTTTCTGGATGAAGCGGACTACCTGGATCCATATCAATCGGGCTTCCGACCCAGTCATAGCACGGAGGCGGCATTGGTCGCTGATGGATGATCTCTGGAGGGCCGGGACAGGGGTCGGTCCTGGTCCTATGACCTCTCAGCGCTTTGATACCATCGACCATGGTATCCTTTGCACCGCCTTGGGGGTTGGGAGTGGGGGCACTGTGCTTCAGTGGTTCTCCTCCTACCTCTCGGGCGCCAATCGGTGTTGGTGGAGGGGTTGGTCGACCCCAAGGGCTCTCTCTTGTGGGGTCCCGCAGGTCGGTCCTTTCCCTCTCCTATTTAACATCTACATGAAACCGCTGGGTGAGATCATCCGTGGTTTTGGGGTGCGATTCCATCAATACGCTGATGATACTCAGCTGTATATTTCCACCCCAGGCCAGATCAGTGATGCCCTCTCCCTGATGTCCTGGTGTTTGGATGTGGTACGGATCTGGATGAGTAGGAACATGCTTCGACTCAACCCGGCCAAGACTGAGTGGCTGTGCGTATCGGCATCTCGGCACAGTTTAGATTGTCCATCTTTGGCCATGGGGGAGAGGTGTTGCCCCCTGTGGATAGAGCGTGGAATCTGGGGGTCCTCCTGGATGTACGGCTCCGATTGGAGGAGCAGGTGGGGGCCGTCACCAGGGGGGCCTTTGCCCAGCTCCGTCTAGTTCGACAACTCCGCCCTTTTCTGGACCGGGATGCCCTGCGCACAGTTACTTATGCCTTTGTCACTTCTAGACTCGACTACTGCATCGCTCTCTATCTAGGACTGCCCTTGCATACCATCCGGAGATTGCAGCTGGTGCAAAATGCGGCTGCACGGGTGGTGATGGGAGTTACCCAGTTCTCCCATGTTGCCCCCCTCCTGCGCGCCTACATTGGCTGCGGTTGCTCAGATGAGATTCAAGGTTTTAGTTTTGACATTCAAAGTCCTACATGGCATGAGTCCTCAATATTTGAGGGAGCGTCTTCTTCCGATATCTAGTACCGGCCGCCCTGTGCCAGCTCATAGGCAAGGACTCCTCGGGGTCCCGTCGGCGGGTCAGTGCCGGCTGGCGACTCCCGACGATGAGCCTTTTGGTCGCGCCCCTGACCTCTGGAATCAACTGCCTTTGGAGCTCCGCCTGGCCCCCGATCTCCGCACCTTCCGCCATGAACTAAAGACCTGGTTATTTGACCAACCTGGGCTGTGACCCCTCCCTGGGGGAGGGAGGGTTTTAATGTTTATTGTTTTTACGTCTTATATTTGGGCTTGTCTTTGTTTAATTATTTTTTAAATATTTATTGTATATGTTTTTAGCTGTGAGCCACCCCGAGTCTTCGGAGATGGGGCGGCATATAAGTTCAAGTATAAATAAATATAAATAAATAAATGCCTCCAGTGATGGAGCACTCACAACTTCTAAAGGCAAGCTGTTCCACAGGTTAATTGTTCTCACTATTAGGAAAATTCTCCTTAGCTTTGGGTTGCCTCTCTCCTTGATTAGTTTCCATTCATTGCTTCTTGTCTTGCCTTCTGGTACTTTGGAAAATAGGTTTTCACCTTTTTCTTTTTGGTAAACTTAGATAATCTTCTACTTATTTTGTTACAGTGATATCTATAGCTAATCTTTATTCTTAACAAGGATTTTACCATGTTATCTTCCTTTTGACTTTATTTTTTATTTATTTATTTGATTTGATTTGTCAATCGCTTACAAGATAATAAATATAAATATAAACCTGAGTAAGAATACAGGAAATAGTACGAATAAATGGGGACAATAGGACAGGGACGGTAGGCACGATGGTGCACTTATGCACGCCTCTTACAGACCTCTTAGGAATGGGATGAGGTCAATAGTGGTTAGTTTGAGGTTAAAGGAGTGGGGGTTAGAGGATGTAACAACAGAGTCAGGTAGTGCATTCCAGGCATTGACCCCTCTGTTGCTGAAGTTGTACTTTCTGCAATCAAGTTTGAAACGGTTTACATTGAGTTTGTATCTGTTGTGTGCTCTTGTATTGTTGTGGTTGAAGCTGAAGTAGTCATTGACTGGTAGGACATTGTAGCAGATAATTTTGTGTGCTATGCTTAAGTCTAACCGTAGGCGGTGTAGTTCAAGCTTGTCCAAGCCCAAAATCTCAAGCCTGGTGATATAGGGTATTCTGTTGCGAGCAGAGGAGTGTAGTACTCTTCTCGTGAAATACTTCTGGACTCGCTCAATTGTATTAATGTCCGATATGCAGTGTGGATTCCAGATGATGAGCTGTATTCGAGTATTGGTCTGGCAAAAGTTTTGTATGCTGTAGTTAGCAATTTGATATTTCCGGAGGAGAATCTTCGTAAGATTAGATTTTCAACTCTTAATGCCTTTTTGGCAATGCTGTTACAGTGAGCTCTGGCGCTGAGGTCATTTGATATGAGAACTCCAAGGTCCTTGGCCTTTCATTTAAGCAGACTTGGTTTTTAAATAACAGAACATCGGAGTAGCTACAAAAATAGAATGGCACATGAAGCTTCAATATAAAATTTAAATCAGCCAAGCTATTCCCAATATTGAATCTAAAAACCACAGAAATGCCTGCAGACCAGTCCAGGGTTTTGTTATTTAACCTTTCAGCCAGCCCTACCTTTTGCAAAATGAAGTGAAAGAAAAGGAAAATGGACTGACAGTAGACTATGAAAAACAGGAAACTAAATATCAGGTTTGAAGATGGATAGGAGGTTTTAAGCAACTATTCAAGACAAAGTCTAAATAGATACTTCTGAAAGAAAGAAAGATGATTTTGAAAATACTTTATGTCTCTGCATATAGATAGACCAATAGTAGATAAAAAGAGATTTACTGAGATGGAAAACAACTTGCAGCCAATGGTCATTGTGTGCCATTGATTCAAGCATAATTTAAAATATTTTAAGAGCTACATTCTTGCTGGCTGTACTGATTTCCATAAAGAGTGCCAGTACATGCATAATTGGAACAGCCTTTAGCATATACTTTGGGAAATCTATCAAGTCTTCTGTGAATATATATGTCATCTACAAGCATTTACCAGGAGAAATGACACTATCTCAATATATGTTCCACTGACTGACACTACCCTAACAACTGAAAGAAATAATGTTTCAGTAACACCACCAATGATAATGATGATGCTTTAATCTCATGTGTTATGGCTACTATATTTGATGTGGTCCCTTCTATTTTTTTCCTTTTCATCAGTGACTACATTTATCTCACTACCTTTTTGTCTTCTTTAATTTCAATCTGACATGTTCTATAACTCTCTCTCTGCTTTTTGTTGTTTGTATTCATGTGCAGTAAATACTAGCCTTCTGCTTCTATTGTCCCACACATATTGGTGCAAAAGAATTAGATATATTACCCTCCCAATGACCTTGGAGTGATTCATCCCCCTGAAATTAATAATGCTCTCTAAAACATGGGTGTTCAAACTTGTGGTTGCCTAGGCCTCATTGAGTGAAGAAATGTAGACATATAGTTAATGTATATAAACATTGGTAAAATGACATAATAATGTTAAACGTTTACAATCTTGTGAGGCCACATTACTAGCTGTCCAAGGTTACATGCGACCCATGGATTGGAGGTTGGACATATGTGCTTGAAAATATCTAGAGGGAAAATGGTAGCTTTGTTCATTTGTTACAAGGACATAGTTTCTAAGAGATTGAAGTTTTACAGGTATATGTGTCTATATGTCCATGTGCATATCCATGCCATCCAGAGTTGCAGGGCAGGAAAAAGTTTTTTTTTAAATGAAGAAAGAAGAAAATGGAATATATAAGTGGAAAAATTACTTTCTTGATAATCTCTATCTACAAAACAATGGTTTGGTACCAACTCTCCATATTGGTTCAGTTCTCATTTGAAGCAATTGATGAATTCAAACCAAAAAAAACTAACTTTTAGTTTATTATTTTGCACTTGTATGCCGCCCCATCTCCGAAGACTCGGGGCTTAGTTTTAAGAAATTTTTATCATTAATTTTCTTCTGGATGGCCATCACTGGGCATTTCAATTTCTCATATCAGCTTGTATACTTCTGTTTCTTTAAATAAAAACCAATCCATTTGTCATGCAAAGACAGTACAGCATTGCTAATATACAATGCATAACATTTAGTATATATTTCAAAATAAACAGCAAGCCTTGACATTGTTTCAAAAGCTGTGGTTTCTCAGGGTACATATCATTGAAAGCAAAGGAACCATGAACTGGATCCAACTTATTCTTATTGATACCCTGTTGGAGAATGTAATTTTAATGAGTCTAAGATATGACTAGATTAGGCTACATGCAAGACATAAAATATATCAACCAAAACATCTGTGTTTCTATATCACATGGAAGTTGCCTACCTACACCATGAACATTCAGGCTGGAGGATCCCATGAACTATGCTAATATGGAACAGAGTTCATACCACAAACCAATGAAAAATCCACATAAGCCCACACGTTCCATACAAATAGGTATACACAGTATGTTGGATACGGGTGTAGGTATATCAAAAGTTTCCTTGGAACAAAATCAGCTCCTTTCAGACTTCAACTGAACTTTTTTTATGATTTGTATGCAAGCATACCACCAGGGGAAAAAAAACAGGATTCTGGCTCCAGCAGATGATGGGACATGTCAAGCATTATACTGAGACTATAAGTCTCCAAGGAACTCCTTGGTGTAAAAATCCATGATATATGATAAAGAGTGTTGACTTTTGGTCGGACGCATGACCAAACCATTCCCTTTGCCTTTTAGAGAAAAATTATTTGAATGATGTTTCTTGATGAGTTGCTCGAGTTGTAGCTTATTCCAAATCAAAACTAGTATTCATGTGTTTTCCATCAAGGAACTCTGTGGTTACCTTCCTTATTCTGCTGGACTGGAAAAACATAGCTAATATGGTGTGATCTGGAGGAAGCTTTGATGCAAGAGCTTTACAAATAAACCTCCAGATGCCATATGGTTTACATCCATCTCTCAATTTATTTCCTATAAATGCCTATTGAATATTCCATTGAGCCAACACATGTGAAACTAAAGCTGGAAAAAGAAAGCGAGGTATACAGAAATGCTTTGTGGCAGCATGTGATTATCGTATTTCTTTTCCAATATTGCTACCAGCCTTAAACACACAGTAAATTAGTCAAATGCCAGACTTCTTCAGAGTCGGAGAGAAAAATAAAGAAAAAATATTTTAAACCTTTCAAAAAACCAAATAGTCGGCTTTCTCACGTGTCATAAAGTAACGCTTACAATTGGAGGTTTTTTTTTCCTGTAGGGGCTAACTTTTTTTTCAACAGCAAAGCTGCCTTGGATATTCCACTTTAGCCATTAGAAAATTAAGATTCTGGAGAACTCATTCGAGAGAAGATGAATGCTATTCAAACTTTATAGGGAAAAAAAACAAATAATAGAATGGGAGAGGCTTCTAGGTATATTTTTCACTTGATTGACGAATAGCTTATATTATCATTTCTTGCCTTTCTTCAGTTTCACTTCTCTTTCCAACTGAACTATAAACATATCAGCAGGGTTTAGTCAATGGTCCTTTCTTCTGGGAAGCTCACTTTTCCAAATATAACTTACTTCACCAGTAGGCTTTCTGAAGGCCCATTGAAAGACTCAGTTCCATATTAAGTCTTTGTGTGCTTTCCTCCTTTATGGCTGTTGCTTTATTCATTTCATGCTTCATGCCAAACTGATGTTGTATGCATGGAAGATGAAATAAACACAATATTACAAAGGTGGGGAGATGATAACGACATGTTGCTGAGGGAAGATGAAGAAGAATGAAATATTTTGAGAAATATTTAAAAGGCAGAATATTATATTTCCCTAAAGGAGGAATGGAGAAACATGCTCTTGGAAGCAGAAAGAGACAGCTCCCACCTTTCTTAATAGCCCCCAGCAGATTTTTTTTTTTGCCCATTAAGAAAGACTGGGCCATCCTATCTACAAAACAAAAGACCTTTTGCTTCAGGATGATGGGATTAAGGCATGATCCACCAGGACAAAATAGGATTAACCCACTAGCCTCAGAGCTCACTATATTGCACAATCTCCTAAGGACATTGCATCAGAGTCCAAACTTCAACCAAACCTGACAACTTACAGAGCCAGCTATGACCCCTACAACAGCCAATAGAATACATGTTCTGGCACAGGAACAGGAAGTTCAAGTGCATAGCCCAAGAGAAGGTACTCTCAACTCCATGTGGTCAGCTGCTCAGAACCCATGTGCTTGGTGGTTCTGCTTCACCATTAAACCATCTTTCCAATCAGCCTCCATGTTTCCAGTCTTTCTTCCAGCTTGGAACTGAACCAGATGGATATTTCTTCCAAAATTGCCACACCAGCATAAAGCTTTAAACATGCAATCCTTTTATCTACACCTAAGGATTTCATGTGCAATTCTGGCTTTCTATGTGCTGCTACTCATATTCCAGAAAACTTTATTGGATGTTATTATTCTCTCTATTCATAATATGTGTTCAAGTTGGACTTCTCAATGCCTTTTCTAGCTGTACCACACAGTCCCTGATCTGCTATTCTTATTTCCATATCACTTTGGCACTGGAATGGTCAACCACCAATAAGAGTTACTGGATATTTGGCTGGAACCATTCTCTTCCCAGCTGGATTAAAGTAGGTAACATGCAAGGAGTTGGTAGAACTGAAAAATAGATGTAGTGGCTGTGAGAGAAGGAAGGAAATATTTTATTGATACTTCAGGTATAAATTGTTTGCTTCTTAGCATAAAATACCCTCTTTTCCTGATACACAATATATAAGATAGCTTGATTTTGAAATAGATCTCTTCTTAATATATATAGATTTTTAAAATATACAGTGACAAGCAAAGAACATATTCCTGAGATGTTTTGGAAGAATAAACCTTCTCTTTCAATGAAGTTTTCTAATAAAACTTAATTTACCCCAAAACAATATTAATAGATTCAAGGTCAGCATAAGCCAACATGATTATATCTGACATCTAGCAAAACAAAGGGCAAAAAATTTTCCCCAGTAATCAAGGCATTCAAAGCAAATAACTTTTAGCAGATGATCTGTATTATAACTCTTTTCACAGAAGTGAAGTTATCCATCAATCTTTGGCCCAAAGCCATGAGGGCAAAATGTCATTGTTGGAATAATACTTTTTTTCATCTTTATCAGTTTGCTTGAATAAACAAATTTCTATCTATATACTACTAAAACTGTTTGCCTCTTTGATACTTTGTAGCCTTCAATTGGGCAAAACTGTGCATTGTAGAGCAATATTTTTGGATTAACATACCTTAAATGGACTAACTTACAGAATGAGTCTAAAATTCAGGGCCCATGACTCCCATGGAATTGAAATTTGGCAAAGTTCTGACCACATCAGCACCATCACACCTTCTTAGTACATTTCCCAGAGCTCTATAGGTAGTACGGCACAAGGGGAAAAGGCAGGGGCATGTCCTCACCCTCTTTCTCTCATCCCTTTGGACCTTAATGCCCACTCAGCTGGCAGCAAAGCCTGAAGGGCGAGTGGCCATTGGCTGCTTTGGGATGGGAGCCAAAATTCTCTTCTTTCCTGGTGAGAAAGAACAAAAGCGTGAAGGTATGGCGGGGGGTTCAAGATGCATATAAGAGAAAGGAAGTAATATAACAGGGAAGGAATATGGACATTCCTAATCAAATGATTGTCTTATCATGTATTCTGGCTACTTTCCAAAAACTTGAAAAGTTCTTCATGTTTGAGCTAGTTCTGAACTGTAGGCTTTAAATTTCGATCACAGGATTTGTTATCTTTTGCCATTAAATATAGTACATATATAGTACATTTATAAATCATTTCAGGAGGAATGGGGGTTCTACCATGCACAAGCTACAAATCTCAGGTGGGGAGAAAAGGGGAAAATAATATGGACAACAGACTGCAAATTACCATAAATAATGGCACAAAATATCTTCATTTTCCAACAAAGAAGTATATTAAACCACCAACAGACTTAGGACATTTAGTTTTTAAAAAGGAATCTCAAAACATTTTTAGGAGCCAAAGAGTTTGCCAGGGCTTTCAGTGACCTTATTATGTCATTCATGCATTTTCTGCAATAATCAATAATTCCACCCACCAAAAACACCAGACATTCCTGAAGCCACCAAAAGGTTGCCCAGCCCAACCTTAGAATGTTCTGCTTTCATTTTTATAATTCACAAGCCTCCAACATCTGGCAACTCAGTACTAGATGAACCATAATGCAAATAGTGGTTAGCTGCAATCCATTAAAAGTTCCCTCAGAACTGTGTACCATTTCCTTTTGGAGAAAATGGATTTTCTCAAAGATCAGAATACTTGGCTGATCCCTTCACTGAAATGGGTGATATTTTGGGTGTCAGATGCCACATAGGATGCTGACAAAGGACCTGCAAACACATACATGTAAATTCATCTGCACATCTCTTTATTTCTTTTCTTCTCTCGCACATATTTTTCTTTTTCCTTTTTCTCGCCATAGGCTGGTTACTAATTTCTGGCTTTTTTTATAGTTGCTCAAACCTTTTCTGTCTATGTTATATTAGTGACCACTCTGGGCAGCTACTAGGAATTCAGAAATTCTGCCAAAGAGTTTCATTTTTATTACCTGCTGCATTACTCTGATTTACTTGTGTTTTTTTTTATGGAATTGTACCATGTGGCTAGATTTAGCTGTCCTTTTCGTTCTTTCACTGTATCTGATTAGTATCACTTTAGAAATGAAATGTGTAGCCTTCAAATAAATTCTCAGGAAATAAATCCTACCAGGAATAATGTCCTTTATTTTCTCTGCATCATGGTTTTTCTATTTCAGAAATGTGTTTGTTTACAAGATCTGTATACTGCCACAGTCTCCATAGACTCCTAGGCATAACAACAATAAAAACCTAGCTGAGTGACTTTGGGCCCATCACTATCTCTCAGCCCAACTCACTTCACTGTTGTGGTGAAAATAGGATGACAAATATGGCAAACATTATGTTTGCCATCTTGAGTTATTTATAAAAACAATAAAGGTAGCATAAAAAAATGTTTTTAAAATGATATAGAATTATACATTGAAATGTTCACATTAATTACAATAGTAAAAAATGAAGCAGTATAAACTACAGATAGCTTAACATCAAATGCTCCCTACAAACATTCTACCTTAACTATCATCAGGAAGGCTTAAAGAGAAGATGTTAACTTGAGAAAAGGATAAAGTCTGCTCCACAACCTAAAAAACCATTACTTGGGAAGAGGGCCTCCAAAATTCAAGTTCACCTCACCAAATTGGTAACCCACACTTTCTCCCCAAAAACCTTTATTGGATAAGTCTCTTCCAGCTGGAAACAGCAGTTTTACGAGTCCCGCATGCCAAGCCACTGAGCGCTGTGTTGGTTTAAAACCAGCCATTTGAAATTTACTTAGAAACTTTTTGGGAGCCAAGACCATGCCTCCAAAACTAGCATCAGATGTGTCTAGTGCTTCACTCTTGTCAGCAGCTGGTCTGCTACATTCTATACAAATGCAGCAGAAAATCCTGTAATTTATGGAACTAACAGTGCCTTCCGCAGACATGGTAATAAGATGTTTCAATGAACAAAATACATCCCAACTTTTGATTCACAGATATAAAAGCTAGTAACTCCAATGTAAAATAGAATAGGGTAGACTATATATAATAAGACTGGTTTTACTCTTCTATTGTAAACAGCTAAATATCAGTATTAGCAGTATTAGCTAATACTGATATTGATTATTAGCAGCTGAACAGTGTGTTTATCAGAGTAGTGCTCCAACGATTTCGTGTCATAATTTGTTGCTACATCTGATCCTGAATACAGGGGTATGCAGTGACAGGTACCTCTATGTCAGAGGTGGTATTCATCAGGTTCTGACCAGTTCTGTAGAACCGGTAGCAGAAATACCACCTCTGACTGGCCCCACCCCCAACTATTCTCTGCCTCCCAAGTCCCAGCCTATTGGTTGGGTCTTTTTTTGTTGCCCTGCACAGGAGAACGGAGCTGGAAAGCAGGTTAGGGGGGTGGGGAGGAAATGGAGATTTTACAGTATTCTTCCCCTGGAGTGTGTGTGTGGGATTTTGCAGTATCCTTCCTCTGCCACGCCCACCAAACCATGTCCACCAAGCCAGGCCACGCCCACCAGGCCACGCCCACAGAACTGGTAGTAAAAACAATTTGAATCCCACCACTGCTCTAGGTTCCGCCATTTTACCTGTTGCAAGAACTGCACTGGCTCCCAGTTCTCTTTGGGATGCAATTCAAGATGCTGGTTATTACCTTGAAAGTTCCATGTGGCATGAGACCAACTTCTTTGCAGGACTATCTCTGTCTCTCTCTCACCTACCATATTGGACAGGTTTCTCATTACAGAAGATGATGGGGAGGGGCGTAGCTCCTCTCAAACAACGTGCAGGTGCAACCTGGAGAAGGCAAAGGTTACAATCACACTTCCCACTGAGGGAATCTGGCAGGAAGTATCAGAAATCTCCCTTCTCTTCGCTTCTCTTCCCTTTCCCTTCCTTTCTAGTAGACAGGTAAAAAAAAAAAAGCAGGAGCCAGTAATATTGATCAGCCACAACCTCCTCAAATTTCACTCTCTCAATTATGGATGCCAGATTTTGGGTACCTTCTGTAAGTTAGCCCATTTGATATACCTTGATTCAAAAATTATTTCCCTATGATCATCATTTTGCCAGGGAAAGATCATGACAACAAGAGTTTTAATAGAGAGAGAGCTACAAATACCCAGCTTGAGCCTCGTGTTGATTAGAAAGCACTACTTTTGCTAAAGATGTTGAGAGGGGAAAGGAGAGGGGAAAAAACCCTTAGCAATGTATGTTTCTATGTTTTTCAAGCAGCTGTTTCCACCTTCCTATGTGCCCTTTCTTTTGTTATTTTGATTTTTTTTTAAACCCAGCCTTTATTATTTTTTATAAATAACTCAAGGTGGTGAACACATTATAATACTACTTCTGCCTTCTATTTTTCCTACAAGAGCAAACCTGTGAGGTCAGTTGGGCTGGAGAAAATGACTGGCTCAAAATGACCCAGTTGGCTTTCATGCCTAAGGCAGGACTAGAACTCAGAGTTTCTTTGCTTCTAGCTTCGTGCCTTCACCACTATGCCACATTTGGACTTTATACAGTGCAGGTGTACAGACCAGAATATTCCAAAGGTTCTGTCTTACTCCTCTGTGAATTCCAACGGCAAATGTATTGATGTTCTTGTTTTGGCTTATGGGGCTGGCACATAATTAGTTCATTCATGAGTTTCTGGGCTGCTTTGTAGATAAGTGCCTTGGGGAAGAAGTATCATTTTGAGTCTTCTTTTATTCTAAGAAATGGATACACTATTACAAAAGCAACTGCATGCTTACTTCCTTAAAGACCTACTTTATAAATAAAGGATAAATAATTCAGTCAATAAGATACTTTGTTGGATCGAGATTTTTTTTGTACCCATATGTATCTAGGGATATGTTTACATGTGTGTGTAAATTCTCAGTGGTCTTTCTGAGGTGTATGTCCAAGAGCTTACACTGAATCAACTGTCTGAATTAAAATGAAAACCAATAATTGGCATTAAAGGACATGGCTTTATTAGAATTATTTCTCTGAATACAATTAGCTACATAAACAAATGGCTAAAAAGGCAAGATGAAGGAAACAGTCATCTGCTTCGGATTAACGCTCACTCTAGTGACTGAATAGCAAAACAACTGATTTTGGGATGGGATGGGATAGGATAGGAAGGGGAGGGAAAGGGAAATTATCTGAGAGGAAGAACTATTAATTTTTAAGGATTGCAATTTTTAAGGATTGCAATTTTATTTTTGTTTTTTTCCATGAAATGTATTTTCACAAAGGCCATGGCTTAAAAACTCCACTATTTATGGATTAATATATAAACAGAACTAAAATAAATCTCTTAACAAAAAGGCCACATGATGATTGATTGATTGATAGACATGGTAATGGATAGATAGAAAAATAGATAGATGATAGATAGATAGGTAGGTAGGTAGGTAGGTAGATAGATAGATAGATATGTACATACATACAGAATGGATGGATGGATGGATGGATGGATGGGCAGACAGCAGACAGACAATATGGATCATTGGGTCCTTGTTATTAAGAGCCTTGGTGGTGCAGGCTGTTAACCGCCTAGCACTTAGTTCCAGCTGCCTGAAATTAGTGCAGGCTCGAATCCTACCAGGCTTAAGGTTGACTCAGCCTTCCATCCTCTCGGGATAGGTAAATTGAGGACCCAAGATTGTTGGGGGCAATAAGCTGACTTTGTAAAAATGCCGCTTAGTAATAAGCAGGCATATACAATGGAATGAAGGCTATTGCTGAGCGCATTGGGTTTTGCTCCAAAAAAAATTGTAAGCCGCCCTGAGTCTTCGGAGAAGGGTGAGATATAAATATGAATTTTTTAAAAAGTGACATGACATACTAAATGAACAATCCTGCAATAAAAAATGAAAATGCATATATTATGTAAAGTTTCATAATGGTGGTGTGAGCTTCTAAGGACCATAGTTTTCTTAATATTGATATCTTCAGAGAGAAGCCTGAAAAGAGTGATAGAAAAAACATTAAAGGTTTGAGAACTAAAATTATTCTTAATTTGGAGTGTGGAAACATTTAGTGTATGTGTGTGGTTACGTCTTCATGTCATTTCCAGTTCCTCATGGTTTCTGTTACCAAAATCTTCGATTTGCACATTTGAAAGCTTTGTATTATTCCCTTTAATCACAAGGACATGGTTGGCATCTCTTCCCTGTGAATCTTTCCCTAAACCCAGCAGTTTTCCTGTCCAAAAGGTGAATGTAGTTATCTTGTCCCATTTCTGTTCAGGTCTTGGCTGCAGCAGGAAGGAACTACATATGAAGACAATGGTGAATAGTCAGTGAGAATGTTCACTCAACACACATATTACATCTTTTAACAAATATGGGAACAAATCAGTAGCAGCTGATCTTTAGGTCTGCAAGTGGCCTATGTTTATGCTCATGTTTATTTTTGTTCTGCAAAAAAGAATCTCACAAATGAGTAAACAAAAAACAGGGAATAAACAGGATCCATCATTTGACCAAGATCACAAGACTAAAAGAAGGATAATAACAACAAACATTTCAGCAACAAACCCACACTTAAAAAGGAAGCTGAATTAAGAAGTAAAAATCAAATGTTTTCATAGACATTCTTTAATTTTCAGCAGAACATTGAGACATAACTTAACTGCTTGTATTGGAGCAGAAAGTTCAACATACAGGGGACCTCCATAAACAGAATACTCTTGCTTGTTCCCATGAGTTTGTCCAGATGTAAGTTAGCAGTCTATCTTTCAACAAATAGGCCTCTACTATTTATGTTGTGTCTTCTTCTAGGATCTGTGTACCAGGTGTCCATATAATGGTAGGGTTTCTGTTTGTTTATTGTGCATTCCACAACCTATCCCATAAGTTCCCAAAACTAATATTCTTAATAATCCTAGAAATCTGGAATGTAATCCAGTATATACAGAGGACATCAAAAAGTGTCCTAGCCAATAGGGCTTTCTTCTTGCTGATTCCAATTACTAACTTATCCCCCAATTTATCAGCCAAATATTCAACATTTGAGATAACTATTTTTGATTTTAAAAAGCCATGAATTCTATCCTTTTGAAGAGTTTCATCTAAAAGACTTCCTTAATTTTAGATTTGGTCATACGGAAGTCCCCTGTGAAGAGTTATTTTGAACAACTCTCCCAGATATTTTTGTTATGTTTACTATTTACATCTAGGGGCATCCCAGTTTGTTTATCAATTTAATTTGATTTATGTAGCTGCCTATCTCATAATAGTGCCACTTTTATTGATTGTAAGCTGCCTTTTTAACTCATAGGCAATATAAACAACAGATCAATGAATAAAATGAGGGCAAGAAATGTTATTTCAAACACAAAATATACAATGGAAAACAGAGAGCAGAATATATATTTTTAGAATCCTTGCCTACAATCCATTTGTTCTGCCTTACTCTGAATGTATAGCAATGCTGGGTCCTAAAATTATTTGAAGATTTAGGAACCTCATTTTCTCTTTCCAATGGACTAGAAATTCACTATTGATGAATGGGATGTTTAATTTTTGCCATTTGGGCTGTTAGAGAGTCCCAAAGTCCAAATATGCATGACATTCACAGCATTTCAGGAGGGTATCTCTGTTCTTCTACCTGACAGCTGGGGCAGTCTTGGGATGTGGCTATAATCCAGATAGTAAGCATAAAACAGCTGCTGTTGGGCAAATACAATCCCTTTGAAAATAGATAAAATAAAATCTGTTATTTCATATTCAAGTGGTGAGGGGGAGAATATCCCATGATCCTTCCAAAAATTGATTAAGATGTTCCTCCTTTTTTTGAAAAAAAAATGCCAATCTTTAGAAAGGAGAACAGGTGTATCACTCAACCAGAATTATGCCTGACATTATTGGGGAAAAACTGGAACAAAAAATGTTTCTTATTTTATATTCTCATTCAATGACCTACTAAGGTTCCAGTATATTCTGGTAATCTACCTTTACTGTACCCTGTATATTGTTTTATGAGAATTAAAATAGAATGGCAAAGAATTTCTCCACTGCTGTGACCTCTCACAAAGAACTGGATACATATTTAATACACAAGTACAATATACAAATAACATTTCAATAAGTAAATAAATAGCTTACCAAATTCTCCCATCTGGACAGAAATTATTCCTAATTTATTTGTAACCCAAATTGCTCTGGGCAGATTACAAAGTTATTGAATGTATTAAATATTACTAAAAGGCCTTTTTTTCACCCAGAAAAAAAAATACTGAAAGCAATAAAATGCATTAAATCCATTTTGATGAATTGCCCCTATATAGAATTGGAAATGGATACATAAAAGGTGTTCCATGGATGGTATTGCTAGATTGCTAGTATTAAAAGCAGGAAGATGCCCTTTTTTGTGCAAAGAAAGACACAATGCTCTTACAGTTTGTTGCAACCATCTTTGTCAACTCCCTACATCAGGGGTGTCAAACTGATGTTCATATGCATCACGTGCTGGCCACACCCACACCCGGTTTAGGGAAGGGGAGCGGAAATCCCAATACATTACATGACAATGACATGACGACGTGAGTTTGACACTCCTACCCTACATTAACTAGCAAAAAGTAGGGACAGTGGTGTTATTCTACCGGTTCGGCCCGGTTCTCCCAAGCTGGTAAGCGGTGATGGGCAGCGGAGACTGAACTGGTCGTCTCTGATGCTCTGCTGTTGGGCCCGCCCACCCTGGCTCTTATACTAACCTTTATTCCCTGCTTTTGAAGCGCAGCTGCTTTGCGCGACACAGCAGATTGCCCGCGTCAGCTGCTGAAGCAACAGGGAGAGTGCAGGATTGCAGGAGGCAAGTTGGAAAGCCTCTGCGCCTGCGCAAAGTACGTATTTGGTAACGCGTGCATGTGCAAAGTGTGTGCACACACACAAAGCGTGCCCACCAAGCCACACCCACCAATCTAGTGGCAAAAATGTTTGAAATGCACCCCTGAGTAGGGACAATAGTTGTTTGGTGATGCCATCCTTATCAGCTCTCTACGTTAACTAGCAAAAAACAGAATAACAAAATGACAGAGTTGAAAGGGGCCTTGGAGATCTACTAGTTCAACCCCCTGCTCAAGCAGGAGACCCTCTACCATTTCAGACAAATGGTTGTCCAATCTCTTCTTAAATTCTTTCTGTTAAACCCTTTCTCTTTGGAAACTGGAGTCCAGAAACTGTTTGTCTCATGTGTTTTTATACTTGAAGTTATTGCAAAAAAAGGACTGGTGATATTAATTTAAAAGGGAAAAACTACACCCCTGGAAAAACACAGCCACCTAAACCCTCCATAGAAAAGTTCAAGTCTCTGCATGAAAAGTATATTCACAAAAGCAGGCGATTTGTTAATAGGATCTGTGCAAACATTTTATGTGCATGGCTTTCCAACTGTTTTTTTCTTATTGTCTGTCTGGCTTCATCTGTCTAACCACAGGGCCCCTTAAGTGATGCAATTCCCAGAGCTAAATGCACATATTGTGTCTGCAGTTTCTCATAATGAGAGAGTTACTGCCATGCACTTTGCCGAGTAAACACACTTTCTTCCTTTTGCCTCTGTAAAAACAAAATATGAAATAAAAGTTCCTATTGTTAAATTACAAATGTAAGGAATATGTCAAGTGTCTCCCGGGAAACTAGGCTTCCTTCTTACCACAAAAGTTAAAAAGCAAAATGTGTTTTCTTTCTACCGCTTTGTCAGAATGCAATGCTAAAGTTGGAGGGTCAAGCCCCAGGTCAAATAAACAACTTTACTGTTTTGAATTTTTTAAAGGTTAAAACTCCAGATAAAACAAACGCTATTTGCACACAATATGCCTTGTGATCACATGACATGATTGATGATAAGTCAAAACAATTTTTTGTTTGTTCAGCTTTAAAGTGAATGTGTGGCTCAGATTTTCTGTGGCTTTCAATATTATTAGGCAAACAAAGGTGCACATATGGGATGTGGTAAAGGTAAAACCCTTTTTTTACAAACAACACGATGTTTCCTTTCCATAGCCCTGAGTCATTCAAAAGGAAATTAATGGCAGTAAGACTGAAGGATGACGATTATATTCCTCTAGTGCAATGCATACAAAGAACTGATTTGTGAAAAGCTGCAAAGTAGGAAAAAGTATACTTTTTTTATCCCATACTTCCCCTTATCAACAGCATTCGGCTATTAAAAGCCAGGCCCCACACCCTATTAACCCCATCCAAGCATGCAACCCAAAGAGGCATCAAGTCTCAATTGCCTAGGTAGACTTCAGTTAGCACTCCAGATTATTCTTAAAATCTTTAGGAAGAGGCAAAAGCGCTTTTTATGTTAAGGTCACAAGGATTTAGGCAGATTTTTGCCAACGTAACTTCCTCTTCTGAGGCATTGTTATTTTCTCACCATCACTATGGAGCTTTCACACTTGCTCATCTCTATCAACATATCTCACCAATCCCTGAACGGAGAGATCAACACATACATACATTCTTTTGTTCACTAAGGGAAGTGAGTGGAAAGGAAAAAGGCGTGGAGCAGCAGACCCAGGGTTGAAGCCACTTATCGTGTGCTTCAGTGGTGGGATTCAAAAATTTTTACTACCGGTTCTGTGGGCGTGGCTTGGTGGCTGTGGCAGGGGAAGGATACTGTAAAATCTCCAGTCAGAGGTGATATTTGCTGATTCTCTGAACTACGCAAAATTTCCACTACCGGTTCTCCAGAACTGGTCCGAACCTGCTGAATACCACCTCTGGTGCGCTCTAAAAGACAACTGGAATACTGGTCTTTTGACTTCTTCTGCCCTGCAACCATCTATGAAGAAGCATATAGGTCAGCCATGTTCCAGAAGATAAAAAGCCTGCCTTGTGCTAGAAAACCAATTCACACAACAGCACAGTATAAAGTTTTTGTACCTACTTCGAGGAAAACTGGGCATGCATTTCACTGCAAATATCATTGTCCAGACCCAGAAATTTTGAACTACAAGTGATATACAAGGTAAAATTCCTTTCAGGGATTTGTGTTTGTGTGTATTTATTTATTATTTATTATTTGGTCCTTTATGCCACCCTCTCTCCCGAGGGACTCAGGGCAGCTCACATAAAAACAACCATACAAATTACAAAAGTTAAAAAGAATTAATCCAAATTCGACCAAATAATCATTAAAACCCACTAACAAACATTTAAAATATTAAAACAACCCCCCCTCAGTCCAGGCCGGCCTGTTCGAATAACCAAGTCTTTAGGCCGCAGCAAAAGGAGTGAAGGTCGGGGGCCAGTCGCAGCTCCAGGGGAAGCTGGTTCCACAAAATGGGCGCCCCCACAGAGAAGGCCCTCCCCCTAGGGACCGCCAGCCGACATTGTCTAGCCGAAAGTACCCCAAGGAGGCCCTGTCTATAGGCACACACCGGGTGATTGGTATTCAATGCTGGCAGCAGACATTCCCACAAGTACCCCGGCCCTAAGCCATGGAGAGCTTTGTAGGTAAGCACCACACCTTGAATCTCACGCGGAGGGCAGCCAGTGTGTTGTGTGAGAGGTGGGTGAATAATTATTGGGCTTATTGGCCTCTGATTAATTCAAGTATGTTTGGTACAGGAGGGCAAACAGTGCAAGATTTGTTCCTTTAAATCAAGTTTTAGACAACATCTACCTACCCAGGACAAATGTTTTCTGTTAGTGTCTTTGAATGCAAGAGGTCAAAATTTCATTTTTCAAAGAGGAAATTTAGTAACATTTGGTATACACTAATAGATTTCAGCTGAAAGCGCCAATTGTTTTCAGCTTTTGTCTGTATACAGGAAATATCTAACTGATTCACTGGGAAAATACAAATGAAGTAACTTTTTTTTCTATAGACTCAGCATTTTCCCAAGAGAAAACTAGGTAATTTCCTAACAACACTATCATTTATCCTTAGTTTTCCTTAAGCATATTTTTGGAAGAATTCCTCACATAGTTTCCTCTAATGAAACTCCTTGTGTTAAACTGAGACATTTGTTATAAACATTAGAGCATATAATTAGATTTTAGTCTGAAACTATATTCTCAACTTATATAGTTCATGATTCTAAATAACAAACTGCTGGAAAAATGATTAATATACTATAATGAAATGAAGGGTTTTTCCCCCTATAAAGCCACCTAATGCAATTTAAATAAAAGAAGTTGATGGCTAATTTCCCCACACTTAGTATATCATAATTATATGATTACCTATAGAAACTCTGTACTATGATATACGAAAGAGCAAAGTTACTGAAAAGTCAGCATGTAATTAGTTTCTTGCTTTGGCACATTAGGTAGAATTACCACAAAGTGGCAAAAACTATCATTTTATAGAGACCCTTAGGAGATTTATAATGATGGTAGACAAATATATGCATACAATATCAGTTGGTGTGCTAAAATTTAATTTTCATGAGGAAATGTGGTTGAATATCATCACAATACATGGGGATGTTCTTATTTTAATATTGGTGGATATTATTATTAGAGAATCATATCAAAAGATATGTCACCAGGGAGAAAATATCATTTATAAATTGCTAATGAGTAGCAAACAGTGAGTTGCTTGGAGGTATAAGATATTTTTTCACAATAAGCATTTATGATCAAACACAAAAGATCAAGTAGGAAAAGAAAGGTTCTATATTACATCCTTTGGTGTACAACAACATTTTCAATAGTTAAAATGGCATTATACGATAGAAAAATTGAATTTCACCCTCATTGTAAAGGCAAAAAAGAATCTTTCTCCTTTTCTCTTTGATGTAGGGTTTACTATGGGGTGGCCTTAGCAACCTTGTCTCCCATTAGGATAACCCTCATTAGAGTATTACCTCTTTAAGGATGCTTTGTTCCCCATAAAAAATTAGAAGATAAGTAATGCAATCAGAACTTGGAGGTCAGATCTACATTGCTAGGCTAGATGTGGAAGAGATGTTAAACCCAAAATGAGACTTTGAGCTACACTATTTTTAAAATTGATTTTCATTTTCTTAAAAACTGGTGAGAGTGCTCTTCATCCACATCATTTGTTCTTGATTTAGGATTCTGACAATTCAGGATCTAAATTGTGTGGATACCCTCCCTGGATAAATGCTACTCTTGAAACTCAATTGCTATACAAGAGGATGATGATGAGAATGACAACAAAAGGGTCTGAGCTTGTAGATCTGTCTATTTCCCTTCCTATTTCCTCTATGAAGAAGCTATCCATCCCATTACACTAATTGTGGATAATATATATCAGAAGATAATCCTGTATTTCACTTCTTAAAGACAGCATTCCAGTACTAAACTTTGGCTCCTTGCTGGTGAAAACAGATCAGAAAGGACTACAAAGATTATTTATTTATTTATTATTTATTTATTTATTTTGATTTGTCAATCGCTTACAAGATAATAGGTATAAGGATAAACATAGCTGTGAATACAAGAAATGAATACGTATAAGAGAAATAAAAGAAACAATAGGAGAGGGACGGTAGGCACATTGGTGCGCTTATGCACACCCCCTACAGACTTCTTAGGAAAGGGGTGAGGTCAATAGTAGAAAGTCTAAGGTTAAAGTTTTTGGGGTTAGGGGAAGAAACCAGAGTCAGGTAGAGTATTCCAGGCATTGACCACTCTGTTGCTGAAGTCGTATTTCCTGCAATCAAGTTTGGTGCGGTTAACCTTGCATTTGTATCTATTGTTTGCTCTTGTATTGTTATGGTTGAAGCTGAAGTACGGGTTGACCGGAAGGACATTGCAATGTATGATTTTATATACTATACTTAGGTCAGACCGAAGACGGCATAGTTTTAGGTTTTCTAGGTCTAGAATTTCGAGTCTGGTGGCATAAGGTATTCTGCAATGAGTAGAGGAGTGTAGAACTCTTCTTGTGAAATATTTCTGGACTTTCTCAACTGTGTTGATTTCAGATACGTAATGTCGGTTCCAGACTGATGAGCTGTATTCGAGTATTGGTCTGGCAAATGTTTTGTATGCTCTAGTTAGTCGTGTGATATTACCAGAGAAAAAGCTACATAGGATTAGGTTAACAACTCTTAATGCCTTTTTGGCTATGTAGTTACAGTGGGATCTAGCACTTAGTTCATTAGAGATGAGTATTCCAAGGTCCTTGATAGAGTTTGGATCATCAACAAGGTCCTGACTATTCAGCTTATATTTTATTTTCTGATTTTTTTTGCCAATATGTAAGACAGCATTTATTTGTTGAGATTTGAAGTTGCCATTTGTTTGACCATTCTGATACATAGTCGAAGTCTTTTTGAAGGATAACAGTATTGTCGGTGGTGTTGAATAGCTTTACATCATCAGCGAAGAGAACGCAGTTGCTCTTAATGTGATCACAGAGTTCATTTATGTAGACTATGAAGAGAATTGGACCTAGAACATTGCCATGGGGGACACCACTGTTGACAGGTACAGAATTTGATAAGACGTTTCCAATTTTGACCATTTGTTGTCTGTTTGACAGGAATGCTTCTATCCAGTTATGCAGTTGTCCAGAGATACCATAAGATTTTAGTTTTAATAGTAGTTTGTCGTGTACCACTGAATCAAAGGCTTTACAGAAGTCTATGTAGATTGCATCTATTGCTTTGCCCTGATTGAGTTGTGTAGTCCATATGTTTTTGCAGTGTAAGAGTTGTAGATTACAGGATAGTTTTTTTCTGAAACCAGACTGTTTATTGTTTGTCTCTAAGTGAAGGATAATGGATTGGTTAATAATTGATTCCATGACTTTACAGGTGATGCAGCATAAAGAGATTGGTCTGTAATTTTCAACTAGACTGGGGTCTCCCTTTTTGAAGATGGGGATGACCATGGCTTGTGACCATAGGTTTGGCAAGGAGCTGGTCCTGAAAGATTTTTCAAAGATTATGCTTAGAGGTTTGGCTATGGCAGCAGATAGCTTCCTTAAGAAGTAGGCACATATTCCATCCGGTCCAGTAGATAGAGATGGTTTTAGATTGCGTAGTGCTTTTTCAACATTGTCTTCTGTAAAATTGATATGTATTAGATCATTGTAGTTGTCTGTGGTTCGACTAGGAAATACTGGGCATGAGCCATTGCTGTTTACAAATACTGAGCCAAAGAATGAGTTAAAGAGGTTGGCTTTAATGGTGTCGTTGTTGCAGTCTGTACCATTAGGTCCTTTCAGGGGTGGGATTGATCTTGAGTCTTTTAGTTTGTTGTTTACAAAATTGTAGAAAGTGCGGGTGGAATTGGTGCGTAGAAGGTTTTCCTCTTGTTTAATGTGACAATTGGTGCATTCAGTCTTTATCTGGTAGCACAAATTTTTGTATCGGCTTTTGAAGTTGGCAGCATGACCAGATTTGTTTTTCCATCAAAGTGATCTTTTTTTGGATTGAAGTTTCCTTATTGTTATGGGTAATCTGTTTTTTCTGGGTTTGGGAGTTGTTATTGGTACATATAGTTTCATGTCTCCTTGGATTTCAAGTAAAAATTACATGCAGTTCCTTATTTTAAGAGATGGGTAAATCCTTGAGGATTCCCCTAATTAGTGAGGGGAGTGAGTTAGGAAAAAAACAGGTAAATATGAAGAATGTTTCCATGCTAAACTAAGAGAGCCTGAAGAAATGACTCTGCAGATACTACTTATCTCTGCAGCCTTATATCCACCAGACTTTAGAAACTGTCCTGTGTATTTCATAGAATCACATAGATGGAAGAGGCATTAGTCCAATCTCTTGCTCCAGGATCCAACATAACTTATCTGATAGATGATCATTTAGACTTCGAAGATTTCTAGTGAAGAACAATTACCGTACCATGTAGCAGCCTTTTCCAATAATTGACCATTTGTACAATTAATAAGCTTATCCAGCTTGAATCTCTTTCCTTATAATTTTAATCTGCTGGTTCTGGGGCAATGAAGAATAAACCCACTGCATCCTCTACATGATAAATCTTCTAACAAATCTTCTATTTGTTGTCTTTTCTTTAGGCTAAACATATGCGGATTCTTGGACATAGAGCTTGCTTTCCAGAGCCTTCACCATCTTAACAGCTATTCTCTGAATTTACTCCAATTTGCCATTGTTCTTTTGAATACTGTAGTGTTGCCTAGAAGAGAATACTGTACAATATTCCAAATGAGATCTGACAAAGGCACAGTAGAGTCTAACTGTTGCTTCTTGTAATCTGGATTTTATGCTCATTCATTTGTCTTTTTATCAGATGCATCCTGCTGCCAGCTTATATTTAATGTCTGAACAACCAGATTCCTTTAACATTTTGCCTTTTACTCCCAAGCCAGGTCTCCCCCATTTTATACTTAATTTTTTCCTTCCAGATGCATTACAAGTAGTCCTTGACTTACGATCACAACTGAGCTCAAAATGACCCCAGGACATGCAGCTGTCATAAATATGAACCTGTTGTCAGGCATCTGAATTTTGATCACATGGGAATACTGCAATGGTCGCAGTGTGAAAACGGTCATAAGTCACTCTTTTAGTGCGGTTGCAACTTTGAATGGTCATTAAATGAACTGTTGTATGTTGAGGACTACCTGTACTTCGTATTTCTCCCTACTCAACTCCATCCTGTTCATTTCAATCTACTGATCAATTCCCTATGAATCCCCTCTTTTCCATTTGCCACCAGTCCCAGTGTTGTATCATCTGCAAATATTTTCAGAAGTCGTAAATGCTCCAACACGAAGGTTTTAAGAAAAGATTGGATAACTATTTGTCTGAAGTGATGTAGGGTTTCCTGCTTAAACAGGTTGGACTAGAAGACCTCCAAGGTCCCTTCCAACTCTGTTATTCTATTCTATTCTATTCTATTCTATTTTATTCTATTCTATTCTATTCTATGTCTTCTCTGAAATCCCTCATCAGAGTGAGAGATAAATATGATGAACAGCACAGAGCCCACAAAAGATTCCTGTGGACCTCCACTTGGTACTTTACTAAATTGAATTAATAAATCAATGAAAATTCCGTGGTTGTAGTCATTTAGACAACTGAGGCTGTCCAAGAGTGGTACAAACTGCCCCACATTTGCTGATTTTATTAAGGACAACATCTCTTGAAGGCACTGTGAAACCCAGGTCTGTTTTTCTACAACATATGTAAGATCTGCTAAGCTAGTAACTTTATCAAAGGAAGAGATAAGTTAGTCTGGCACAATTTGTTTGTGATGATCTCCTGACTTGTGAATTATAGCATGCCTGTCCAAGTGCTCACAAACATGCTGCTTGATCATCTGTTTGAGGACTTTGCCAATGCCCATTATAGATTCAAGCTGGCAGTTTATAATTTCCTAGGTCCTTGTTCTTCCCCTTTTTGAAGATAAGGATGACATTTGCTCCCTTCTAGTCTAGTCTCTTCTAGTATTTTGGGACCTCAGTAATCCTCCAGGATTTCTCACAGATTACCAGGAGCCTCTGTGATCATCTCCACTAGTTCTTTCAATATCATAGGATGTAATCCATTTGACCTGGAGACTTGAATTCATTTTCAATTAGCTAAATTCTCTCTTACTTTCTCCTAGAGTCTCCTAATCTGCATTTCTCTTGTTCCTCCAGTGCCCTAAACTATAATCAACTAGGACTCCATTTCCCTGCCCTATAACTCTGCAGTAGTATAAGGGTGAAATGCAGACAGGAAGGAAAACAGGAGTAAAAAAAGAATAGAGAATAGATGGCAAGGAAGGCTTTCCTTTCATCCTCTGTGTTATCATATCACACATGCAAACAGCAACTGTGAGAACCCCTTAGAAAACTATGATTCTCTCTACCCCCATTGGGAGGCACATCAGAGTGATGAAGTATTTATTTATTGTATTTATTTATTTATTGTATTTATTTATTTATTTGATTTGTCAATCGCTTACAAAATAATAGGTATAAGTATAAACATGAGTATGAATACAGAAAATAGGTAGGATTAAATGGGGACAATAGGACAGGGACGGGAGGCACGATGGTGCACTTATGCACGCCCCTTACAGACTTCTTAGGAATGGGGTGGGAGGAAAGAAATAAACATTTTGCTTCTCTCACATTGCTACTAATGGAAAGAAAGGAGAAATACTGCAAGTTGGATGGGGGGGGGAGATAACTTTGAAAGATGAAAAGGATGATAGAGACGCCAAGAATTCTTATATTTTGATCTGAGCCAGAAGAAAGTTTGCAGCTTTGTAAAAGTTGACCACAGTTTTGAGAAGTGCCCTGAAATTCATACTTCTGCCCAACTTGGATGGCTTCCACAGCATCTTTGCTTTACACCCCAGGAGCCTGCTGAAGATCAGATATATCATATTCTCTGATCTATATGCACACACCCTAAGTTCAGTTTGAGAAGAATTCTGTAAAAAAAAGAAATTAGCTTGAGAGCATAGCATCACTGTACAGCAAATTTGTAGTTAGCAACCTAATATTTATATAAGCCTGGATGGATTTGTAACTTTGAAGGAACATAGAATAAAAAAAAAGCCCATCAAGCCCAAAACTCTGCCTTGCTTTCAAGCCATTATTCTTCTAAGGTCTCCTCTTGTGAATTTGTGGTCTGTCTCGCTCTTAATTTTGAACAGAAAAACTGATATCTTCCTTTTAGAAGAATGAAAAAAACCCTCTCTTTACTAAGACATGATCTTCATAAAGCCTATGGGGCTAAGTAGCATGCAGAGGATACCCCCAGCCAGTAGCATTTGGGCACAGCACGACACAGGGAATCACACACACATCCATGCTTACAAAGATCAGAATGGAGCACAATGCCTTTGCCGTCACAGTGAGCAAAAATCTTAAACCAAGATTAACCTTGAAGCTCAAATGAGATAAAAACAAATAGAAATTTCTCCACAGGAATAAGCGCTTAATATAAAGGAAAGAATTTCATAACTCGTGTAACTTTAATTAAGGGGAAATCCTGGCAGGATATAGGCTGTCTTGGAATGACACGCTTAAATGTGTATTCAGGGCAAGGGCATAGAAAGCACTCACATCTCATCATTAACACATTCGCTGATCCTATAGATGGTCACAAGCACACAGTTGGTGCTAGATAAATGTTAAACGCTACTTGAAGCTGCTGCACTGATGATGTTATGCTGGTTGGCTATTTCTTAGAAAGAATCCTACAATGACAGTTATTCTTTAATTTGGAATTCTGACTTCTTTCTTGACACCTTCTTTTAATTCTGGTGGTGGTGGGTATTTTTTTAACTTGTTCCTTGATCTCATCCACTGGCTTGCCTTTTGATCTTGGTTTGTTCTGCAATCACAGCTTCTGGTTCGTAGCTAACTTCATACTGCTGCCCTTTGACTGAAAACTACATTTCCCATGGATCCCATTAGAGGAAAAACTGCTTCTGAGCCTCCAGGTCTTCTGCAATCACCAGCCAAAACTCTCCATTGAAAGAGTTGGACCCTGAGGCTATATATTTTGAGCATTTCAAAACAAATGTTTTTGCAGAGCTGGAACAAGTGAAGAAAGAAGCAGCTGAAATTATCAAGAATCTGAGGCAATTCCTCAGTGAATAAAGGTTAACACTGAGAAAATAATTTATTATTCATAGAAGGGTATTTATAAAAGAATGCACGTTTGGTAAATGGTAACACAAAGAACTATTCCTCCCTCTCTGATAATAATAAAATCTAGTGTTACTTGATGAAGTGGGAGAGGATGAAAAAGGAGGAAGAGCAAAGTTCAATAATAAATTTCAGCACTAAAAGCTACAGTGATGCTGCTAAATTAGACACCTTTAAAAGGGAGTTAGAGGAATCTGTGGATAGTCCATTGACAGTAATTAGTAGTCATTCTCACTATGAGCTTCTCATCAGCATATGCTTGGCCACAGTGAGACACAGGTAGACAGGTTCTTCCAAAGGAATTATTTCATTAGTTGGGGTCCTCCTAGATTTATGACTCTGATTAGAAAGAGAAAAAAGGCCATGGCCAGGAAGCCTTTGTCCATTTCTGACTAGTGAATCAACTGCAGTTCTTCCCAGACCAAAATCTATGGAAAGAGTGACTTAATGACTGACTGAACTATGGCAGCACACAAATATGAAACAACATTTGGACATCACTCAAATGCTACATCTGATGCTTCTGAGAATGCATCAGCCAGACTTCTAATGGGACAACTGGTGACCATTGCTATAAATAGGCTTCTAGACCAAATTCAAAGTGTTGGTTATTACCTGACTAAGTCATCTAGAGCATAGCACCAGGAACTATCATTTTTCGCCACATTCACCTCTGCCCATCCAATTGCTCCAGATAGAAAATCCTACTTATAGTCCATCCTCCATGTGGGTAGGTTCATGGGATTTCATTGTAATGGCTGCCATACTCTTGAGAGATTTGTAGCTCCTTCCTTGTTTTTTATAGAGTAATTAAAACCTTTTTGTTCCCTTATTCCTTTCACCCTAAGCACTCATCTTAAAGTTAAATAAAAACTGTTGCTTTATTTTACTGTTTTTATTTCTTTGCCTAGTTGTATATTGCTCATAGATTCACAATTGTGGGTATACAGGGGCAATAAGAGAATCATTACAAAATATAAAAGCCTTGCCAAAAGCCACTGGTCCTAAAACCTTGAGAGACTAAAATGTCTTAATCTGTTACAACCACCTAAAGCTATTACACAGTAGCTGTGCAATATAGAGTGATCTTATGTGTGAAAATAGGTCTGATTGAAAGGAACGTGGCCTATTTCTAGAGAAAGGATCATCATGACTGTACCCAAAAGATTACGGGTATTTATCTCAAGAAAGGCACCATTGCTTCAGAGAATAAGCATTCCTCTTTATTCATTCAGGAAGCCTGTCAAGACATTGACCTAGAAGTTTATACAGTTTTCTCTTTTAGTTCCAGTTCAGCTTCACTTAAAGAGCAAAAACAGAGAAATAAACCATTATGTCGCTCATTAAAAGAGTCAGGCAGGAATGTAATCTCCATTTCAACATATCCATAAATACAATACACAGAGAAACATACACACACAAATGTTCAAAATATTAGTACATACCATTAATGATAAAACATGCAGCTTACATAGCAAGCTTTAAAAATGCTGATGAGATTTCCCTTCAAGGAAAGTGGAAAGAATAGGATAAAATAGACAGACATCTAGCTTGTTTCTGTGTCCCTGCCTGACATATGTACTAGGGACACAATCAGAAGTCACATACTCACTGCTGGGCAGCCATAATTAAACTGGCTGTAACTTTAATAGTATTTCTCTTGAGAAAAGAGAAGGAAAAAGTGAAAAGGGAGGGGAGGGAATCTCCATCTATAGTGTTGTGCAACCTCCTAAACTTTTATGGAAACAATTACACAATTCCTCTATTTTGCCTCCACATTTGCAAAACAGATCATCTTAAAAATGAAGTCAAATAAAACATTTTCTATTAATGGTGAAAAGTTGCTTTTGTAAAGGTTAGAGAGATCAACAGTATCAGATGCTTCCAGCAGTGTGGCGTTTCCACCCAACACATGCTTTTAATAAAAATAATCAGAGCTGAAGTCCAATCTTTGCCGTTATTATTATTATTTTTCCTTGCCTCAAAGCTGGTGAATGTTAATATTCTTCATCTTTTGCTGGTTAGATGAGAAAAGTAGGAGGGAGTTACTCAAGGCATCTCATTGTTTTCAGATTCCACAGGCCAAAGTAGACAGTGCTGGGTGGAAAGTTGGTGGCTGGGATTCTGCTATTTTTCTTTCTGTCATGGCGGCAGGGAGGGGCAGTTTGGATCAATGCTGTGCCATGGAATGGAAGGAAATCTGCTACTTGGCCCTGAAGCGATAGATCATTCCTTCAATCATGAGCCAGAACTGAAAAATCTACATCTTTCACGAGAAGCAGCTCCAGCAATGATTTAAATTGTGGCGTTTTCTTCTCTATATTCTCTCACAATAAGACCAGCCACCTAAGGAAGAAAGAGAGATCCTTCAAAAGAATATTACTGAAGTACACCCTTCTCAGTTCAGTTTCTGTAAAAGATGAGGAATAACGATTCACTCCAACAGTTCCCGTTAAAAATGAGTTTTCAACAAGCCTAAATAAAACGTTTGGGGAGCAGGAGACATTTGGGGGGCAAAATATGTAAGCAAAATGTACTTTTAAAAAAAAGTATGTTTATGGATAGCTTCAATGTGAAGAAAACAGCGTACTTAAAAAGTCATGAGGGGGTTTTCTCTTTAGTAATATTCGTTGCTGATCTGGTCCAATCAGGGATGATGGTAGATTGGCTGTCACTTTCCTATCTTGTTAATTAATTTTGGTCATTATGAATTGACTGAATATGGCAGTTCAGGAAGAATGAGACAGCTTGAATCGCTAATGCTGCAATTTTTTGTACTGAAATTATGACAAATTGATTGGTCCAGCCATATTTTTCTCAAACGTTGTTCCTTTGCTACCCTCATTATAAGTGACCAAATGGCTTGAACACTTGCAAAAGGATAGATAAATCAGCTTGCATTTTTAATTTATCTTTTTCAAGACTTGAAATTATCATAAAGGAGCTCAGGATCAAGAAAGAAATTATATTTTTAAGAGGACCCGTAATCAGGGGTGGGATGCTACTGGTTAGGCCCAGTTCTATAGAATCTGTAGCTGCGAAGAGCAGCTGACACCGAACTGGTTTGGTGTTTGGCCCACACGCCTGCCCAGGCTCTAGGCTGTCCTTTATTCCCTGCTTTTTCCTCCTCAGCTGCTTTGCGCGGCATAGCTGAGGTTGAAAACGCAGGAAATGAGGATTTTCAAATGCTGCACACCCGAGCGCAGCTCTTGTCAGTTGTCCAGGCAGCACAGCTGATGATTTCTTGCAAATGCTGCACACACGATTGTCCCCAGTTCGGAGAACCAGGCAAATCGCTCCATTGGCTGGCCTCACCCCTGCCCACCCACTCACTCCTTACCTGGCATGCGAGCCATCCAACTTGCCTGGTATGGTTAGTTGCTATTTTTCCTTTTTTCCCCTGACCATTAGCTGTTCTGCTTTGCCAGGAGATTTAGATTAGCTAGAAAGCAGGAAATCCTTGGATTTCTTGCTTTCTAGCTAATCTAAAAGCAGAGCTGAACCTTCTTTAGAACTGAAGCTTTTCAGTGCAGACTCAGGTAGCCAATTGCAGATAGATAGATCTCTAAATTAATCTGTGATTCTGTGAGCAACTCAATCTGCCTGCCTGCTTTGCCTGCTTTTGGGCAAAAGTTGCTCATTTTTAATAAAAAATTCAATATTTATATACATGGTGTGCTGTGAGTTAATTTTGTGAGTTTGCTTGCAAGCAAATTTTATGTGACAGACTCAGGTAGCCAATGACAGATAGATAGATTTCTGAATGAATCTGTGATTCTGTGAGAAACTCAATCTGCCTGCCTGCTTTGCCTGCTTTTGGGTAAAAGTTGCTCTTTTTTATAAAAAAATCAATATTTACATAAATATTTACATACAAGCCATGCCCACCCAGTCACATGAACACCAAGCCACACCCACAAATTAGGCCACAGCCACAGAACTGGTTGTTAAGAAATTTTAATCCCACCCCTGCCCGTAATACAACTTTCTTCTTTTCTAACAACCTGAGCTGGGCCTCAGCTATGGAAGTGCCTTGCTGCTGCTTCTTTGTTGTTGTTTTATAGATCTTACTTCTTAGCTTGGAAGTCTAGTAATGTCAAGCTCTGATGTGACTTTTCTATCTGATTTATTTTATTTTTATCTACTATTTTTTATTATTTCATCATTTTTTATTTGCTCCCTGCTCTGTCAGGAGGACAGGGTCCTTGTTATACTTGTGAAGAGCTCTGCCATAGTTTGCATCAGGAGTTGTTTCCTTTTAACTCCCGACTCCTCTTCCTCTGGATTTAGGACTCGTCTCAGTGATTAGACTCTTTGCTATATTACACAGCTTCTTCTCTATTGTGCTACTTAACATAATGAAGACAAGGAAAAGGAGCAGATCCCCACTGACCTGGTTCCTTGAGGACTTTGTTTTAACTCGGCCTCTCGGTTTGAAAACTCCAGTTCCCTTTTATCTGGCTGCTGCCGGTCGTCACGATCCTCCGATGGTTGAGGATGTCGCCCCCCGAGTTGAGAACAAAGGCTCATCAAAAACGATGGCCCCCAACCAATCCTTAAATGAGCCCACCCTTATAGAACTTTTGGCCCAGCAATGTTTCTTGGTTGCAGAAACAACAGCGAGCATTCAGTTCCAGCTTGATAAAATAATAAGTACTTTAAACTACTTAGTTTCCTGGTCTACCAGTGCATGCCCTGGGTTGACCGCTTGGCAGCCCGATGCGGCGGCAGGATCCTCTTTGCCAAGCCTCAGCAAAAGCACTGGCCAATGTAATCTTACCAACAGTTCGAACTCCACATCTCTTGACGCAAATAGTCACCTGGTCTTACAGTCAAAACAGGTGGCTCTCAATATTAATCCTATTAATGGCAACTTGCCTCATTGGGGCTCAATACAGCTGGCGAGGGGTCATATACTACAGTTACTGGGGCTGAAAGCTGATGATCTGAAGAAGGTTGAACTTTTACCCTCTCCTGTATACCGCACCAGAGTGCCACTCAGTTTTGACAATCCCAGCACCCCAAAACTATTTTTCAGGAGAGGATCCCTGTTAAGATCCTTTGGCATTTTGCCAAGAAAAGTCTTCAAAGATATGTCAATTAAGCCACTTTTGAGTAATCAACAGCTTGTGAGTGTCAGGAGATTTACTGCCCCCAAAAGACCCTCAGCAGCACATATTAATGTGCCAATCTTGAATGCCATCCTGGACACTAGACCACCTACTAATTACACACCCATTCCTGTAAAACCTTCTGATGGCGTCCTCTCAGATGGTAGTCTGACTGTTCCTCCTACAATTGGTCAAATCAACTCACCTCAGCAAGTAACATCTTACCAGGAAGCTTCCCTTGATTTGATCAGCTGGGAAGAAATGGCTCCAAAGGAAGTGACATCAGCCCAGGGCACGCAAGGCTTCATAGTGAATAAGCCCCAGGCCAGTGCCTCTGGAATTCCATCTATCTATGAGACTGACTTATCTCAAGACAATTTTTGGAACCTAGAGGAGATATAGCTCTTCGACTCCTTTTGTGCGTTTCCACAACCAGAAAGGGTCCAAATTATAAAGCGTCTGGATGCAGTTAAATCCAAGCTCTGGAGTCTTTCACTACCTGATAAGGATCCCCTTGGATTTCAGGGAGTCCATACCGACTTACCAGCAGAAGCTCCCTTGGCCCTCTCTCCAGAATGTCTAATTTGTAAATCTGAAGATCCAGGGCTACTTCAAACTCTGTCTGTTGATGCCACTGAATGCTTGCCAGCTATGCGACCAATTAATGCTACAAGCACGAACTGGAGTGTGTTTAGAGCCCTACAGCCCCATGAACAAGGCTTGCCTCCCATCCTCCCTTCCCTGCCTTTGTCTCCCAAGAGGGTGACCCTGCCACTCAACAACGGGTGTATCTTTCCGGATCTGAAGGGCTCTCTGGAAAAAAATTAATTACACAGAATGACTATTAAATCTGGCAACCCCCCGCTGCACACTCAAATGCCTTTTGTGAAACATAGCAGGTTGGGGGAGAAGGTGTGGCACCACAGAATTCACCAACTATATCCAGTCATTTGATGTGGTCCTGGTTCAGGAGAGCTGGGCATGTGATAAGATATCCCTTACAGGGTTTACGGTCACTTTCTTGACCGCCACCAAACAATCTACGACAGGAAGACCTAAGGGTGGTCTAGCTTGCTTGGTCTCTACCTCTCTGAAAGTGGAGATAGTGGAGCTGCCCCCCTGTGGCTCCCTAGCTTTGGCGCTCCTAATTAAGAGAGGTTGCAGCAAATTGTTAGTGATTAACGTCTATCTTCCTCCGACGGTGAGTCAAGTCGATACTAAGGCTCAATGGGGCGTGCTGGAGAATTACATTACTTGCATGGAAACCAAATTCCCAGTGCTGCACATCCTTATAGGGGGTGACTTCAATGCCCGATTGGGAGTCCAAGTTTCCCCATCGATTGAGGCACTCTATTCCCAAGAAATCCTCCAGGCCATAGAACACCAGGTTTCAGCCGGACATTCTAAGGATGAACTAACAAATTTTGCTGGCATTCAGTTAGCCCTTTTAGCATCCCAACACAATAAGATAATCCTTAATAGGAGTACCTTAGGTGATCTAGCTGGTGAGTTTACTTTTAGTTCCTCACGGGGGAGTAGTGTAATTGATTTTGTGCTGGTTTCCCAGCTACTAAGAAAGGCAGTCCGTGCTTTTTATGTGGACTGCCTCACAGAGAGCAACCACTACCCCCTGGTTACAATCATTGGGATTTCCTCAAATATACATTTCCCTAGGGGTCCCCAGATATTGGATCCCTATGTGACCTTGTATACAAGGAGGATTAAATGGTCTTCTAACACTGGAAGAAAGTTCCACTCCTTTTTATTATCTTCGGAGTGTCTCAGCCTAACAAGTAGCAGCCCTAACAAGTAGCGGCCCAGAGACAATCTCGGCCTTTGAATCACTAATTAATAGCGTTCAAAGGGAGCTAGGAGCTGACCATAGGCCAAGTGGTCCATTTCACTCAAGAAGCAATCCTTGGTTTGACAAAGAGTGTCTGATGCTCAGGAACCAGATTAACCGGGTTTATCTGCTCTATCGTAATCGAGGGGATAAATGCCTACCAGAGGACTACTATTGCTTGAAGTGGGAGTATAAAGGACTAATTGCTAAGAAAAAGAGGCAAAAGACAGATAAGTGGGATCTACTTCTCTTCTCCATCCAGCAGAAGAACACTCAACTATTTTGGCAAATTGTTGCCAGCTCCTTGCCTGACCATCAAGAACTCCCACTCTGCAGTATTTCCAACAGAGTCTGGGAAAACCATTTCTTGTCAATCTTCCAGGCGTCAATAATTTTGACCGAGCTTGGACCACAACTTCCTCCTGCAAGTCCTGACTGGCAACCTGTGACTCACGCTGAGATTACTGACCTTATCTCCGAACTCAAGTCAGGCAAAGCCCCGGTCCCTGATGCTATATCCCCTGATCTGCTAAAATCTAATCCTGAGTGGTGGATTCCTCTCTTAGCAACACTCTTCACTCATGTCAATACCTCTGGCAGGATACCTACCTCCTGGAGCCTAGCAGTTATTGTTCCAGTTTTTAAACAAGGAAATAGGAACAGCCCAGCCTACTATTGCCCCATAAGCCTGCTCTCCATCATTGGGAAGCTGTATGCTAAATATCTCCAATGCAGACTCCTCACCTGGGTCGAGGAGTCTAACATCATTGGTGCTGAACAGATCGGGTTTAAAGCGAGCTGTGCCACACTGGACCACTGCTTTGTCCTATCGCACCTGATTGATAAATATACTACCATACCAGGTGGAAAACTTTTTACTGCTTTCATCGATCTAAAGTCAGCATTTGACTCAGTCCCTAGGGGACTGTTGTGGTCCAAACTGCTCAAAAGTTCCATCGACAGACGTCTTTTGTTCCTAATTAGATCCTTGTATAACCAGACTTCTAGCCAGGTCAGGTGCGGCTTGCGGAGAGAACTTTCAAATCCTATCCCGATCAAGAGTGGAGTAAGGCAGGGTTGTGTCCTGGCTCCTCTTTTGTTTAATTTATTCTTATCTGACTTGGCCACTTACATTGGACGTACTGAGTCCCACGCCCCAAAGCTGTCAACTATGAAGATCCCACTTCTCCTTTATGCTGACAATGCGGTTCTCTTTTCATTGTCAAGGCCAGGTCTGAAAAGATTACTTTCTGCATTTGGGTCTTACTGTGCTGAGAACCACTTGTCCATTAACTAGGACAAATCAAAAGTATTGGTGTTCTCTAGAGCTCGGAAATTGTATAACTGGGCTATCAATGGTAATGCTCTTAGGCAGGTTGTCCACTTGAAGTATTTAGGTATTCAATTTCAGAACACCAGCGCTTGGACTAGACACTGAACCCAGGTGCTGAATTCAGCCTCCTGTAGCCACCAGCAGATTCTAAGATTCTTCTATACCCAAGGAGGCCAATTTATTCCTTCTGCTCTGCATATTTACAAAGCCAAAACCTTGGCCCAAACCCTTAAATGGTGGTTTCAGGTGCTCTTTTTGGCAGTTCCTGGTAGTTACCTTTCCCTGGCATTTGCTGACTCTCATATTTCTTGTTGGGAGAGGGAGCTGACAAAGAAACTACACTTGCTAGGTTTTACGGGGGATGCCCTGGGAGATTATGGCCTTAAGAACACCCAATTTAGGGTAGTACAACGGCTTGTGGACATTGACTTGCAATATCTAAGAGCCAGAGCCAACAAAATTTGCTCCCCTCTGATCTTCAGCCAATTTAATAAGTATGGACTGAGGATGGTGTTATGTATGCAGGTTTGAAATCATTGGTTTAGTTTGAATTGTTCTTGTACAGTGTTGGAAATGATTCATTTAGAAAGTGCGGGAAAACCCTGCACTCTGATTGGCTGTCAGCTGCGGCTGCCGGCTATAAGTAGCAGCCGCAGCCAAGCCAGTCGGGTCCGTTCTGAGCTGTAGTCACTAATAAACGAAAGAGCTTGAAGCACTCCGTGTCTGTCTCTTCATGCAAACTTAACACTGGCAACGAGGATGGGATTCCCCTGAAGAAGAAGGCAATGCGGAACAGAAGAAGAGCAAGATGGCTGCGCTGAACACCCCCCCAGCCCTGTTCGATCCGACGGCAGAAGACTGGGAGTCATTTGCAGATCGTTTCCAAATGTATTTGGAGGGAAACGATCTTGCCGCCATTTCCAAGCAGCGGAAGAGGGCGGTCTTCCTACGCATCCGCAGTTTTCAAGATGGCAAAAGCCCTCACGGGAGCAGCAGACATGAAGGTAATGGCTTGGCCTGATCTGGAAAGGCTGTTAAGAGCCCATTACGCACCACAAGTATCGTGCCTCATTAAGAGACACGAGTTTTACCGTCACGATCAGGGGGAAAACGAAAGCATAAACGACTTCGTGGCAAGTTTAAGAGACATTGGGGTGCATGCGAATTCAACAGTTTAGAGGAGGCCATGCGCGATCGTTTTGTTTTAGGCCTTAAAGACAAGGTGCTGCAGAGCAAGTTATTAATGAAACCTAAGATCACGCTGAAAGAAGCAATAGAAGAGGCCTCTTCAGCAGAAGCTACCAAGTCCTCAGCAGCAGCCATGAAGAAAATCAACAAGGCCACAAGCCATCCTGATGTGGAAAAGTCCACAACAACTCATTGTGAGCAAATAGATTCTGAGTCAGACTGTAGTGAGGTGGAGGAAGGAATTTACAGACTCAGAATGGAGCGAAAAAAAAGAAAGATTTCTATTGCAGAGGTTGTGGGGAAGCCACCCCGCTGAATGCAAGTTTTAGACACCGTTTGCCTCTGTTGTGATAAAAGAGGACACCTAGCAAGAGTCTGCAAATCATCCAGAACTCCACCCAACAGAAGGAAGTTTGCTGCAAGCAAAGACAAAGAATTCAAGCCTAACAACCTCAGTGAGAAAATGGGGTGCAGTACAGAAGCAAATGGGAAGAATGAAACTCATCAAACAGTAACTATTGGTCATTCTTCCCCCTTAAAAAGCAGAAAAGTGCATGTCAAGGTACTTATTGAAGGAAGGCCTTGCCAAATGGAAGTGGACTCAGGCTCATACCTTTCTATGGTGTCATGGGACACTATTCACAGACTACTTCCTAACATCCAAAAGAATCACTTCAAGAAGCAAGCATTGACTCTTAAAGACTACCAAGGGAACAAGATTCCAGTAGTTGGAACAAGAGAATTCAACGTGAAATTCAAGGGCCACACCAAGCGCCTACCACTGACCATCGTGGACAAGGACCGCCCAAGTTTGCTGGGCCTTGAATGGTTCAACCCGCTGGGCATCGAGGTGACTGGCATCAACCACGTGAGCAACACTGAATGGGAAGAGGCCTTGAAGTCTGAGTTTCCAGAGGTCTTCAGCGACGGATTGGGCAAGTATATGGAGACCCCTATCACTTCAATCTAGATCCCAAAGTGCCACCAATTCGCTTAAAGCCCAGAAGGGTCCCATTTGCCTTAAAGGAAAAAATTGATGCACAATTAGATAAACTAGTAGCTCAAGGAGTTTTAGAGCCCACTGACCACTCCAGGTGGGAGACACCCATAGTCACACCAGTCAAGACTGATGGGTCAGTGAGAATCTGTGGAGACTATAAGGGGACATTGAACCATGTGCTACAACAGAGCGCATATCCAGGTCCAGTAGTGCATCATTTATTACATTTTCTTGGAGGGAGCACAGTTTTTGCCAAATTGGACCTGGCACAGGCATATCAGCAGTTAACAGTTGATGATGCCACTGCAGAAGCCCAAACCATTGTGACCCATAGAGGTGCTTTCAAATGCAAAAGGTTGCAATTTGGAGTAAGCGTAGCACCTGGCATCTTCCAAAGCCTTATGGAAAGAATGTTACAAGGGTTGCCAGGGGTGGTGCCCTATTTTGATGACATTTTAATTTCTGCTGAAAATGACACTCAGTTACAAGAGAGACTCAGAGAAGTCTTGATCAGATTCAAAAAAGCAGGGTTAAAAGTCAAAGAAGAAAAATGCACACTTAGAACAGATAAAGTGGAATTCTTGGGTTACATGATCGATAAACATGGCATCTACCCCACAGAGGCCAAAGTTCAGGCAATCAAAGCCCCCAGGCCAAAATGCAAAACAGATTTACAAGCATTCTTGGGACTCATTAACTTCTATCATATGTTTCTACCTCAGA
The DNA here is from genome assembly GCA_009733165.1 of Naja naja. Taxonomy (NCBI): domain Eukaryota; kingdom Metazoa; phylum Chordata; class Lepidosauria; order Squamata; family Elapidae; genus Naja; species Naja naja. Next base: position 49,775,066 of record CM019149.1, read on the forward strand.
AGGCAACTATTGCAGAACCCCTACATAGGTTGCTAGACAAGAAGTCTACATGGGTCTGGGGCAGGAAGGAACAAGCTGCATTTAACAATATCAAGAGACAAATCACGTCTGATTCTGTACTGATACAGTTCTCTGAGAACTTGCCTGTTGTTCTGACTTGTGATGCCTCCCCTTTTGGAGTAGGGGGGATGTTGAGCCACATGCTTCCCAGCGGGAGGGAAGCTCCTATTGCATTTTACTCTCACACCTTGACTAAAGCAGAAAGGAACTACAGCCACCTGGACAAGGAAGCCTTGGCAAATGTTGCAGCTGTCAAGAAATTCCATGAGTATCTATATGGGAGAACATTTCCTGTTGTCACAGATCACAAACCTCTTTTAGGCATTGTGGCAGGGAACAAACCAACGCCCACGATCCTGTCACCAAGAATGCTGAGATGGACCGAATTTCTTGCTGCTTATTTGTACAAACTGATCCACAGACCTGGTGAAGACATTGGGCACGCAGATGCTTTGAGTTGCTGCCCACTTCCTTCTCACACTGAGGACTTTGCACCTGAGACTTACACCTTTTTTCTAGAAACTGTTGCCAAGCTTCCAGTACATGCTGCTGAAATTGCCAGAGAGACTGCCAAAGACACATTATTGGCTCCTGTTATAGGCTGGATTAAGAAAGGTTGGCCACTTCAAGATCTACCTCAACTTGCCCAATCTTTTAAATCCAGGCAAACTGAATTATCTGTGTTAAGAGGATGTATTTTGTGGGGTAACAGGGTGGTTATTCCTGCAAAACTGCAAAAGAGGTTTTGGAAATGTTACATGAGGGTCATCCGGGAATTGTCAGAATGAAGGGATTGGCCAGGAGTTATGTATGGTGGCCAGGTATTGACAAAATGGTTGAAAACTGGGTTGCATCTTGTCCCAACTGTCAGATAGTCAGGCCTGCCCCACCTCTCGCCCCCACACAGGAATGGGAATGTCCTAGGGGCCCATGGTCCAGGATTCACATTGATTTTGCTGGCCCTACCAGAGGGCACACTTTCCTTATTATAGTAGATGCATATTCCAAATGGCTAGAGGTTATCCCTATGGCATCCACCACAACTGAAGCTGTCATCAAACAGCTTAAAAAGCTTTTTGTAACTCACGGGTTACCTGATGTGCTTGTTTCTGACAATGGTCCTCAATTTACATCCAACCTTTTTGAATCATATCTAGCACAGCAGGGTATCAGGCATGCCCTGACAGCCCCTGGGCATCCTTCAGCTAACGGCCGGGCTGAACGTATGGTACGATTTACCAAGGAAAAACTTCAGCAATTGGGTCCAGGGGACATCACTGAGAAAGTTGAAAAACTACTCAGTGTCCAGCATATCATTCCCAACCCCTCAACTAATTTACCCCCAGTTGAATTGTTGATGGGTAGGAAACTCAGGTCTCCCCTTGACCGCCTTTATCCCACTTACGCACCCAACACACCACTAGATTCCACTAGCAAAATTTGCACTTTCACTGTGGGTGATTCTGTTTATGCTAAGAACCTTATGGGTGAACCATTATGGATTCCTGCTGAGATAACCCAAATCACGGGCCCCAGGTCTTACAGGGTACAAACAGAGGACGGTGTCCTCTGGAGCAGGCACATTGATCAGCTAAGATCCAGACTACCTCAGGAGCATCGCCACTGCTCCTCCCTGGTTCCCATACCTACTGCCTCTTCTAGGGGGGAAGGGGAGGATTATGAGGATAATCAGCAAGCAAGAATCAACCCCATGTGTAACGAGCTAACACGACAGGAATCACCCCAAAACCTGTCACAGTGCCAACAACCATTTTTACAAATGGAAGATTGCACACCACTACCTGATTTAGGTGCTGACATTGGGTTGGAGATGGATTGGGAGGAGAGACCAGGTTGTAGTAACCAAACAGGTTCTACCATTACTAGAAGTCCAAGTAAGGAAATGTCAGCAGACACATTTCCTCTCTCACAAGGTGAGAACCTTAAAACATCTGAACCACGTAGGTCTCAACGTACACGTTGGATTGGGAGGAGAGACCAGATTCTAACAGTCAAACAGGGTCTTCTTTCACAGGGAGTCCCAATGGGGAAATGTCAGCAGACACATTTCCTCTCTCACTGGGTGAGAATGTAAAAGCTTCTGAACCACGAAGGTCTCAACGTACACGCAAGAGCCCCACCTATTTAAAAGAATACATTAGATAGATTGGGGTTTGAGTATGGACTGAACCTAGTGGGGAGGGGTGTTATGTATGCAGGTTTGAAATCATTGGTTTAGTTTGAATTGTTCTTGTACAGTGTTGGAAATGATTGGTTTAGAAAGTGCGGGAAAACCCTGCACTCTGATTGGCTGTCAGCTGCGGCTGCCAGCTATAAGTAGCAGCCGCAGCAAAGCCAGTTGGGTCCGTTCTGAGCTGTAGTCACTAATAAACTAAAGAGCTTGAAGCACTCCACGTCTGTCTCTTCATGAAAACTTAACAGATGGCTTCTTATTTTTACACTCTAACCATCCCCAAGTATAGAAGAGCTTTTTCCCTAGCTCGTTTCAACGTCTTGCCCTCAGCACTACTGGATGGGTGATTCAAGAGGCTCCTGATTAGTGAGCAGTTATGCCCCTGTGATAGAGCTGAGGTTGAAACTGTAGAGCATGTCTTTTTATACTGCCCTATGCATAACACAGGCAGAACTAAGTTACTGTCTCTCCTTGAAATAGACCCCTCTAGACCCAATGCTAGTAATTTGTTCTTATATTGTCTAGGGGACGGCTCCTCATACATCACTTTTCAGGTCTCCAGTTTTTTTTTTTTTTAAGAGCTGTAACCATCAGAGGAGAATGCTGTAATTCCCCTCAGTCAAAGTTTCTGGTGACCAATTGTCCATGATCTTATTTTTTTCATGTTTTTTCTTTGTTGTGTCTGTGTTTTGGTGTGTGACCGCAAATTAAATTAAATTAAATTAAACTTTCTTCAAACTGCTGCCCTCCAAAAGTGTTGGAAATACAGCTCCCATAAATCTGAACAAAGATATTATTGCAGAAGCAAAATATCTTTCTCCACTTCTTTAAATTAAAACCATTTGACCAAACATTTATCTGAGCTCATTATACTACTGTTGTATTTTTTAAATACTCATGCTTTCATCAAAAAGCAAAATTGGAAACTGTGTAATACAAATCAACTCTGCTTTTAAAGTAGGTTTTCTCAAGTTGTCTGCCTTGTATATTTCAAACTGTATTTAAGCCACTTAAACTGAATTTAAGCCATTTATTTACACTGTAGTCCATGCATTTGAGCAATGTTTCTTAGTTTTGATGGCTTGAAGATGAATGAATGAATGAATGAATGAATTCTTTATTGGCCAAGTGTGATTAGACACACAAGGAATTTGTCTTGGTGCATATGCTCTCAGTGTACAAAAAGAAAAGATACATTCATCAAGAATCATAAGGTACAACACTTAATATAGTCATAGGGTACAATAAGCAATCAAATCATATGAGGAAACAGTCAATATAAATTGTAAGGATATAAGCAACAAAGTCACAAGTGGGAGGAGATGGATGATAGGAACAATGAGAAATTAATAATAATAGTAATGCAGACTTAGTAAATAGTTGGACAGTGTTGAGGGAAATATTTCTTTGGCAGAGTGATGCCATTCAGGAAAAAAAACTGTTCTTGCGTCTAGTTGTTCTGGTGTGCAGTGCCCTATAGTGTCATTTTCAGAGTAGGAGTTGAAACAGTTTATGTCCAGGATGTGAGGGGTCTGTAAATATTTTCACAGCCCTCTTTTTGACTCATGCAGTATACAGGTCCTCGACTGAGGGCAGGTTGGTAGCAATTGTTTTTTCTGCAGTCCTAATTATCCTCTGAAGTCTGTGTCTGTCCTGTTGGGTTGCAGAGCCAAACCAGACAGTTATAGAGGTGCAGATGACAGACTCAATAATTCCTCTGTAGAAGTGTATCAGCAGCTCCTTGGGCAGTTTGAGCTTTCTGAGTTGTCACAGAAAGAACATTCTTTGTTGTGCTTTTTTATGATGTTTCTGATGTTAGGTGTCCATTTTAGGTGATGTGTGGCTGGGAATTCTGCGAGTTGAAGTCCACACATCTTCAATCCACTATGGTTGAGAAGCACTGCATTAGAGGAACAGGGTTGAATGACACAGCATGTGACCAGTGCGGACTAAGTTCTACCCAGGCAGTCAGTATTTTTATTTGGCTGTGAAGTTGGAGGGAAAAAAAGTTGATTTGATAGAACAAACATAGTTTTTTTTTTAAAAAAAAGCATATGACTACATCCATCCAGCTCATATCTGTGTTGCACAGCTCCAATTCTTGCACACTCCAAAAGCAGAGCTAAAAACCATTGTGTAAAAAATACTACTAAGCAAATGTACTAGTTCATGCAGAAAGCTTTAAGAAGTCTGACCAATATTTCTTCCTTATATGGCTTCTCTCATGCTTGTAAATACTTTTCCAACCATCTCACATGTGACTGGTAAAGATCTGGGAAAAGTAAACCATAATGGCAATAATATAGGAGATGATCAGGCTGATCCTAATTGTGGAGTCAAATGCATCATCAATTTGGAGACACCACACCCCTGTAAAAAACTAAGTCCAGCCTCCCTTGAAGTCCATTAACTCTTATCTGGTGCCAATTTGTCTTGATCATGAGTAGATTAGAGTCTTATATATAGGTAGCATGGAATAAACTCATAGTGCTTTTGAACTTAGCTTGGCTCCTAATTTCTTGTGCCTGACAAACAATACATCACATCATTCTTATTATGCAGTTTTGTTTTCTTCAAACACAATTTTTAATACCTTCAGCTTAACTATAATTCTACAGTTTCCCCATTCCCTTCACCCTCATGCATCAGGAACAAAAGAAATATCTTTTGGAATCATTTTGTTTTCAGAAGAAGTGAAGAATTCCAGGAGCCGAGTCTCTGACCACTATCTGATTCAGATTTTAAAAATGAAAACTCTGTTTTGCTACCTGCCAAGAGTATTCTCAGCCTGTGGTGAAGCTAAAAAAAGAAGTAGGAGAACTTCAGCATCTGGAATGTCTCCCTCTTAGAGGGGAATTTTAGAAGGAATTTATATTTCAGCATTCAAAAAAACATGAAAGTCATCTCCAAAGTATGTGAAAATCTACCAAATTTTCTATTTATGAATTCCAGAGATTAAGTTAATTGGGAGCCAATATTTTACAGTTAAAAAATCCATAGACATACCTTTCCTTTTTACATAGTTCTTGAAGTACTTTAATGATACAGGAATTAATGAAATGTTTAAGAAGTAAAAAATCAACTGTCACATTTTTCTGACACCAGAAAAGTAATGCATAAAACTGTGATTACCTTCTTTTTTTGCAGAAGTGTGTAACAATGAGTATTCTCCCCCCCTCTGATAATATTGGTATATGCAAATAATTCCCTTTCTTCTCTTTTTGATACAATTTCATTATTTGCATAGCTACTAGTGGTCTACCAATAAAGGCAAACGTCATATTAGGATTCATGACAGTTTTCACATTGCATTATCAATATGTGGAAATAATTGTCTGCTCTGAGATTAAATTACATTATTGTGTATCTTTTTTATGCCTAATAAATAATGATGGATGGCTTTTATTTTCATCACCACCTGCAACCATTTAGTCACCCCTTGACTATTCAAGATAAAATAATAAAAGGCGACTGTTATGTTGCAAGCCAGAGAATGCAGTCAAAATAGTTGCATTTTTGTGTGCTCTATTTTGGTTCATACTGTTGTAAAAGACTCAATCATATGCCTCTATGTGAAAGACAAGGTGCTAACAGATGGTCGTTGTCCATTGTCCATTGTCTTGCCTAAATAGGCAAGAGCCCCACCTATATAATAATTATCTCATGTGAAAATTATTTTTTCACTTCCCATGTGCAAGTAAATTAAATGTAGTTAGAATCCAGAGTAAGAAAGGACTTGATAAAATTTGATATATGGATCGGAGAAAGTCTGTACCCTATTCAAGACTTTATTTGCAATAAATACACATACATGACCTGCAAGTTGTACAACCAACTTTGAGACACTCTGACAGTGAGTTGGGAGGTGTCTGAATTTGATAATGAATGAATGGATGAATGTATTTGCAAATGAAAAATGTAGCTTCTTCAACAGATATCAGCTACAAACTTTGTAGAAGTGGAGAGTGGAGGTTCAGTGAAGTTTGTCCCAAAGGTGCTTTTTTCAAGAGGTGACTGGACTTTCTGGTTTTCCTTTGAAGACATTTTGCTTCTGAAGAAGCCTCTTGAAAAAAGCACCTTTGGGACAACCGTGGCCTGGATAACCGAGAATCTCCATAAACATTCAGCGAAGATGTTTGCACCTTATGCATGGGAAATATAAACACATATTGCTGCCAAATATGTGATATTTAGGATGAAACTAACTATGCTTAATGCATTGAGCCATTCAGAGTTATATGTTGAGATGGATGGATAGATGGATGGATGTGATAGATAGATAGATAGATAGATAGATAGATAGATAGATAGATAGATAGATAGATAGATAGATAGATAGATAGGCAGGCAGGCAGGCAGGCAGGCAGGCAGGCAGGCAGGCAGGCAGGCAGGCTGGCTGGCTGGCTGGCTGGCTGGCTGGCTGGCTGGCTGGCTGGATAATGCTATTATTTTTCAGGGTTTCCTTTCATATATTATAATGGATAGCACACATTTATATCACAGCATAAAGAACAAGGTGCTTTGTGGGTCTTTCTTATATCTGACTAAGCCAGATGTTAAGTCCTGTCAATAGTTGATGGATTGGGAAGAGAACATCAAATATATTGTCCTGCTTTGTCAAAATAATAGCACTTACAAAACTGACTTGACTTCAGGATTTAGTCAACTCGTTTCGCATTACACTTTGAGTGGTGTCGCCTGCTCATGAAGGCATGTTGGCTGCTAACTTTTCAGATGTTTTTAAGCATATAGAAGATGTTTTTAGACTAAATGGCTAAGCCTATTACTTTCTCATGCTTTTAGAATTCCTAGAAGAAACAACATGCAGTGATATGTAGTTTATCTATTTTAGGACTTTTCCTTCATTATCCATAGTAAATGATAGTAAGAAACAGAAAAACTGAGTCCATTTATGATAAAACTCCCGAATGCTGCATTTATTTAACGTGTTTTTGTTTGTGTATTTTACATTTATATCCAATCCAAAAAGCTCAAGGCATAGCCATGTAAACTATCTAAAATTTAAATTAAATTAAAAATTATTGTACTTCTATTTGGATTCTACAACCTCCTCTGAGAAAGTTTAAACTTCTAATTGGTGCTATTACTATGAGAGAATAAGAATAGTGATGGCATTTACTAGTAATAACAAAACAGCTTTATTTTTGCTTTAAACCCCCCAAAATCAAAGTCTCTGATGTTATAAGCATACTAGTTAAAATTTTAGCAAGGATTCTCTAATTCTGTTATCACATTTGTAATTTCTGGTGCTTTACTTTAAAGTGGGACAGACACATCTACTAAAACTCTCTGGATAATTATATAATAGCAGGAAAATTATGTTAGCATAATTTTATCTAATTTTTTAAGAGTTACACCAAGAATTTTCAAGGTTTTGGCTTCTCTGTGCAATCCTGAGCCTCACAGTATTTAGCCATACTAAGGTGTCAATCTCAATAAGTGAAAAACAATTAAAACAATTCTACATGTACAAGCATACTTATGATTCATATTACTTCCTCTATTCCATGCATTGCACATTTTATCTCCTTTCTTCAGTAGCTCCATATAGGCTTACAGTTTCGTGCTATCTTATCATCTTCTGAATTTTTGTGATCTCATGGGGATGGGAGGTCCAAAGACATTTTGGCAATGGCTACAGCTGGAAGTCAAAACCTGGCTCTCAATTGATTCCAGACACTAAAGGCAGGACATTTTTCAAAACTAATGAAAAATTGCTATAAGTAAATGTTGACATTCCAGTTATAGAGAACTCTGAAGAAGATGTACAGGAATGTTCTTGCAACTACTGTGTTAGTGGCCCACGGGATATACAACACTTTAAAAATATTCTATGCAGTAGTTTAAAATTTTTAATGCACCTCTTTTATATTGGGGGGAAGGGTTTGAAGCTGAGGGGTAGTGTTGCTATCAAAGAATATATAGGTGCCAAGAAATTTGTTTATAAGTGGTATTTATATAAAGGTCAAAAAAGAGAACACTTGGAATGTAAGTCTCTCATGATATCCACCTGGAATGCATATTGATCATGTGAGAAGGCAAATGAACAATTGTACTGCAACATAATGTCTTCATGGTCCAGATTAAGAAGAGTTTTTAAATGTTATATTAATTAAAAACATTTGTTGAGGTTTTCCCCAATATATACAAACATTCCAACTAAAAGTCTGAAAAGCCCCAATAGTTTATTGAAATTTTGAATGGTTGGATTGCCTAATTTAAAGATATATAATTCTGTAGCCAAGATATTTAACTATTTTAGATTTTTCATGGTACCCGTTTGTATATAACTTCTAAAGCAGGCTACATTTCAAAAGTACATTTTAATGAACAAGTCAACAGTATGAGACTAAATTAAAGAAGTTTTTTTTCACATCACTTACCCTCATACAGTTATTTTTAATACAATAAATGAGAATATTTGTAACTGAGGGTTGAAATGAAGAGTTCTTGATGCTATCTGAGCTTGCTTATTTTCTTGCAGATGTTTCATTACCCAAACTAGGAAAGGATGATCAGTGTACTCATGATGTTACCTAGCTTGGGTAATAAAACTTCTGCAAGAAAACAAGCAAGCTCAGAGAGCACTAAGGACCCTTATTTTAATACACCACAGTTCTGACTAAAATATCATCCTCATTTTTGGCTATCTATGATAGTAGTTATTATTTTCCCAACAATTATATAAAAAATGAGATCTTGAAAGCAATACTTAAACCACCTTTCTCCATCTTATGATTTTGGCAGAACTTTGTTTCTGTTTTGTTTTTGTTTTTTAAGCGATAGAGGAGCTGATTTTGAAATGATCTATTCCAAGGAGCATCATGTCTAGTTTAATGTCTTCACTTAATTCTGGAATGCCAAACAAGGAAACCTCCTTAATACAGGGCATTCTATAAGGAGGGGCATCCGCTGATATTCACTATCTGGCTTCATACTGTGAAGTGGTCTGTTTCAGCCGGAAGCCCTGGAGATTTAATGGGAAGTGGAATGGGCCATTACTATGTATGCATTCCCTGGTGCAAATGGGAATTTTGACCTAGTGGTGTGTGTATAAATAATATTAAGCCATGTTGATCAGGGAAAAAGGGGAAAGGGGAAGGGAAAGGGGAAAGGGAAGGAAAGGGAAGGGAAGGAAGGAAGGGAAGGAAGGAAGGAAGGAAAGGAAAGGAAAGAAAGGAAAGGAAAGGAAAGGAAAGGAAAGGAAAGGAAAGGAAAGGAAAGGAAAGGAAAGGAAAGGAAAGGAAAGGAAGAGTATCGCTTTAAAATCTCTCTTCCCTGCTGCATAATAATAATAACAAAAATATCATTAGAAATAGCAGCATTAATATACTTGCAACATATTTCTATTTGGCACAGCAAGAACAGTATCTGGGAATTCTCTGGCTGCATTTTCCTGCTCTCCATCTGCAGACAGGAGCCGCCAATGCTGGTGAGAATAAGGAATAAAAAGAACCATGACAGAAATGTCCTTACATACCTCTCAAGCCAACAGTAAGGATAAGAGAATGTCCTACAGTTCCTAGTACATCCCAAAAAAACTAGAAGTGGAATTCCTAGGCAGCCAGTGAAGTAAAGCTTCCAATGCAGTTTTACCACTGCACTTGTTTTAATAAAAAGAAGGCAGAACCAATCCACTTTTTACATTTTATTTAGAGTTTCAAGCTTCCTCTAGCCCAGCATGCTCTTCTAGGAACATTTGAATCAGTAAGAGAAGAATCAGAACCAGCAGTGTCAGAGGAGAGGTGTGTTTAAAATAGGCAAGATGGCAGCTAGGCCATTTGATCAAAACCTTGCTTTTTCACATGTATGTGCCACACTGAAGCACATACGAAAGGAGCCTTGGTCTTTGATTACAATGCTGCAATCTTTCTTGTTTTGTTGTTCTCCGTAGCTGTAGTTAGCAAATAACAATTAAATAAACTCTTCCTTCTCACTGCTCTTCCTTTTTGTTATGTATGTAGGTTTGAATGTTATTGGTTTATTTGAACTGTTCTTGTAAAATGTCAAATGGTATTGGTTTAAATAGTGCGGGAAGAAACCCTGCACTCCCATTGGCTGGCAACCACGGCTGCAGGCTATAAGAGGCAGCCGTAGCCCAGCCAACTCGCGTCCATTCAAGCTGTAGTCACTGAATAAACTCTTCACTGAAGCTCTTCATGTCTGACTCTTCATGCAAACTTAACACTGGCGACGAAGGTGGGATTGCCCTGAAGAGAAGACGACGCGGAAGACAAGCAGAAGAGCGAGATGGCTGCGCTGAACACCCCCAGCCCCGTTCGATCCGGTGGCAGAAGACTGGGACTCGTATGCGGATCGCTTCCAGATGTACCTGGAAGGAAACGACCTTGCCGACATTCCTGAGAGACGGAAGAGGGCGGTATTTCTCACGCACTGTGGTCCGGCAGTCTTCAAGATGGCGAAGGCATTAGCGGGAGCTGCAGAACTGAAGGCAATGGAATGGCCTAATTTGGAGAAGCTTTTAAGAGCCCATTATGCCCCACAAGTATCGTGCCTCATTAAGAGACACGAACTTTACCATCGGGATCAAGGGGAAAGCGAGAATGTTAAGGACTTCGTGGCAAGTTTAAGGGACATTGGGGGTGCTTGTGACTTTACCAACTTAGAAGAGGCCATGCGTGATCGGTTTGTTTTAGGCCTCAAAGATAAGGTCTTACAAAGCAAACTGTTAATGAAACCTAAGATCACGTTTAAAGAGGCCATTGAAGAAGCTGTTTCAGCGGATGCCACCAAGTCCTCAGCAGCGGCCATGAAAAGATTAACAAGGCCTCAAGCCAGGCCTCAAGCCATTCTGATGTGGAAAAATCCACAACAGCCCATTAACAAATAGACTCTGATTCAGATTGCAGTGAGGTGGAGGAAGGGATTTTTAGACTCAGAATGGAGAACAAAAGGAAAGACCCTGGGAGAAAGAGGCAAGAATATTATTGCAGAGGCTGTGGGGGCATTCCCACTGAATGCAAGTTCTTAGACACCATCTGCCTACGCTAGAGAAAAGGGTCACCTAGCCAGAGTCTGCAAATCATCCAGAACTCCACCTAGTAGGAAAAAATTTCCTGAAAAGGATTTTAAGCCCAACAACTTCCTTGAAAAGATGGGGCGCAATTCAGAAGCAAATGGGAAGAATGAAACTCACCAAACAATCACCATTGGTCGTTCTTCACCCTTGAGAAGCAGAAAAGTACACATGAAGGTGTTCATTGAAGGAAGGCCTTGCCAAATGGAAGTAGACTCAGGCTCTTATTTATCTATGGTGTCATGGGACACTATTCACAGGCTACTTCCTAATATTCAGAAGAAACATTTCCAGAAGCAAGCACTGACTCTTAAAGACTACCAAGAGAACAAGATTCCAGTAGTTGGAGCAAGAGATTTCAACATGCAGTTTAAAGGCCACACCAAGCGTTTGCCCCTGACCATCGTGGACAAGGATCGCCCAAGCTTGCTGGGACTTGAGTGGTTCAAGCCACTAGGCATCGAGGTGACTGGCATCAATCACGTGAGCAACTCTGAATGGGAGGAGGCCTTGAAGTCTGAGTTTCCAGAGGTCTTCAGTGAAGGAATGGGCAAGTATATGGGGACCCCTATCACTTTCAACCTAGATCCCAAGGTGCCCCCAATTCATTTAAAGCCCATTTGCTTTAAAGGAAAAAATTGATGCACAATTAGACAAATTAATTGCTCAAGGGGTTTTAGAGCCCACTGATCACTCCAGATGGGAAACACCCATAGTCACACCAGTCAAGGCTGATGGGTCAGTAAGAATTTGTGGAGACTATAAGGGGACAATGAACCATGCGCTGCAGCAGAGCGCATACCCAGTGCCAGTTGTGCATCATCTGCTACATTCACTTGGCAGGGGCACAGTCTTTGCCAAATTGGATTTGGCCCAGGCATATCAACAACTAACAGTTGATGATGCCACTGCAGAGGCCCAAACCATTGTGACTCACAGAGGTGCCTTCAAATGTAAAAGGTTACAATTTGGAGTAAGCGTGGCACCAGGCATTTTTCAAAGTCTTATGGAAAGAATGCTTCAAGGACTGCCAGGGGTAGTGCCTTACTTTGATGATGTGTTAATCTCTGCTGAAAATGACACTCAGTTTCAAGAAAGACTCAGAGAAGTCCTTACCAGATTCAGAAAAGCGGGTTAAAAGTCAAGGAAGAAAAATGCACACTTAAAACAGACAGGGTTGAGTTCCTGGGCTACATGATTGACAAGCATGGCATCCACCCTACTGATGCCAAGGTTAAAGCAATCAAAGAAGCCCCTAAACCTAAATGCAAAACAGATTTGCAAGCCTTCCTTGGACTCATTAACTTTTATCACATGTTTCTACCTCAAAAGGCATCCATTGCTGAACCTTTGCACCGATTGCTTGATAAAAAGCTGTTTGGATCTGGGGAGGAAGGAACAATCAGCATTTAACAGTATTAAGAGACTAATCACATCTGATGCTGTATTGATACAATTCTCTGAGAATTTGCCTGTTATACTGACTTGTGATGCATCCCCTTTTGGAGTGGGGGTTGAGCCACAGGCTTCCCAGTGGAAGGGAAGCCCCTATTGCATTTTACTCTCGCACTTTGTCCAAAGCAGAGAGGAATTATAGCCAACTGGACAAAGAGGCATTGGCAGTTGTTGCAGCTGTCAAGAAATTTCATGAATATCTGTATGGCAGGACATTTACCATTGTTACAGATCACAAACCTTTGTTGGGCATTGTGGCAGGAGACAAACCTACACCTACTATCCTGTCACCAAGAATGCTGAGGTGGACTGAATTTCTTGCAGCTTATTCATACAAACTGATTCACAGGCCTGGCAAGGACATTGGACATGCTGATGCACTGAGTCGTTGCCCACTGCCTTGCCACAAGGAGGACTTTGAACCTGAAACACACACCTTTTTCCTAGAAACTGTTGCTAAGCTTCCAGTTCATGCTGCTGAGATTGCCAGAGAGACTGCCAAAGACACTGTGTTGGCTCCTGTTATAGGCTGGATTAAGAAAGGTTGGCCTCTTCAAGATCTACCTCACCTTGCCCAACCTTTTAAATCCAGGCAAACTGAATTATCTGTATTAAGAGGATGTATTTTGTGGGGTAAGAGGGTGGTTATTCCTGCAAAACGAGGTTTTGGAAATGTTACATGAGGGTCATCCTGGTATTGTAAGGATGAAAGGATTGCCAGGAGTTATGTATGGTGGCCAGGTATTGACAAAATGGTTGAAAACTGGGTTGCATCTTGTCCCAATTGCCAGGTAGCCAGGCCTGCCCCACCTCTCGCCCCCACACAGGAATGGGAATGTCCTAGAGGCCCTTGGTCTAGGATTCACATTGACTTCGCAGGTCCTACTAGAGGGCACACCTTTCTTATTATAGTAGAAGCATATTCCAAATGGGTAGAAGTGTTTCCCATGACATCCACCACAACTGAGGCTGTCATCAAGCAGCTCAGAAAACTGTTTGTAACCCACGGGTTACCTGATGTTCTGGTCTCTGACAATGGCCCTCAATTTACTTCTAACCTCTTTGAATCCTATATAGCACAACAGGGTATCAGACATGCCCTGACAGCCCCTGGGCACCCTTCGGCTAACGGCCGGGCTGAACGCATGGTACATTTTACCAAGGAGAAGCTTCAGCAACTGGGTCCTGGGGACATCACTGAGAAGATTGAAAAACTTCTTAGTGTTCAGCACATCACTCCTAGCCCATCTAATAACTTATCCCCAGCAGAGTTGTTGATGGGTAGGAAACTTAGATCTTCCCTTGACCGCCTTCATCCCACTTACGCACCCAACGCATCACTGGATTCCACTTCCAAAGTTCGTACTTTCAGTGTGGGTGATTCTGTGTATGCTAAGAACCTTATAGGTGAGCCTCTGTGGATTCCTGCTGAAATAACTCACATCACTGGCCCTCGTTCTTACAGGGTACAAACAGAGGATGGCCTCCTCTGGAGCAGGCACATTGATCAACTTAGATCCAGGTTACCTCAGGAACATTGCCCCTGTCTCTCTCTGGTTCCCTCACCTGATGTCACTTCTAGGGGGGAAGGGGAGGAACAGGAGGAAAATCAGCAAGCAAGAATCAACCCCATGTGTAACGAGCCATTACCACAGGAACCATCCCGAACCCTGTCACAATGCCAAGATCCATCCTTAGAAGTGGAAGATTGCACATCACTACCTGACTTGGGTGCTGACATTGGAATGGAGATGGGTTGGGAGGAGAGACCAGATTCTAACAGTCTAACAGGGTCTCCTTTCACAGGAAGTTCCAGCAGGGAAATGTCAGCAGACACATTTCCCCTCTCACTGGGTGAGAACGTTAAAACTTCTGAACCACGTAGGTCTCAATGTACACGTAAGAGCCCCACCTATTTAAAGGAATACATTAGATAGGTTGGGGTTTGGTATGTAGTGAACCTAGTGGGGAGGGGTGTTATGTATGTAGGTTTGAATGTTATTGGTTTATTTGAACTGTTCTTGTAAAATGTTAAATGGTATTGGTTTAAATTGTGCGGGAAGAAACCCTGCACTCCCATTGGCTGGCAACTACGGCTGCAGGCTATAAGAGGCAGCCATAGCCCAGCCAACTCGGGTCCATTCGAGCTGTAATCACTGAATAAACTCTTCACTGAAGCTCTTCGCGTCTGACTCTTCATGCAAACTTAACACTTTTGTTATTAATTTTGTTGTTTTCTGCTGATTTTCTGCAGTTCACAGACTTTTTACAATGGAAGACCCCAGTTTCTCTACTTACTGGTCCTCTGCTGCTCATATAGAAGTTAGAGCAACGAAGATGACTCTATGGTTACCAGGCCTTGCTGAAACAGTGCCTAACAGCTGTTGGCCATTTTAGGTTGCTGAGGCTATGTTGGTCACAGCCTTCTATGCCTTTTGGCTTGGGCAACAGCCTATGTAATGTCCGATAGGTATTCTACATTCTTCTTAGATGTAAAACTGTTTGGAAGGTCTGTGGAGATTCTCAGCCATCCAAGTCATCATTGTCCCAAAGGTGCTTTTTCAAAAGGCAATTGGACAAAGAAAGTCCAGTTGCCTTTTGAAAAACATCTTTGGGACAACATTTGTTTAGCTATCTCCTGAAAGGGAGTTAGACCTGTCTTCTTTAGAAAAAGAAAACTCACATTTCAGCCAATTTAAAAAAGGAAAAAGAGAAAAGATTTAATAGCATTATATGACTAGTTCTATCATCAAGGAGCATGTTAGAGTTTTTCCACTGCTAACATTGTAAAGGGGTTTCCAGGGGCCCTGGGTTTTATTGTTTGTGTTATAGAGGGTGAGAGATTATTTTATTATTTGTTTGTTTGTTTATTTCAATACTGCTATATTTCCTAAGAGGTCATGGCAGTATATAATTTCTTTACTTCAATGCCATTCTACATACTCCAGGGCTAATCCTGGGTGTTGCCAACCATGACTGCTCATTGCCAGCACTAACTTTTTCTCAAGTCACTGGGGCCTGATGGATTACATCCCAGAGTTTTAAAGGAGCTGGCAGAGGTTATCTCAGAACAACTGCATCATATCTTTCAAAAAACCTGGAGCACTGGGGAACTACCAGAGGACTGGAAAAGAGCTGATGTGCTTCCCATCTTCAAAAAAGGGTAAAAAAACAGACCCAGGAAACTATAGACCAATCAGCCTAACATCAATACCTGGGAAGATACTGGAAAAGATAATAAAAAAACAGATCTGCCAACATCTAGAAACAAGTAAAGTAATAATTAGCAGTCAGCACGGGTTTGTTAAGAACAAATCATGCCAAACCAATCTTATTTCATTCTTCAACACAGTCACTAAATTAGCAGACCAGCAAAATACTGTGGACATAATATATTTAGATTTCAGCAAGGCATTCAACAAAGTAGACCACAACCTACTTCTTAGTAAGCTAGAAAAAAATAGATAGCGGAAAAAAAATAGATAGTGGAATAGATAGCACCACCACTAGATGGACTCGCAACTGGCTGGCAAACCGTACTCAATGAGTAGTCCTTAATGGGTCTACGTCTACATGGAGGAAAGTAAGCAGTGGGGTGCCACAAGGTTCCATCTTAGGCCCAGTACTCTTCAATATCTTCATTAATGACTTAGATGAGGGAATAGAAGGGGAACTTACCAAATTTGCAGATGATACTAAGCTGGCAGGAATAGCTAACACCCAAGAAGATAGGCTCAAGATCCAGATGGATCTTGACAGACTAGAACACTGGGCCATATCTAACAAAATGAAATTCAATGTAGAGAAAAGTAAAGTCCTACACCTAGGCAAGAAAAACCAAAAGTACACATAGAGACTGGGTGAAACCAGGCTCAATAGCAGTAGCTGTGAGAGGGATCTTGGAGTCTTAGTGGACAACCAGCTAAATATGAGCCAGCAGTGTGCATCAGCAGCCAAAAAAGCTAATGCAATCCTAAGTTGTATTAACAGAGGGATACAATCAAGATCAAGGGAAGTACTAATACCACTCTATAAAGCCTTAGTGAGACCACACCTAGAGTACTACATCCAGTTTTGGTCACCACATTATAAAAAAGATGTTGAGACTCTAGAAAAAGTACAGAAAAGAGCAACCAGGATGATTAGAGGACTGGGGGCTAAAACATACAATGAATGGTTGCAGGAACTGGGCTTGGCTAGTCTAGTGAAGAGAAGGACCAGGGGAGACATGATAGCGGTCTTCCAATATTTGAGGGGCTGCCACAGGGAGGAAGGGGTCAAGCTATTTTCTAAAGCGCCTGCAGGCCAGACAAGGAATAATGGATGGAAACTGAACAAGGAGAGATTTAACCTGGAAATAAGGAGAAACTTTCTGACAGTGAGAACAATCAACCAATGGAACAGCTTGCCCTCAGAAGTTGTGGGGACGCCATCACTTCAGACTTTCAAGAAGAGATTGGACTGCCATTTGTCAGAAATGGTGTAGGATCTCCTGCTTGGGTGGGCTAGATGACCTACAAGGTCCCTTCCAACTCTGATTATCTGTTAAATCTGTTAAGTACACATTGACTTGGAACACATGAGTGTTGAGGGGAAAATTAACAAGCGTTCTCTCTGTTTTCCCCTTTAAAACCAAGTCAAATGGCACATATATACTGGATTGTCCAGGGTGAAGTAGGAGGAAGATAGGTGGAAGCCTCTTGTGATCCCATCAGAGAACTGGTGACCTGCTCTTCACTCTGTTTCTGAACGTAGATGTAGCAATGTCCTGAAAGACTCCAAATTTATGCCTGAAATAAACCAAACTGATAAGTTGGTAGAGCAGAAAAGGGGCCTCTGAAATTGGGAGATCACTTATGATGGATAATTTCTGCACCAATAATATGTTACTTGGAAAACCTGAAAGATGAATAAACAACATCCATGTATGGTCGCCCAAGCCCATCGTATCATATATTAAAGAGAGCAGTTTGATGGTTTATTTACTAATTGTTCAATGACGCTGGATCAGAGGAAAAACATAGTCAGAAGGATCCCAATTGCTGCCCTTAAGATGCCCCCTATTAAAATTGTAAAGAAAACATTCATCCTCAGCCGTATAACTAAAGTGGATGAAAGCTAAGCTAGCAAGGTTTTCCAGCATACCATTCTTCCAGCTCAAGGGTAGACAAATATAAGTCAAGAAAAAGCCATGAGAAAAAAAGCTCTTTGATTCCTTACAGCCAAATGATGAGAATTGATCATCTGAGTTCTAACCAGTATTGTGTTGATTTGCATAAATTCACATCAAAGTAGCTGATCTTCCATAAAGTCCTAATTTACAGCTACATATTGAAAGCATGTGTTTGCTATTAGGACATTATTTTAGAACTTTGTGTTACCTTTCTCTCTCACTCTAGCCACCATAAATATCAGTAGTATGATAAACAAAGTCTTCAGTTTCAGAAGAAAATGAGCCAACATGTTTTTTAACATCTATGTAATGTTCAAGCCATTGTCAATATACATGTGGTTGCAGGATTCACCTCATTAAATCAACAGTTAAACAAGTTTAATACACACCATTCTATTGTATTTCTTAGCTAGTCGCCAGCAGCCCATCACTGTTGACTTCTCTCTTGGCATTTGAAATCAAGAATTCATTTGGTATCACAGCAGGTGTTTCAATTCATGTACAAGTTCAAATTAAATGTTGATTCTAAGGTGCCAGAAAGTATTATGCTGAATAGAAATGGAGATTGAGTGGAAGGGGCCATTCTTGAATTGTGAAGAAAACTTGAGACCTCTTTCAGAATTGAAATGCTGTCCAATTAAAACATGATTTTCAAAATTAAAGCAAAACAGATGCTGAAGGCTCAATATTCGGCTGACTTAACCCCTGTCTTCTAAAATCACAAGTCTAGGAATATCTATATTGTAGATAGGTCACCACATGTTGTGAATATTGCAGGAAACATAAGAAAACATTCTTGTTCAAAGCTCATCGGAAGAAAAAGTTCTCTTACCTATATTTTACTCAAGCTGCTATGCTGACCATTGAAAAATATTAGTTGCACAAACCTATCTCATGTCACCTTCCTCCAGCCATAGAGGTGCTTCAGAAAGTTTTGTAAAGAGAAACAAAAGCAGAATCTACCTTCCCATATTGTGTATGTGAATGTCAGGTGGGATTCAAATAATTTAACAACCAGTTCTCTGCCCTAATGATTTCTTCCAACAACCAGTTTATCAAACTGCTCAGAAACTTAACAACTGGTTCTTCCAAAGTGGTGCGAACTGGCTGAATCCCACCACTGGTGAATGTGTTGTTTTGTTCCCATGAGCGCATCTGCTCACATTGATAATAAAGATTCAAATTCAAATTGTTGCTTTGTTCATAAGATAACAACATTTTATCTCCACCATTAAGGGCTTGTTTATCTTAATGATTTCTGCCCTATTTCTATTTATTTTAGAAATGAATTCAGAATCCGCAAATAATTCTAAAATGCTATATCTGCTTATTGTGGCTATTTAATTCTTTTAGGTCATTTGAAGTTTAATGTCGTGAGATCACAATTGTGAGTGCTAGCTTGTGTTTGCTATTAAACGGTATCAACAACTGACAATTGACATTTCAGTATCTGAGTCCACTCAAGCACCCATGTTTCGTATTTCTTCTGGGCATGCCGTTCTAAAGGAGATGAGTCCGGAGAACATGTGATTTTTGGTGAACATATCTTTCAAATATTAATCAACATGGCCAACATCCACATTCCACACAACCCATACCAGAAAAACAGAGGATGTTTTCTGAGCTGTGAGCCAAATTCTGCACTTAGATATAGGCCTGAATGTTGACAAGGGGAAGAAAAGGCCTTTGCTTTATAAACATTATATCGTGTCAGTAGCCAACCTAAATCTCCCATTAGACAAGAACATACTGTGCCTCTTTTCCCTCGAAGCAAGTGATAGGACTAGTTACAGCCAATGGATGTGCTCACCATTGGGTGCTGAGGACAAAGCATGTTCAAATTAAACATGAACTCAGAGTTAACTTTAAAATGTATTTTGTTCTGAAAACTGAGAACTCTGAGCAGCAGAAAGGTATCTGCTTTCCATTATGCTAATGGCCTTTTCTTCCCCTTGTCAACATTCAGGCCTATATCTAAGTGCAGAATTTGGCTCACGGCTCAGAAAACATCCTCTGTTTTTCTGGTATGGGTTGTGTCTATGCTATTGAAAAGCCAGATTCTAGATTTTTTTTTAAAAAGTACTACAAAAGTTACTAATTTAATAACACCCTATTCCCATGAAATGGACATTTATTGTTTTTTTTCTTTCCATTTCTCACATATCAAATATAATCTCACTGACTATGTATTAGAAACTGACCTGTTTGAATCGAGCTCACCAATTCTCATAAACCTTCTACGAATTCTGCACAGGAGGCCAGAATTGGTTGCACATTGCAGCATGCAATGCAAACAGACTTGCAGCTGGTTCCATTTAGGTTTTTTTAACCTCTTCTCATATTAGTTCCCAGTTCAGGGTTCAAGGGAGGTGTGTATCAGCCCGGTCTCCTTTCACTGTTTTTATATTGGACTACTTTTTTGTTCTGTATCATGCTGTTGCCATCCTTGTTCAGATTTTAAGAGAAGTGGTTAAGTTTACTGCACCAATCTCAGATTCAAGTCATCATATTTTTTTCTGACATTTAGCATAAGGAGAGATAAGGGTGCTGGAGACAAGGCCTTGGCTGAAAGGAGGTATGAGTCAGTGAGCATTTTTCTAGTTTAGGCATTCTGGGTGAATTCAACAGACCCAATAATACAATTTATTGGTAAAGACATACAGAAGAGGAAAAAATAAGACGGTAATTATTGGATGTTTTTAATGGATAGACTAACGCTTACTATTAAGGACAAAGAAGAAACTGAATATTTTTTGATATGGGACCTATTTTACCAATGGTTAGATAATAAAAACAGAAGTTAGAAATATGGGGACATAAAAAGGATAAATGTTAAAACGGAGATTTGTCAAAGTAGATAAGTTAAATATTATTGTTATTATAGTATTAAGGTTATTGTGATGAATACTATTGTAAACAGTTTGATTACGATTGCCTAAAAACAATTGTACCCAGACAACACACTGTTTGATTTAAATGGAATTTTTATATGTTATACAAATAAAATAAATAAAACACACACAAATATTTTTGTTTGGATGTTTTTGGGACACCACTGACCCAACTTTACATTTTGAAGATTCACTGTTATTTTGTTATTTTTTGGAACTCCAAAAGCCATTAGTTAGAACTGGATACATACAATATTTATTTTGCATGTAATTCTGGGCAGATTTACTTAAAATCAAACCTTATTGAGTTTAGTATAAAACTCTTATGTAGGATTGCTCATACTTTTTTTACAAATTATTTAAACATAGGCATCCCAAATGTTCTTTATCCAACACTATTGTCTAGTGAGAAAAGAAAGAGTTTTTGCTTGAATTTTTAAGTAACTGAGACACAAAGCATAGGATTGTACTATTCAGGTTACTTAACTCCTAAATCATCATGTTTTGCTTATTTACTTTTAGTGCCTTTAAAAGAAAGCTGAGAAAAGAATTAATATATTGATAGTTCCATCTTTTATAAATCCTGGCGACAGCATTATTTGATTCCATCTTCTACATCTTCCGTGTTCAAAGTGCAGGGGTGTCAAACTCACATCATCATGGCGGCATCATGTGATGTATCAGGACTTTTTCCCCCTTCACTAAACTGGGCATGGCCGTGGCCAGCACATGAAGCATCTGGCCCGTGGGCCACGAGTTTGACAGCCCTGCTCTAGTGGACATTTGGGCACTTCCATTCTGTTTATCTACAAATGGTTTATCATTTGATTAAGAGATGAAAAAACAGCTATAGAGGTTTTTACAGACTATGGATTAACGAAGTTGGAAGGGACCTTGTAGGTCATTTAGTCCAACCCCGCACCCAAGCAGGAGACCCTACATCATTTCTGACAAATGACAATCCAATCTCTTCTTGAAAGCCTCCAGTGATGAAGCTCCCACAACTTCTGAAGGCAAGCTGTTCCATTGGTTGATTGTTCTCAGTGTCAAAAAATTTCTCCTTATTTTTAGGTCTCCTTGATCAGTTTCCATCCATTATTCCTTGTCTGGCCTTCAGGAGCCTTGGAAAATAGCTTGACCCCTTCCTGTCTGTGACAGCCCCTCAAATATTGCCTCTCAAATATTCGAACAGGTATTTCAGCCTGAAGGTTGAACCCCAGTTCAAGATGATTAGCTATTGACAGACTTATAGGATGATTTTAACAAGTAATCATTCCTAAACATAGCCTTAGGAATGTCATATGTATAAAAGCTGATCATGATTCTGAAATATGTATTCCAAAAGTTGTTTTGTCAGACTTTTAGTCCATGCACGAAGTTGGGCAGCCCCATCTATCTTGAAGAGTTCCACTATTGACTACTGCCTTGAAACCTGGCCCTGGATCACTGTTTAAATCCACTTTTTTCAAGGTATTTTATCTTCATTTGGAGCTTGTCAACATGTCCTCTTCTCTTTGATTATCTTTCACATATTTCCACCTCAGTAAAATGATTCCTTTTTAATTGAGGTCCCATGATATTGCCATTCTCTCTTTGCTGCTAACTGACGTAATAATAAACAGTTTGTCTGTTTTCACCAAATTCACTCAGAATCAAATGGGGAAGTGGAATATGCTGCTGTGTATGTTAAATCAAAATGGTGGTATAAACACAGTCCTTATAATGCAGAGATGTTATTTCTGTTGTTAGATATGTTTTGTATCAAATAATAACCATAGCTAGAGAAGCTGATATATGGTTTCACTTCTCTTAGCAGTTAAATGTTAATCATATTGACTGAGTCACATTTTAATTTACTATAATATACACAGAGAGAATTCAGTAGAATCCATGCTAAGCTTGGATTCCAACTATTTACTTGAAAAATATTGGAAAAGTAAAATATTGGGGACATATCCAGGTATTTCAGAAACATTAGAAGCTGTTTTATAACATCCCAGACATATTGTATGTCACTGTTTCAAGGATGAGCAAGACCTAGAACCACAACTAGATCTACAAGTATTTTTCATCAGTTTAGCAAGTGTTTCTTGTTAAGTTTGCATGAAGAGTCAGACGCGAAGAGCTTCAGTGAAGAGTTTATTAACTGACTACAGCTCGAATGGACCCGAGTTGGCTGGGCTACGGCTGCTTCTTATAGCCAGCAGCCGTAGTTGCCAGCCAATGGGAGTGCAGGGTTTCTTCCCGCACTATTTAAACCAATACCATTTGACATTTTACAAGAACAGTTCAAATAAACCAATAACATTCAAACCTACATACATAACACCCCTCCCCACTAGGTTCAGTCCATACCAAACCCCAACCTATCTAATGTATTCTTTTAAATAGGTGGGGCTCTTGCGTGTACGTTGAGACCTTCGTGGTTCAGAAGCTTTTACATTCTCACCCAGTGAGAGAGGAAATGTGTCTGCTGACATTTCCCCATTGGGACTCCCTGTGAAAGAAAACCCTGTTTGACTGTTAGAATCTGGTCTCTCCTCCCAACCCATCTCCAGCCCGATGTCAGCACCCAAGTCAGGTAGTGATGTACAATCTTCCACTTCTAAGGATGGATCTTGGCATTGTGACAAGTTTTGGGATGGTTCCTGTGGTAATGGCTCGTTACACATGGGGTTGATTCTTGCTTGCTGATTTTCCTCCTGTTCCTCCCCTTCCCCCCTAGAAATGACATCAGGTGAGGGAACTAGAGAGAGACAAGGGTGATGTTCCTGAGAGAACCTGGATCTAAGTTGATCAATGTGCCTGCTCCAGAGGAGGCCATCCTCTGTTTGTACCCTGTAAGAACGAGGACCTGTGATCTGAGTTATTTTAGCAGGAATCCACAAAGGTTCACCTATGAGGTTCTTAGCATAAACCCACACTGAATGTACGAACTTTGGAAGTCGAAGTGGAATCCAGTGGTGCGTTGGGTGCATAAGTGGGATGAAGGTGGTCAAGGGAAGACCTAAGTTTCCTACCCATCAATAACTCTGCTGGGGATAAGTTATTAGATGGGCTAGGAGTGATGTGCTGAACACTAAGAAGTTTTTCAATCTTCTCAGTGATGTCCCCAGGACCCAGTTGCTGAAGCTTCTCCTTGGTAAAATGTACCATGCGTTCAGCCCGGCCGTTAGCCGAAGGGTGCCCAGGGGCTGTCAGGGCATGTCTGATACCCTGTTGTGCTATATAGGATTCAAAGAGGTTAGAAGTAAATTGAGGGCCATTGTCAGAGACCAGAACATCAGGTAACCCGTGGGTTACAAACAGTTTTCTGAGCTGCTTGATGACAGCCTCAGTTGTGGTGGATGTCATGGGAAACACTTCTACCCATTTGGAATATGCTTCTACTATAATAAGAAAGGTGTGCCCTCTAGTAGGACCTGCGAAGTCAATGTGAATCCTAGACCAAGGGCCTCTAGGACATTCCCATTCCTGTGTGGGGGCGAGAGGTGGGGCAGGCCTGGCTACCTGGCAATTGGGACAAGATGCAACCCAGTTTTCAACCATTTTGTCAATACCTGGCCACCATACATAACTCCTGGCAATCCTTTCATCCTTACAATACCAGGATGACCCTCATGTAACATTTCCAAAACCTCGTTTTGCAGGAATAACCACCCTCTTACCCCACAAAATACATCCTCTTAATACAGATAATTCAGTTTGCCTGGATTTAAAAGGTTGGGCAAGGTGAGGTAGATCTTGAAGAGGCCAACCTTTCTTAATCCAGCCTATAACAGGAGCCAACACAGTGTCTTTGGCAGTCTCTCTGGCAATTTCAGCAGCATGAACTGGAAGCTTGGCAACGGTTTCTAGGAAAAAGGTGTGTGTTTCAGGTTCAAAGTCCTCCTTGTGGCAAGGAAGTGGGCAACGACTCAGTGCATCAGCATGTCCAATGTCCTTGCCAGGCCTGTGAATCAGTTTGTATGAATAAGCTGCAAGAAATTCAGTCCACCTCAGCATTCTTGGTGACAGGATAGTAGGTGTAGGTTTGTCTCCTGCCACAATGCCTAACAAAGGTTTATGATCTGTAACAATGGTAAATGTTCTTCCATATAAATACTCATGAAATTTCTTGATAGCTGCAACAATTGCCAATGCTTCCTTGTCCAATTCGCTGTAATTCCTCTCTGATTTGGTCAAGGTGCGAGAGTAAAATGCAATAGGGGCTTCCCTCCCACTGGGAAGCCTGTGGCTCAAAAACCCCACTCCAAAAGGGGATGTATCACAAGTCAGTACAACAGGCTAATTCTCAGAGAACTGTATCAGTACAGCATCAGACGTGATTAGTCTCTTAATACTGTTAAATGCTGATTGTTCCTTCCTCCCCAGATCCAAACAGCCTTCTTATCAAGCAATCTGTGCAAAGGTTCAGCAATGGTTGCCTTCTGAGGTAGAAACATGTGGTAAAAGTTAATAAGTCCAAGGAAAGCTTGCAAATCTGTTTTGCATTTAGGTTTAGGGGCTTCTTTGATTGCTTTAACCTTGGCATCAGTAGGGTGGATGCCATGCTTGTCAATCATGTAGCCCAGGAACTCAACCCTGTCTGTCTTAAGTGTGCATTTTTCTTCCTTGACTTTTAACCCCGCTTTTTTGAATCTGGTAAGGACTTCTCTGAGTTACATCTTTTTCCTAGAAACTGTTGCCAAGCTTCCAGTACACGCTGCTAAAATTGCCAGAGAGACTGCCAAAGACACTTTATTGGCTCCTGTTATAGGCTGGATTAAGAAAGGTTGGCCTCTTCAAGATCTACCTCAACTTGCCCAACCTTTTAAGTCCAGGCAAACTGAATTATCTTTATTAAGAGGATGTATTTTGTGGGGTAACAGGGTGGTTATTCCTGCAAAACTGCAAAAAGAGGTTTTGGAAATGTTACATGAGGGTCATCCAGGTATTGTCAGAATGAAGGGATTGGCCAGGAGTTATGTATGGTGGCCAGGTATTGACAAAATGGTTGAAAACTGGGTTGCATCTTGTCCCAACTGCCAGGTAGTCAGGCCTGCCCACCTCTCGCCCCACACAGGAATGGGAATGTCCTAGGGGCCCATGGTCCAGGATTCACATTGATTTTGCTGGCCCTACCAGAGGGCACACTTTCCTTATTATAGTTGATGCATATTCCAAATGGCTAGAGGTTATCCCTATGGCATCCACCACAACTGAAGCTGTCATCAAACAGCTTAAAAAGCTTTTGTAACTCACGGGTTACCTGATGTGCTTGTTTCTGACAATGGCCCTCAATTTACATCCAACCTTTGTGAATCATATCTAGCACAACAGGGTATCAGACATGCCCTGACAGCCCCTGGGCATCCTTCGCTAACGGCCGGGCTGAACGTATGGTACGATTTACCAAGGAAAAACTTCAGCAATTGGGTCCAGGGGATATCACTGAGAGAGTTGAAAAACTTCTCAGTGTTCAGCATATCACTCCCAACCCCTCAACTAATTTGTCCCCAGCAGAGTTGTTGATGGGTAGGAAACTCAGGTCTCCCCTTGACCGCCTTCATCCCACTTACGCACCCAACACACCACTAGATTCCACTAGCAAAGTTCGCACGTTCACTGTGGGTGATTCTGTTTATGCTAAGAACCTTATGGGTGAACCTTTATGGATTCCTGCTGAGATAATCCAAATCACAGGCCCTCGATCTTACAGGGTACAAACAGAGGATGGTGTCCTCTGGAGCAGGCACATTGATCAGCTTAGATCCAGATTACCTCAGGAACATCGCAATTGTTCCTCTCTAGTTCCCATACCTAATACCTCTTCTAGGGGGAAAGGGGAGGATCATGAGTGTAATGAACAAGCAAGAATCAACCCCATGTGTAACGAGCTAACACGACAGGAACCATCTCAAAACCTGTCACAATACCAACAACCATTTTCACAAATGGAAGATTGCACATCATTACCTGATTTAGGTGCTGACATTGGGTTGGAGATGGATTGGGAGGAGAGACCAGGTTGTAGTAACCAAACAGGTTCTACCATTACTACAAGTCCTAGTAAGGAAATGTCAGCAGACACATTTCCTCCCTCATAAGGCGAGAACCTTAAAGCATCTGAACCACGTAGGTCTCAACGTACACGTAAGAGCCCCACCTATTTAAAAGAATACATTAGATAGGCTGGGGTTTGAGTATGGACTGAACCTAGTGGGGAGGGGTGTTATGTATGCAGGTTTAAAGTCATTGGTTTAGTTTGAACTGTTCTTGTAAAATGTAAGAAATGATTGGGTTAAAAAGTGCGGGAAAACCCTGCACTCTGATTGGCTGGCAACTGAGGCTGCTGGCTATAAGTAGCAGCCACAGCCCAGCCAAAGTGGGTTCATTCTGAGCTGTAGTCACTAATAAACAAAGAGCTTGAAGCACTCCGCGTCTGTCTCTTCATGCAAACTTAACAAAAAGGATACTGAATTTTACTAAAAGGAGGTTGCTTGGCCTTATCACTGTTATACTTTTTGTACTAGTTATGACCTTTGTTGAACCTTCTATGTGGACTCTAATCCTTAATTCTAATTTTAGTATACTGCTTGAGTAAAGCTTTATTGTTTTGATTTGTACTTCTTTATACTTCTCTGAAGTACAAATGATTTGTACTTCTCTTTAATGGTATAAAAATCAAAATATATGCAAGTTAAATATATGAGTAAATAATTAGTAATTAGAGCCAGTTTGGTCTAGTAGTTAAGGCACCAGGCTAGAAACTAGAGTACTGTGATTCTAGTCCTACTTTAGCCTCAAAAACTGGCTGGGTGATCTTGATCCAGTCAATCTCTCTCAGCCCACAATGTCAATCTTGAGTGGTAAGCTTGTCAGACAATCTCTGTTGCAACAAATGGATTGCCACTATGTTGATCAAAAAAAGAGCAGATCCTGCAATTGTGGGAAAATGCTAGGAAAGTAAACAAAACCTGATAAAGTAGTAAACATCCCAAGAACCACTCAAATTCTAAGCATACATTTGAGATGCAAATGTATCTTCTGAATGAGTCATCCACAGAATATTTCCATCAATGGCATCTTCTTACTCCATTGTTAAGAAACTGCTAACATTATTCAGGTATGCCTTTAAGTTGTCCAGCTGCAACAAACTTAAATACAGTTATGAAAAATAAGTAGTCAACATTTCAATACTGCGGAGCAGACATTTTAAGAGCGCACAGCATTTCCAGTTTAAAAGTTAATAATTCTGTAGACATATAAAAGAAAGCAAAGTTCAGCCTTTTTAATAATTATCTATAATCATAGCAAAGGCATATAAAAATAATAACTTAACAAAAGGACACAATATTTGCTCACTTATTAATCTCTTCTATTTAAATTACTTATGTATTATTACTTTTAATATTCTTTCCATGGTGGAATGTATGTGAGAGTTGGAGATAAAATGAGACAGATGTAGTGACCATGGTTACTATGGGAGCTGTTTCCTTAGCAATGGCACAGCAAGTCATCAAAGCAATCAAACATTTCTTCCCTTTCTCCTTTTATTTGTTTTTACTAGTTTGCATAGACTGAGCAGCAGAGTCAGCTATTCAGAAAAGACTTACTTCAAAATAGGCGACTAAAAACAGATGGGCAATGGGTCATCTTTCACAACTGCCACCTGGACATGGAGTTCAACAACTTTTGAATGATGACCAACCAGCAATCAGTTTCTTTTTTACGGTAGAATTTTGGCCACGGTAACAACAGCATTGCTGAGCCTTATTGTTCATGCCATTCCCCAAACTATCTGAAAACCACCCAATTTAATTTAATCTTATTTTGTGTATTTTGTATCTTCTGTGTTGGATGGCCCCTCTAGCCTAAAACATACAGTATGAAGAATGAATGCTGAAGAAGCTTCTTGGGTGAGAAGTGAAACACCTTCAAAGAAAAACCAGAAAGTCCAGTTGCCTCTTGAAAAAGCACCTTTGGGACAGTATGAAGAATGGTTGCAGGATTTGGGTATGGTTAGTGTAGATTAGAGAGAAGCAACCTGGAATTAAGGAGAAACTTCCTAACAGTGAGAACAATTAACTATTCAAAAAGCTTGCCTTCAGATATTGTGGGTGCTTCATCACTGAAGGTTTTTAAGAAGAGATTACTAGATGGTCACTCGTCTGAAATGGTATACGGTCTCCTGCTTGAGCAGGGGTTTGGTCTAGAAGACCTCCAAGGTCCCTTCTAGCTCTTGTCTGAATTAAATTAAATTAGCCAGTTTTGAAAACAGTGGCCTTTCAGCAACCTCTCAGCTGCATCTATTATTTGTTTCTTTAAAGTCACCCCAAAGATACTTTTTCAAGACAACTGGGTTTTCTTTGCTTTTCCTTGAAGATGTTTTGCTTCTCATCATGCTTCTTCAGTTCTGCTCTGGATGACTAAGAATCTCCACAGACATTTATTCAAAGTACTTTATTTATTTAAAGAGCAGCTTGAAGGCAGCTAATAAAATAAGCCAACCCATGTTTGCAGGCCTGCTGTCTAAAAATATGCAAAAAAGCAGAAAGATATGTGGAATGAAGATGGGCTAAGAATTCTCATAATTGCTAGCAGGAATGGACATGTTTCTGAGAAAGGAGATTGCAACTGCTTTTTCAGAAGTGATGATGAAATGACCTGCTTTCTGATTTCTCTGATTTCTTGAATTGTCTATTGAACACTGGATGGGTGAGATTAGAATTGGGTAATTTTGGAAATTTCTAATATTGTCAACAGAATTTGAATTATATTTAGTTCTCCAAAATACCTTGCATTGGTGTCCTTGTCAAAAATAGTTCTAACAAAAGAATAAAAGATAGCATCTTGAAACCAAGCTGATTCTTAACTGACTTGCCCTACTTCTGTATTATGTCTGACAAAAATTAATTAAAACTGCCAATTCATCTGTTACATATGGATGTATTTTACTTGTCATGATTTCTGCTTACATGTGGAAATAATGTAATATTTCCACATGTAAGCAGAAATCATGACAAGTAAAATACAGTGTACAGACGTGATGTACTGCATGTCCATGCCAATATTGCCTGGGCATGCAGTAGCTCTCTTGGCAAAATTGCCTCCATTCACTCTATCTCCATATTAACCTCATTCCATCAATTCTCAGAAATGGATAGAAAATACTGTTCTCCATTTAATTCCACTGACATGATGCCAGAACATAAATGCGAAGATCAAGGAAATGCTCACTAGAAAAAGAATCTGGATTTCTTCCACTGTGTTAAAGTTACAGCCTAAATATCATCTATGCCCTCAATTAGATTTTGTCATATAATATCAAGAATCTAGGTTAGAACTGGATATAAACGACAGATTGAATTGAACATTATTAGGATCAAAAACAGTCTTCTTAAAAACCATATATGCCTGTCAATAAGCTCCCTTTTTTTTGCTATCCTTGGAACTTGTTTGAAAGCTTTTTATTTGTATTTGTATAAACAGAGCAAGTCTTAGGCAAACTATCCTAATATATAAATTATATTTTACTGAAGGAAGTTTTATTAATAGAGATAAAAATTACTAAAAATAATCTTTAGAAAAATATTGAGAATGTCAAAATTCTGAAGAGGTTCCCATTCTAGTGAATTGTTTAAAAATATCTATTTTAGGAGAGATTGGTATCACTAGACTCCGTAGGTGTTTTGAAACAGCAGCAAATTATTAGTTACGTGTTGCTATTTTATTTTTACCAGGAATGATGGGAATTTCTGGCTCATCGGGCTGCCTGACTTTGAACATGATGGATCTTGAATGAATGCTGGTGAGATAAGTTGCATTTCCTGCTTTGTTTTGTTTTGAGCTGCTGATTTCTGTATACATGGTGTGTTCCCTAACATATAAGATTTGTAGGACTATTGACATATTTGACAGCAACAACATTTAAGCAACTCTGTTTTTTACAAGAGCCTTTTTTTAATCCCATGTTGGAGGAATATCATTAATAATATCATACCTTTAATGAAGAATGAAAAATGCCAATACCAAGTATTGTAATATTTATTTATTTATTTTATTGGACTTATATGCCGCCCCATCTCCGAAGACTCGGGGCGGCTCACAATTAAAACGTACAATACAATAAATATTTAAAAAAGGATTAAACAATTATAAAGCCCAATAAAACCAAATTAAAATACTTAAAATTATCCCATACCCCTGGTGAGGTAACATACTTCTGGCCAGATTGGATCTCTTTCAACACATGTGAAAAACACCTGTGCATAGAAATTTTCCACTCCCTTGGAGTCAATCTGAGTTACCATAGTTCTATGGCACAAAGCTTTTGTAGTTAGCTTTGCCTGGTATCATTTGAGAAAGGAGTAAACTGTTCATTATTAAAGATCTGATTGTTGTGTTATCAGAGATTCTAGAATCGTACTTGAATTAGCTTGCTAAGTAGCACTTAGCCATAATTTCCTGTTGGTTGGACAGATTTTAATTAATTTTGCCAATTTGCAAATAAAAATTAAATCTAGTTGAAGCATTAAGGGGTTCATGTTTTCAATAAATGGCCCTCCGTGATTTAACCACATGCCTCCTGTTAATAAAAGTGGGAATTACACAGCTAAATCACCCCCCACTGCTTTAGAAATGTACCCCCAAGGTATACAGATCAGATGCTGTATGTCAGATTCAACTTCTCTGTTTTTTCCCTCGATTAAGGCTCCAGGAGAGTTTTCGGGTACAACTTTTTATTTAAAGAACACATTTCTTCAAAAAGAAAATAACAGAATGGAACTAAGAAGACATAAATATTTTTTAACTATAAGAGGACATTCTCCAAACAACTTTTTACTTAGGTTGCATTTTAACACCTTTGACACTTATTCCTAATTTGTCCTTCTCAAATAAGAGTTTTGCTGAGTTTCAGAAAAAAGCAGGACTCTGTGAAATAGCAAGTTACTAAAACTTATGTTAAAGTAAATTAGGCTTCATACATAGCGTTGTTTCATTGTAGAATTAATAAAACAACTGGAAAGATAGTTTCTGGTCAGGGAAAGCTTTTATTTAGAATGCTAAGGTTCAGACCAAAATCCTACTAAGCACATAAGAGTATTGATGCAAAGATACAATTTGTATTTATACTTAAAGTCACTTCCTTTATTACATTGGTTTAGGCATCTGCAGAAACTTAAATTTTGTACACCGTTGAACATGCTCAGTACAGTAAAATTTCTGAAAAAGTTAAGTTCCTATTAGGTATTTAGTTAAGTTCCTATTAGGTATTTACAAAATTACATAGAAATATAGAAAACTGACTGCAGAAAAAGACCCAGTGGTTCATCGAGTCTGTCCTTTGAGGGATTTTTTTCTTTTAATTTATTGATTATATTTTAATCTTTTTAAAAAAATTTATTATTATTATTTTATTTATTTTTTGTTGGATGATAAACATGTGTTTATCCCAAGCATGTTTAAACTCAGTTACTGACGACTGACCCACTACCTCTGCTGGAAATCTGTTCCAAGCTTCCGCTACTCTTTCTATGAAGTAGCACTTTCTAACATTATTGTTGAACTTCCCTCCTGTCAGTTTGGGGTTATGCCCTCGTGTTCTTGTTTTTTGCTTAGTAATGAAAATATTGCTTTCTAGAACCTTATTCACACCCTTAATATATGCAAAGGTTTCTATCATGTCCTCCCCTTTCCAGTGGTGGGATTCAAAAAAAATTACTACCGGTTCTGTGGGCGTGGCTTGGTGGGTGTGGCAGGGAAAGGATACTGTAAAATCTCCATTCCCACACCACTCCAGGGGGAAGGATACTGCAAGATCCCCATTCTCTCCCCACCCCACTAACCTGCTTTTCAGCTCCATTCTTCTGTGCAAACAAAAGAAGACCCAGCTGATCAGCTGGGACTCGGGAGGCAAAGAATAGATAGGGGCGGGGCCAGTCAGAGGTGGTATTCGCTGGTTCTCCGAACTACTCAAAATTTCCACTACCAGTTCTCCTGAACTGGACAGAACCTGCTGAATACCACCTCTGCCCCTTTCCCTTCTGTCATTCAGACTGTACATATTCAGTTCTTCAAATATCTCCTGATACATTTTGTCTCTCAGACCCTGCACAATTTTTGTTGCTCCACTCAGGATTCGCTCAATCTTATCTATATCTTTATGTAAGTGAAGTCTCCAAAACTGGACACAGTGTTTCAAATGGGGTATCACTAAATTCCTATAGGGCAGGATGATAACCTCCTTTTACCTGCTGGTGATTTCCTCCAGTGATTGATTGATTGATTGATTGATTGATTGATTTGGATTTATATGCCACCCCATCTCCGGGGGGACTTGGAGCGGCTTACACAAAAACATATACACAATATAAAACTTATTCCAAATTTGCCCAATCCAAATAACTCTAAAATATTAAAATATCCCAAAATTAAAAACCCCAGCCCGCTCAATCCAGGCCGGCCTGTGAAAACAGCCAGGTCTTTAGATCGCAATGGAAGGAACGCAGCCCAGGGGCCAGGCGTAGCTCCAGGGGTAGCTGGTTCCAAAGGGTGGGTGCCCCCACAGAGAAGGCCCTCCCCCGGGGGACTGCCAACCGACATTGCCTGGCCAACGGCACCCCCAGAAGGGCCTGCCTATGGGAGCGTACTGGGCAATTGGACCTCGATGCTGGTAGGAGGCGCTTCTGTAAGTACAGTGATGCATCCCAGAAGTTTGTTTGCCTTCACAAATGCCTGGCCACACTCTTTACTCATTTTGCAATCATCTGTTATGAGCACTCCTACATTCCTTTCTTCTGTTGTTCTATCTAACACCATACCCCCAATACTACTGTACCCTGCCAGAAGATTCTTTTTCCCCAAGTGCATGATTTTACATGTAGAAACATTGTACCACAATTTTGACTATTTTTTTAGCAATGCTAAATCATTTTCAATGTTATGAATACTCCCAGGAAAATCAACTCTATTGCATACCTTTGTGTCATCAGCAAAAAGACAAACATTACCTAGCAAGCCTTCTGTCATGTTGCTTACAAACACATTGAATAGAATGGGACCTAGAACTGAGCCTACTGCTCTCTGTTCAGAGAATGTCCCCTTTACAGTTACACATTGGGATCTATCTGTCATGCCCCTCTCAGAGTCTGAATCTGTGGGGGAAGATGAGCTGGAACAAGAGCCAGCAGAGATCAAGAGAGAGGCTCCATTGGCCTTGGACGAAACTGGGGAAGGGAAGAGTCAGTCTGGGCAAGGCTTTTCTGAATTAGAAAGGCTTGCAGACAGGCAGGAGCAGGAGAGAGAGAGAGCTCAAGTGAAGAGCAAGGACCACCCCCTCCTGAATCTAGAGCATGCAGAGAAAAGAGAAGGCAAGACCAACACAGACTGAGCCAGCTATGAGGGAGGAGAGTGCCCCGCCCCCCTTCACAAGGCACACCTGGGGACTAAGATGTAAAGAGGGGCCAGTGGGAGGGGCATTTGTTGGGAACAAGCATTGAATCTATGGAATCTTGTGTGCACTTGCCGACGCCTGCAGATTACTGTGCTCTCTCTTGTGGGGCTTGCCTGGTTTGCTTGGCTTGCTGGACTTCTTGCTCCTGATTACTGTTTGGCTAAACCTGACTTGCTGGACTGCTGGCCCTGTTTGACTAACCTTGCTTACTGGGCTACTCGCAGCCAGAGGCTGCTGAAGGTACACGTGAGAGCTTTGCTCCAGGACTTGTAGTAAATGTGGGGACGTTTGGGAGCAAAGTTGGAGCAATAAAAGGGAGTTAGACCTGTTCTCTAGCTGTGTTGCTTTCATGCCACACCCCAGGTCATCACACTACCCCGAGCCAACTTCCTGGTCCCTGCATCACCCAGTGGTTAACTATTTTTTATGAGCTCATTGGCACACAGACACAGGCAAATCGCTCAAAATTGATTCCCTTTGTGTATTGTTTGCGACCTGTCAAACCCTAACATTATCTCAAGCAAGCATTTTATTTTATCTCAAACCCCACATTTTTATCTGGCAATAGAAGAAAATAAGTTTTTGCTTCCTTATTTCTTTGTGGCCTACAACATCATCTTTGTTTCTTCGTGAAGTTACCTTTGTTCCCTACAGTCTGAGAATTGGGTGGAAAAAAAGGGAACTAAGTGAAAAAACATTTGCTTGCAAAAAAAGAAGTTTACTAAAACAGCCCTTCAAGTTTAAAAGAAATAATAACATTTACAAAGGAAGTGTTATAAAGAAGATTTATTCAACAGATTGCTCTACCCGTACATTCTACTTCTCTGCAATGAGAAATTTTTGGTTTCCTGTGTTTAACCAGGATTTAGTTTCCTTGAAAGAGTCATTGAAGATTTAAGATGTTTCTGCAATATACAGGGTGTACCAAAAGTCAGGCCTCATTGACAATTTATTATTTAAATTACACAAAATGTTCAAATTGGTTGCCATTTTCTTCTAAACACTTCCTTGCACATTTGACACATGACCTTTGAACATTTCTATGTATAGTAACATTTTCTCTGAATATTTTTTTTATAAAATTAATAAAACATGTTGGGATATGCCTATGGGCTTTGATTTTTGGTGCACTCTGTGTGTCATTTTGTGTGTGTGTCTCTCTCTCTCTCTGTGTGTGTGTACACACTCATAAGTTAGCTTCACAGCATTAACTTTGAAGATCATAGATCAGGCAAATCAGTTTCTGAAGGA
This sequence comes from Naja naja, assembly GCA_009733165.1. Classification (NCBI taxonomy): domain Eukaryota; kingdom Metazoa; phylum Chordata; class Lepidosauria; order Squamata; family Elapidae; genus Naja; species Naja naja. The sequence continues at coordinate 49,810,586 of CM019149.1, forward strand.
ATCCATAATGTGGATTGTTTGCTGGAAAGTGAGGGGAGGACTGTCCCTTTTCCACTGATATTCTGGATTGTGCCCCCCCAAAAAAAGACGACAGTGGTTTCATTGTTTCCACATATTTTAAAGCACTTGAAGCCAATTTCATTTCAGTTATTAATATAGATTTTAATAGTTCCCTTTAACAAATAAAATAAGAATGATGAGTTTTAGCACCTATCTTTCCCTAGGAAGTTTTATTTTGTTAGTTTTTTTTATAACCGGTCGAATACCGGTAGCCCTGTGCGAGCCCATAGGCAAGGACTCCTCGGGGTCCCGTCGGCGGGCCAATGCCGGCTGGTGGTTCCCCGACGACGAGCCTTTTCTGTCGCGGCCCCTGACCTTTGGAATCAACTGCCTTTGGAGCTCCGCCTGGCCCCTGACCTCCGCACCTTTCGCCGTGAGTTAAAGACCTGGTTATTTGACCAACCCGGGCTGTGACCCTCTGGGGGAGGGACGGTTTTAAGGTTTTATAAATGTTTGGACTTATAATTTAATTTAATCGTTTTTTAATGTATTTATTGTTTCCTGTTTTAGTTGTAAGCCGAGTCTTGGAGATGGGGCATATAAGTTCAAATAAATAAATAAATAAATAAATAAATAAATAAATAAATAAATAAATAAATAAATAAATAAATAACCATACAATCAGAAAGTACAGCTAATCATTCCTCTGTATCAGGTCTTAAAGAGACATTATTCTCGAGGGTGTCCATACTGATACTTCTAAAAAATATTAAGAATTCAGAATTAGAAACTTTTCTGTAGAATTATATACCAATATGCAACCTAGAGTGGCAAGATTTTTTGTGACATGTACCTGTATTCAAAGGGGTAGAATATATTTGGTGACTAAGGGTGCAATGAAAAGGGGAAATTTTGGAAAGTGTGTTATTTTTCCATTTGGGAGCTAGAGGAGATTGTTTTAAGCAAGGTAAACCTATCTGGCACCCTTTATTGTTTAGTTTACTGTCAAAGAATGGGAAACTGTGATGCCAATTTTCAGTGATTTGCCACAGAAAGTTGTCACAGCATGCCTGCCTAGCCTGGCTCTCTCCCCTGCTTTCTGCATTCATTTCAGTGTCTCCAAAATAATTTCAGACACTGAAAGAAAGAAGTTTAGGTCAGGAGTTAGAGATTGCTCCAAATATGCCACTCTGCTTCATGACCATTCCTATTCTCAGGTAACTGTAATAGTTGAATAGGGGCATGGGTGGGATTCAAATTTCTTAACAGCCGGTTCTGTGGGCGTGGCCTAATTTCTGGGTGTGGGTTGGTGGTCATGTGACTGGCTGAGCGTGGCTTGTATGTAAATATTATAAATATATATGTAAAGATTGAATTCTTTATTTTAAAAAAAAGAGCAACTTTTACCCAAAATCAGGCAAAGCAGGCAGGCAGATTGAGCAGCCTGCAGAATCACAGTTCACTCCCAGATCTATCTTTCTGCAATCTGCTGCCTGAGTCTCCACTGAAAAATAGAAGCTTCAATCCTAAGGAAGGTTCAGCTCTGCTCTCAGGCTACTTCTCCCTCCCCCAACCCCCTGAATACCACCCCTGATTGGGCCTCAGGGAAGCCTCCTGGGCAGGGAGGGGAGGGGCCAGCTAGTGGTGTGATTTGCCAGTTCTCTGAACTGCGCAGAATCGTAACAACTGGTTCTATAGAACTGGTCCGAACTGGTAGAATCCCACCCCTGAATAGGGGGTACCTGTGTGGGTAGCCATCTACAATACTGTACTGTTTGCAAGCTACATGGATACCCGGATGTTTGCTTTATATTTCACAATGGGACTTCTTCCTTGTAAGCTGTAGTGGTAAAGCTTATTACATTATGAGCTGAGGCTATATGGCTAAAGCTGCTTTTCTACTGACAGGGCCTCCTGGGAATACCGTCGGTCAGGCATTGTCGGCTGGCGGTTCCCAGAGCTAGGGCCTTTTCTGTGGGAGCGCCCGCCCTGTGGAACCAGCTTCCTGCGGATCTGCGTTTGGCCCCTGATCTCCGCTCCTTTCGTCGAGACCTGAAGACCTGGCTGTTTCAGCAGGCCGGCCTAGATTGACCATGGGGTGGGTAGTTTTAACAATGTTTGCCTATTTGTAATTTTATTGTTTTAGTTGTTTTGCAATTTGGACTTGTTTTTATTCGTTATTTTATTGTATTTCTTTTTGTATGTTCGCCGCCCTGAGTCCTTCGGGAGTAGGGCGGCATACAAGTCTAAATAAATAATAATAATAATAATATTTTATTCAGTTAATTTCTTGGATGCCACAGAGCTCTTCGTTGTCCAGCCATGATGATCAGTAACCATTCTCATCTGTAGCTTTTTTTTTTTACAACTTAGGTGCATTCATCCTATTGGAAGATAAAGTTTAAAAATGTATACAATCTGGATAGAAACTATGAGTCACGGTGTCAATGAACTATTTCATAGCTTTTTATTGTAACTTAGGGGTTAAATTCCCAGTGTTATTTTTCTCCCCAAAGATAAAGCCAACTTTTTAAAGTTTGACATCTTTCTTTGAGGTTTGATCATTTAAAAACATGGATATTTTAGCAACAGTTGAGCCATATCTTTATCTGACATTTTGTTTTTCATCCGTTACTACTGAGTACGCTTCACTAAACTTAGATCAATATCTTAATTTGATGTGATGCTCAGGAAAAGAACATAGTATATGTATGCCTGACTGATTCAATTATCGGCTTGGAAAGAATGGATCCAACTGATCTCATACCAAACAGAACCTTAATGGACGTCACTCAAATCCTGGCTTCTGCAGTTTGGAGAAAGGAGTTGCTGTAGCCTTGTCATGAAGCCTCATCTATTTTTGAACTTGTCTTAGAACAGGGAGAATAATCCTTTCAGGGTAGAAGCTGCCCTGTCCATAGAAAATTTGGGGCATAGCAGTGTGGATGGGCTGGCCCACCCATTCACGCCCATCCATCTTCACCCACCCATTGCAATTTCAAGACTTAAGAATGATGAGTCTAAAACAATGATGGCGAACCTTTTAGGCTGCGTGTTTTAAAAATTCAGAAAATGCCTAACTTGACTCTGCTGGCGGGTCACACCTCCCTGCTCCAGAACAAAAGAGAAACAATCTCTCTCTTCCCCTCCCCCTCCCCATTTAGCCTACCCTGAACAGAAGCATTCTGAAGCTGGATATGAAATAGAGACCCAGGCCTTGACTTCAGCCCCAGGAACCATTGCTACCTTTCAAAAAGTCCTAGCTTGCACTGTTCCCCAAGGAGCGCAAGTCCTGGCAATGAGCATGAATTGCCCCGTGTCCCAACCTTCTCTAGGATTTGCCATGCACAGCTTACCTTGAGGTAGTGTTCTCTTTCCATTGACCCATTTGATGCTTCTCCAAGGTGTATGAGACCATGAGCTTTGGAGAATGTTCTTCTGCAGCCCCTGGGAAACAACTTCAAAGCACGCCTTGTTCTTACACTATTTTCTGGCGCTTCAGAGGTCACACAAGAGCACACCCCATTCTCACACAGCCTCCGCAGCCTTCAAAAATCAGGTAAGAATCCTTTTGAGAATAGTTGTTGCCAGATGTTGGTGAACAGTGCCACCCCCCCAAACATGTAGTGTATTGTAGTTACACATGTCATAGGTTTGCTCTCACAGCAGAGGTGGTATTCAGCACGTTCTGACCAGTTCTGGAGAACCGGTAATGGAAATTTTGAGTAGTTTGGAGAACTGGCAAATACCACCTCTGACTGGCCCCACCCCCACCTGTTCTCTGCCTCCCGGGTCCAAGCTGATTGGCTAGCTCTTCTTTTATTGCCCTGCACAGGAGAATGGAGCTGGAAAGCAGGTTAGTGGGGTGGGGAGGGAATGGAGATTTTGCAGTAACCTTCCCCCAGGAGTGGGGAGGGAATGGAGATTTTACAGTATCCTTCCCCTGCCACACCCACCAAGCCACACCCAGAAAGCCATGCCATGCCCACCAAGCCACATCCATAGAACCAGTATTTTAAAAAAATGAATCCCACCACTGTCTCACAAGCCTAAAGTTTTGAATTGCAGTGGGTGAAGGTGAATGGGTGCAAATGGGTGAGGCTTTTACCCCAGAGCCAACCCTTTCTCTCTGCTTTCCTCCAATTACTTTCCTTAAACATCTCTTTATCTTGCGTTGTTTCCTTCTAAGCTGTTTATTGATTGCAATGATCTCTCTTTTCTTTCTTTAAAAAAAAAAGCCAAAATACATCAAGTAAAACAATCCAAACAAAACATCAATACTTAGGAGCAATAAACAAGCTCAGCAAGAATGAGCAGCCCAGAGAAACCTCACCCTCCAATTAACATCATTTCATAAACATGACCTCTAGATAGTCTCGGGGCGGTGGTGGGGAAAGAGAAATCGGGTAAATGAAAAAAACATGCAATGTTTGTTTATTTTTTACTTTTTTGACATATCTTTAAAAATGTAATTCTTTTACCAGCTGAAGTGGGATTTCTGAACCAAAAGGTTTCATTTTGTTGTCCTAAACCAGGGGTCCCCAAACTTGGCAACTATAAGACTTGTGGATTTCAACTCCCAGAATTTTCCAGCCAGAATTCTGGGAGTTGAAGTCCACAAGTCTTAAAGTCGCCAAGTTTGGAGACCTCTATCCTAAACAATGGCCCTATGAGGTGGGCTGGGGCAGATTGTGATGTGCAAAAATCACCCAGCCAGCTCGCTGAAGCAGCTGCATCTCCACAGGCTGCCTGCCGGAACTGTCTTCAGCTCGTAATTTCAAAATTCCAGCCGCAAAGCCCATCAAACTAGAAGCTAAACAAAACAGCCACATCCCATATTTAGAGTTGATTTGTTTGGGGAGAGAAGGCAGGGGGGAAGTTTCCCTTCGAGGGCTTCCCGTGACAAGCCTATAATGAAATTTATCTCTTTATTAAGTCTCCCCCATTAATTTATTAGCTCCTATTTGTTTGCTGCTAATGCACCGCTTAATCAAATTCGTCAGTGAGGGAAAATGCAAGTTTACCTTTTGTCTCTTTCAATTACCATTTGCTAATTTAAAGATTTGTCTTAACTAAGTTAGCATGCTTCTCCTTTGCCCAACTGCTGCAATTATTTCGGGGGGGGGGGAGGCGTGTTTGCAATGCCAACTGATATGATAAACAATATTTATGCTGTGCTGTAAAACAGTTTATAACTTTCTTTTAATTGCCGCTTCAGTCTTTAAAACCAGAGCTCAGCACTTCAATAATAAGCGTATTAATTTGTTGTGCATTTAAGTTCTTACAAAGAGAGACAAGCATTAATTTTGTTTAGTTAAAACAAGCTTTGCTTTTGAACAGCAGGTGGTAATTGAAAGAAAACAAGGCCTCATTAGAGTAGCGTCTGGTGGCTCATGATACAAACATAGCACACTACAAAACCCAAACACAAGAGCCCTGAAATAAAGTGGTCATCATCTAATTAACAGAACATGTTTTAATTACCGGGTAAACTATGCAGCTCAGTGTGTCAATTTAACTGATGTACTAAGTGCCAGTTTACAATATCAGAAACAGACAAATAATTGGAATCTAATTACATCCAGGTCTATTGCACACCAGTGCCTCAAGCCCATCTTAATAAACAAGTTTTTACATCAAACCATGAATAGCAAATACAGCCGTGCTGTTAATTGCTACATTGTGATATTGGGACTTTGCCAGCTTTGACTATTAAAATAAGCTCTTGTGCGGATTTCGGTTGCTCTGCTACGCTTTAATTAGAATCAAATGAGAGGCAGAGATCGGGCTGTATTACTGCAATTCAATATATGTAAATAAGATAACTGGCTAATCTTTTTATTTTATTTCTGAGCCTCTGTGCAATAGGAGGTTTAGTTATGGTAATAGGTTATTGCTTTGCAAATGAAGAGGGACTTACACTGCGAAATAAATCAAGAAACACAGGAACATTTTAGGAGGGTGGAAGAAGCCATGCCAACCAAACGACAGGCTAAAAAATAAAAAATTCAAAATTTAAAATTCAAAATATAAAATAATATTTATGAACATTTTTGCTGTTTCCATCATGTGAGAACTCTGAGACAACCCCTGGTCAGAAATTGTTTCAAAATTCAAAACACATCAAGCAAAACATTTTCCGAAACAATCCATAGTTTGTTAATGTGTTTGGTTCGACACAAGAAGGGTTGAACATCATTTGCAAGGTAAATTATCTTTAAGGGGAGAAAGTGGCAATAGAGAGAATGACAGTGTAGCAGGAATGACTATTTATGCTGTTTCTCCCACAGTTAGGTGGAGAATGGTAGGTGATACGTCACATGACATAGCCATGCTGGTCCAGTATAGTCTGGTTATTTTTGGAGAGTTCTTAAAAATTGGTGTGGAGAAATGTATATTTATGAGCCATGGTGGTGCAGTGGTTAGAGTGCAATACTGCAGGCTACTTCTGCTGACTGCCGGCTGCCTGCAATTTGGCAGTTCAAATCTCACCAGGCTCAAAGTTGACCTAGCCTTCCGACCTTCCAAGCTGGGTAAAATGAGGATCCAGATTGTTGGGCACAATATACTGACTCTGTAAACCTCTTATAGAGGGCTATAAAGCACTGTAAAGCAGTATATAAGTCTAAGTGCTATTCCTATATAGAATTAGTACATCAATAGCTACTAATGAGAATGGAACAAGCATGGAGCAGCACATTGGCTTCACTGTTTACCCACAGTTAGTTTAGAAGCAGAGTACCAGACTCATAGCATCTGTTCCTACCGATAACAACCCCCAAATGTGGAAAGGTTTATCGTGATATCACAATACAAGTTCCATCCATTCAAAACTGCATTGCCACATTGCAGGCAAGTATGAGTCTTGCAAGAGCTTGTGTTTAAGTCTTGCAATGCATACATTATTCCTCTGTGAATGTCTCTAGTTATATTGTCTACTGAACTAGCCCAGCAGAACTTTTGCATTGTTTATTAAATAGTATATGTTTTATTGTACATAGCTCAGAGCCCCTTTGTGAGGAAGAAGTGCAGTTCTTAAATAGGGTTAAAATATGATCCTGTACAATCGATCACTTTTCTTATCAAGTTAAAGTTTAACCGGTGGCAACATTTACATTCAGAAATATAGCAAAAATCATTAGGGCAATATTACATGTTATATCAATTAAATATCACATAGCCAACTTCTCTTTCCAGAATTGAAATAATTGCAGATGAGTATAGAGCAGGGCTGTAAAACTCCCGGCCTGCAGGCCAGATGCATCACGCGCTGACTATGCCCATGCCCAGTTTAAGTAAGGGGGGGAAAGTCCTGATACATCACATGACGCAGCCGTGTTAACATGAGTTTGACACCCCTGGTGTAGAGACTTCAACTTTCCATCATACTTTAGAACATGTGTGCACAAAACATAAATCACCGAACCAGTAATTACACCGGCCAGATCCCATCCCTCCTTTAGAACCATAAAATCATGGTGTCACATGAAATGGAAAAAAAGTCATTTAGATTGTCAATTCTAGCTCTCCAATCAGTGCGGGAATCTGAATTAAGAATCCCAGACATATAAAGTATCTAGGCCTGATTTTAACACTCCATTTAAGGTAAATCTTTACCCCTTTCAGTAACTGGTTCCATTGTGAAACTGTCCTTACCTTTCTTAACCTTCAAGCACAAGTGCTTTCCTATTGTAATTTAAATATATTATTCTGTGTCTCACAGTCTGCAATAGAAGGGAATAGGTCTTGACCTTCTTTTATGTTATGTCCTTTCAAATATTGCAAAATGCTATCACAGTTCTCTTAACATAGCCACTTCTTCAATCTTTCTTAGTAAGACTTATTTCCTAATTCCATGATCATCTTCTGGCCTAGTCAGAAGACTGGGCCTGCTGCAATTTCTCTGAATCCTTCTGAAAGTATTGGACACATTATACTAACCAAAACAGTACATTTATAATTTATTTTTATTTATTACATTTAATAGTGCTGTTCAACTTCAGATTCATGCCCACTCCAGCATAACATGGAATGATTACTTTAAAACTGCACTTGCTTATTTTTGCAGTCTCCTACTCCGGCCTCCTATTCAGTTTGTAAACCTACTACTTTTCAAGCTTTTTGTTTCCACAAGTGTTATGAAACTAGGTGAACTCAAAAAAGTACAAGGAAGAGGAACCAGGATGATTAGGGGACTGGAGACTAAAACATATGAAGAACAGTTACAGGAACTGGGCATGGCTAGTGTAGTGAAGAGAAGGACCAAGGGAGACATGATAGCAGTCTTCCAATATTTGAGGGGCTGCCACAGAGAGGAAGGGGTCAAGCTATTTTCTAAAGCGCCTGTAGGCCAGACAAGGAACAATGGATGGAAACTGAACAAGGAGAGATTTAACCTGGAAATAAGGAGAAACTATCTGACAGTGAGAACAATCAACCAATGGAACAGCTTGCCCTTGGAAGTTGTGGGAGCATCATCACTTGAGACATTCAAGAAGAGATTGGACTCCCATCTGTCAGAAATGGTGTAGGGTCTCCTGCTTGGGCAGAGGGTTGGACTAGATGACCTACAAGGTCCCTTCCAACTCTGATTATCTGTTAACCTTTCATTTTTGTTTCCTAAGCAAAGGACTTGGCACTTGTCTGTTGTTAAATTTAATTACGTTATTTTCAGCCCATCGAGATCATTTTGAATTTTATTTCTTATTTTCCAAGGTATTAGCCACTCTGTTCAATTTTGTGTCGTCTGCAAAGCTGATCAGCATTCAGCCCATCTCTTCATCTAAGTGAGTGATCAAAATATAGAAGAGCAGAGGACCAAGGATTGATCCTTGTAGCACCCCACTCTAGACCTCCTTCTAATTTGATGAAGAAATACTGATGAGCACTCTTTGAGTATGATTTTTGAGGCAGCTAATTGTCATGCCATTCAGCCCACACTCAACTAGCTTGCTAATCAGCATGTCATGAGGTACTCTGTCAAATGCTTTGCTGACCAGCAGATGTCTACAGCAGTCTCATAGTCTGTTAAATATGTTACCCTATCAAAAAATGACATAAGTTTAGTCTGGCATGATTTATTCTTCATAAATCCATACCAACTTCTGGAAATTATCACTTTGTTTGCAAGGTGCTTGCAAATCACTCTATTATTGGCTGTAGATGTTCCCCTTTTTGTTGGAGTTACCTAATAGTTCTCTTTTCTTTGTTACTTATTACCTTCTTCACACAGCAGCTGGCATATTGATTGATTGACTGATTGATTGATTGGATTTCTATGCCACCCCATATCCCGAAGGACTTGGGGCGGCGTACAATCATAAAAACACTATAAATATAAATACTATACAATTTTAAAAAGAGATTAAACATGAAACCCAATAATCTAATTTAAAATAACACTATTCGAATTAAAACCCCCATCCCCTCCTCAGTCCAGGTCGGCAAGTTGGAACAACCATGTTTTCAGGCCCCGCCGGAAGGACCGGAGGTCGGGAGCCACCTGAAGCTCCAGGGGCAGCTGGTTCCATAGGGTGGGTGCTCCCACAGAGAAGGCCCTACCCCTGGGGGTCGCCAGCCAACATTGTCTGGCTGACGGCACCCCAAGGAGGCCCTGTCTGTGGGAGCGCACGGGACGTTGGGAAGCCGTTATTGGCAGCAATATCAAATCTAATGGACCTTTTTTTAATGCTGGGGGGGGGTGTAGAATATATGGTTTTGGAAAATGAAACAATTGAAGGGTTAAGCTTTCTTGTGGTCTCAATCTGAATTGGAGATCCCATATGCTTGCTCTATAGTATATATAGAAACAGAAGGACCAGCTGTATTTGATTCAACTAGCTTGATACTCGTGCTTCACTACAAAACTATGTGGTTGAGCTTAGTTTTTGGGGAGGAAAAGAAGGGGAAAAAATTCTGCCTCTGCCTACCAGCATCCATCAGTATTCATCTGGCTAGTGTCCTGTCAGTGTGTGACAGGTGAGGGCTGTTTGGAAACTGAAACAGTATTTGCTGTGTGAGCAAGAAGGAGACAGCAAGGAGCCTGGGTGTGGCTTAGCTCAATTGTTCTGTACTAAAGTTGCTTGGTGCTCTGAAACTGAAACTGAAACAACTCTTCTCCTCTGCTTGTGTTTTGCATTTGGAACAGATTTCTTTTCAGGTGGGGAGTAGAAGTTCTTAACATCAGAGTGTGTTAATAAATAATATACGAAATACTAATGCTCTGATGGTCATTTTTGAAAAATCCTTTCTTAGTGAGCACCTAGAAGCCAAGAGAAACATACGTGTCAATTTCAAGTTTGTAGGCTTTACAGGTTCTGGAGATTTTGTGATGATGCGTGAATGATATTTCGCTTTTATATATATAGACTAGCTTGATACCCGTGCTTTGCTACGAAACTATGTGGTCGGGCTTAGTTTTCAGGGAGGAAAATATTGGGGGGAAATTCTGCCTCTGCCTACCAGCATCCATCAGTATTCATCCTGTCAGTGTGTGAGAGGTGAGGGCTGTTTGGAAACTGAAACAGTATGTTGGTGGTAGCTGTGGCAGCTTATGAGTAGCTAGGCTTATGGAAATAGTGATCCTAGTCAGGTGGCTTGTGTAGTTGGCCCTCCAAGGCCTTTCCTACCAAGCAGTGCAATCCTCCTTGCTGCTGTACTCTAGGAAGAAGAACACTGTTTCTGCTTTTACAACTTCATCTATAGTCACTGCATTACACTACACTACAAGATACATCTTTTCCATTCTCTGGCGTTAGGAGCTGATCAAGAATATCCTATGAGACACTCCAAGTATGGAATGACAGTGTTGCAAAAATTCTTTTCTTTGCAGATGTAGCTCATAGCATCATTGAGAATGCAGGAAGTTTGTGCTCAATAGATAAAATAATAAAGTGACTTAACTGTTCTTGCTTACATATGCTTGCAATGTGTGATGAGTATTAACTTCTTGAAAACAATCTTGGGTTTTGCCATAATTGTTATCAGAGTGAAAATAGATAGATAAAAGCGATTATAAGCCTAAACACACTCTATTGAACTTTTAGAGGTGGTTTTTTCAGTAAATCCCATATAATATGGAAAGTTGGGTGATTCATGTTTTTTTCCACTATATAGAACGATGCATGAAATCCTTCATCATGTGACTGAACTTGCATAAATTTTCATCCACTGATTGTTTGGAATATTGTTTGTTTTGCTTTAAAGTACTTCTGATTGCTTATATCAGAACTTTAAAAATCTGGAAAAAATACATAGTTATAGGGAAATATTTTTTTCCTCAGTGTCCCAAACAAGATTGGGTGGGTCCAGCATTAGTTCATGGAACCTTGGCCACTCAACCCTTGGTTGGGTTTAGACTGGGACTCACCGATGATCAACAATTAAAAAAATAAGTATATCATATATCATTATGCATTAAAAGCAACAGATAATTCAAAAACAATAACATATCATTGTGTCATCAAAAAAATCTGTGAAAAATTGAGATTTTTTTTTTAAATATGTTTTTATTAAGTTACCTTTGTTACATCATAAAACATCATAGTTTCAACAGCATTCTTGCCATCTATACAGGTTCTTAACTTAAATATCTTAACACATTATATTACATTTGTCTAATATTGGATAATAACTTTAACTATAATTCTTATTCTTATATTCTTGTATAATTTACAGATTTACATTTTACTCTCTTAAGGATTCTTACAGTTAGATTTCTTGTCTTATTTCTTAGTTCTGTTTACCATTTATTCCAAATTGAAAAAAATCTTTTTTTCTTTTCTTTTCTTTTCTTTCAATTTCAACATTAACATATTCATTTCAGCACTTTCTGTTACTTTATGTATTATTAATTCTTCATTAGGAACATTGGGGGTTTTCCATACTTGTGCAAAGGCTATTCTGGTGGCTGTTGTAATATACAGCAGTATTTTACTTCATTTGGTATTCGATCTTTGATGATTCCTAGTAGAAAAGTTTCTGGTCTGAGCTCAGTCTGGTAACCAGTAATCTCTTGTGGCCAGTTTTTAATTTGGGTCCAGAATGTCCTGGTCTTGGAGCATAACCACCACATGTGGTAAAATGTACCGTCAACTTTTTTACATCTCCAACATTTGGGGCTTGTGTTGGGGTAAATTTTTGCTAATCTGATTGGGGCTAAATACCATCTGTAAAACATTTTGTATGGATTTTTTTAATATACTGAGGATATAGTTAGCTTATAATTTACGTTCCATATTTTCTCCCATTCCCCTAATTCTATGTTGTACCCAAAGTTCTGCGCCCATGCAATCATTGTGCCTTTCACTGTTTCCTCTTCCATTTTAAAGTCTAATAAATATTTATATATTTTGGTTATAAATTTTTGTTCCAGTCCCATTAAAATTCAGATATTTTATGGGAGGCAAGATTACAGTGTAACAGTAAGTTTTTAAATTCTTCTTAACACAAGTTAAAGCAAAGACAGTTTGAATTATTAGAGAGAGGAAATTCCATACCTCTCAGGTTGTTACAAAGATGCCCAGGCTTTGGAAATTCCAGGTGGCCTCCTTGCAAGGCTTGCAATTAATCATAGCTCCCATGATATAATGTATATGGAAAACCATTCCTTCAAGTACTGTAGGAGGAACCACTTAGGGATTTATGTTACCAACTCCTTGAATTTATATTGGAAATCTACCAGGAGCCAGAGCAGTTCAAGCAAGAACTAAGTGCCCCAAACTAATTTTGGACATTGCATTTTGGATCAGTTGCAATTTTTGGATTTCCTTCCAGCTTGTTCTCATATAGAATGAGTTATAATATCCTAAACAGGAGGTAGCCAGTGCATAGATAATGTCCCAAAGATGCTTTTTCAAGAGGCAACTGGACTTTCTTTGTTTTTCCCTGAATATGTTTTGCTTCTCATCCAAAAAGCTTTTTCAGTTCTTCACAGTGGATTGAGTTTTAATCTGCTGGGACTGTGCAAAAACCACTTTACTGATTTTCTGTTGGAATACAATATTGATGGCTATATTTCTCCCAATGACTTTTATATAGCCAGCACTGCTTCTGATGTGCAGAGAAAAAAGTATAACAATCCCTGAGAGAGCAGGATTGGAAGTTTCTCCCCCACCCATTGTTCCTGTGTTTGGATATCTGGGTCCCCCATGCAGTGGCTCAGTGCCTAAGATGCTGAGCTTGTTGATCAGAAGGTCAGCACTTCAGCGGTTTGAATCCCTTGCATCACGTAATGGAGTGAGCTCCTGTTACTTGTCTCAGCTTCTGCCAACCTAGCAGTTCGAAACCACATAAGAAATGCTAGTAGATAAGTTAGGCAAAGTCTCAAGTCACTTGTATCAGGTTACTCACTTGTTTTGATTGACCTATAGGTAAGTGCAGATAAACAGATATTTTTAGAAGTGGAATAATAATCCATCTTAATGAAAGTTGATATCAAAATAAAAGCTCCTTTAATCCCTTTCAGGGAAAACATCTATTACATTAATGCAGAACTTGTAAGTATCTAATGTCTTCAACCTGGCTGGCTTTTTATCATCTGAGATGAGACCCCATTCTTGCATTCTTACACCAATACACAGAAGAGAGAAAGGAAATTAAGTCAGTCTTTCTATAAAGGCCAGTGTTTCCTGTCCTCTCTTTCTGAAGGTAACGGTGGAATTAAAAATGACAAACCTACACTTCAAAGCCCTGCAGTGCAAACTATCTATCCTTCCTCCCTTCACAGGTCACAACAAATTCTAATCTTTGCAGATGGCTGGGTGTTTGGGGGGCAGGGTATGAGGAGACCTGTGTACGTGATTGAAGAGATGAGGAAATTGCTATATGGTGTACAAGCCTCTATACAGCAGCTAAAGACTCAAGGATAACTGTTTTCCTCACTAAATAGGAAAGGAGGAAAATGAGGAACATCACTGATGTTCATCAATTTCTAAAATGCAATTATAATTGAACAACAAGGTCAAGAAACGAACATAAATGAAGGAGTCCTCCTAATTTCCAGGTATATTGTGAAATATTGTATACTAGATAATAACTTAAACAGGCAGTTTTCTTGTTATATAGCACAATATCAAAAAGGTATATGTACCCGCTCAAGAAAAGTGCAAAAATGTTTATCATAGGTACAGATTCTGTGTATATTTAGTCCTTAGCTTATTTATTTATTTATTTATTTATTTATTAATTCGACTTATATGCCGCCCCCTCTCCAAAGGACTCGGGGAGGCTTACAAAATAAAAACACACAACAATAAATTAGTTAAAACCAGATTAAACAATCAAGCCGAATTAACACTAAAATTGCAGAGATAAAACTCTAAAAAGACCACCCCACCCCAGGGTCACAGCCCGGATTGGTTAAACAACCAGGTCTTCAGGTCGCGACGGAAAGTGCGGAGGTCAGGGGCCAGGCGGCTCCAGGGAAGTTGATTCCACAGGTCAGGGGCCGCAACAGAGTAGGCCCGTCGTCGGGGACCGCCAGCCGGCACTGTCCGGCTGACGGACCCCAAGGAGCCCCTGTCTGTGGGATCGTACAGGGCGGTTGGTGTTCGATGTCGGCAGCAGTCGCTCCCTTAAATAATAGGGACCCATGTCGTGAAGGACTTTGTATGTTAAGGATAGAAACTTGAACCTCACCCGAGCGCAACCGCAACCAATGCAAGCCACGCAGGAGGGGGCAACATGGGAGAACCGGGAACTCCCATCACCACCCGCGCCGCTGCATTCTGCACCAGTTGCAATCTCCGGATGGTGTGCAAGGGCAGTCCTAAATAGAGAGCGTTGCAGTAGTCGAGTCGCGAGGTAACAAGGGCATGAGTGACCGACGCAGGGCATCGCGGTCCAGAACGGGCGAAGCTGGCGAACCAGCCGGATCTGGGCAAAAGCCCCCTGGTGACGGCTCCCACCTGCTCCTCCAACCGGAGCCGTGCATCCAGGAGGACCCCAGATTCCTAGCCCTATCCACAGGGGCAGCACCACTCCCCTATGGTCAACGATGGACATTCCAAACTGGACCACGATGCGGTATGTACAGCCACTCAGTCTTGGCTGGGTTGAGTCGAAGCATATTTCCGCCCATCCAGATCCGCACGCATCCAGACAGCGAGTCATCACGGAGAGGGCATCACTGATCTGGCCAGGGTGGAGATATATAACTGTGTATCATCAGCATATTGATGATACCTCACCCCAAAACCACGAATGATCTCACCCAGCGTTTCATGTAGATATTAAATAAAAGGGGAGAGAGACCGACCCCTGAGGGACCCCACAAGTGAGTGCCCTCGGGCCGATCTCTGCCCCCTGCTAACACCGATGCGACCGCCCGAGGTAGGAGGAGAGCCACCGAAAAACAGTGCCCCCACCCCCAACCCAGGCGCACAAAGGATACCATGGTCGATGGTATCGAAAGCCGCTGAGAGGTCTAACAGGACCAGGACAGAGGAAAACCCCTGTCCCGCTCCCTCCAGAGATCATCCATCAGTGCGACCAATGCCGTCTCCGTGCTGAAACCAGACCGAAGCCCGATTGGCACGGATCTAGGTAGTCCGTTTCATCCAGGAAAAGCGGAAATTGTCTGGCCACCACATCTCAACAACCTTCGCCAAAAAGCGAAGGTTGGAGACTGGACGAAAGTTATCTAACACAGTCGGATCCAGGGCAGGCTTCTTCAGGAGGGCCTCACCACCGCCTCTTTCAGGGCGGAGGGGAAAACACCCTCCCTTAGCGGCGTTGACCACTGCCCAGATCCAACCGCAGGTGACCTCCCTGGCGGCATAAGACAGCCAGGAAGGGCACGGGTCCAACAAACATGTGGTGGAACTCAGGCCGATAATCCCATCCACTTCATCCTCGGAAACAGGATCGAACTCATCCCAGAACACACTTGCCAGACTACCTGTATCCCGCTCCTCAGACCACTGCAAATCAGTGCACAACCCACTTCGAATTCGAGTGATCTTATCCGACAGATATTGTCCAAATTCCTCAGCCCTTCCCCGCAACGGATCCGCCCCCTCCCCAGGACAAAGGAGAGAGCTTATAACCATTGTAGTGTCTGGAATTTCTGTCATAAATCAAGTTGCCCGTGGTACAACTTGATTTGACATTTCTGGGTGGTGAAAAGGTGAATTCAGCAGTTGTTTAGTTAATGTGGCTGTCATTAAGTAAACCCAATGTCCGCAATGGGTGTTGGTTTTTTTTGCCAGAAACTGGAAGTAAACATCGGTTTCTGACAAAACATGTCATAAATTGCAGCCCCATAACTGTGGGATGCTACAAACATCTGTAAATGCAAAGCACCTGACAAACACCCCAAATGAAACTACATGACCATGGGCAGGAGAGGGGAATCAGAACTTTGAATTTGAATCAGAAGTACATTTTAGGGGGTCTATCATAATTTTCAACGGTTGCCAAGCAACAGCTCATAAATTGAGGATTGCCAGTAGTCATTACAGGTTCCTCAAAAAGGAACCTGGGAACTATAATTTTTCTTCACACTGATTTCCCTGCCTCAAATTCAGTCACTCAATTCATTACAATCTTAGACCAGTACAAAATGTGTGTTCATGAGTGACCTATGAGCACTTCTAAATCCATCTATGAAATAGTGAATAAAATTTGAATAATTAAAGTGCATCTATAAAGCAACTTGACTAGAACCAATGAATAAAGTCCAAAAGGAGCAATCTTTATCTAAATTTAAGGGAAATTGTGTGTGTGTGTGTGAGAGAGAGTGTGAGTAATATATATATATATATATATATGTAGGTCTTGGTGTATTCGGGTCTTGTCCCGTGTAAGGTTGAGAATACCTTGGCAACGTTTCGACGAAATCTCATCCGTCATCTTCAGGCTGGTGTCTTCAGCTTCGTTCTCCTGGGAGAAGTGTGTGATAGTGGCTGTTTTTCCCTTTTAAACTCCAGAGTTGGATGTGTTGTTACTTTTTGATTGGTTGATGGAGTTGATGTATGCAGATTGGATGGCTTTTTCCTGAGACCCTGTGTGGCTGAGGTGCTGGCTGTGTGTCTCTCAGCCTTTTGTGTTGTAACGACCTGGGTAATGGGCTGTGTGATGACCTTCTGAGTTCTATTGTTTACCCGTCCTGGGTGTGGTGCTGTAATCTCCTGGGTCGTTGTCTGTGTTGCAACCTCCTGATGTTTTGTGTTGTGATCTCCTGAGTTCTGTGATGTAGTATCCTGGGTGGAAGGCTGTGATGTGACATTCTGGGCCTTGGTTTGGCTCCGAGTTTGAGGTCTGGCTATGTGTTTATAGCGTGTGTCAGTTTGCTTAGTTTGGGGGTCGGAGGGGGGTATAGCAGCTGGTGTTGCAGCTATGGTCTGGTTTCTGGATGGTGGTTGCCTTTCATCTGTGGCGTGGGCTTGGGTTTGAGTCTGGTGAGGAAGATTGGTAGTGGCATCATGTGTTATTTTGGGTCCGGTGTTGGTTTTTGTGGCTGGGACTCATTTGTTGATGAGGGCTAGTTTCCAGATGTCTGGTAGGCGGGAAGTATCATCCCGTTTATTCATGTTATGGGGGTGTTTCTCTATTTCGATGGCTTCCCTAATTATTCTTTTGTTGAAGTGTTCAGTGTTGGAGATAAGTTTGGATCCCTCAAAATCAATTTCATGTCCTGTGGCTTTAAGGTGCTGGAAAAGGGAGGAAGTTTTCTTCTTTTCTGACTGCGTTCTTGTGTTCTATGCGAGCATTTATTCTCCTGTTGGTTTGTCCAATGTATGTGGCTGGCCAAATTTTGCATGGTATTTCATAAACTCCTTGGTTTTCTAGCTGATCCTGTCTTTGGGGTTTCTTAAGATGTTAGCTATTTTTGGTCAGTGCCAAAGGCTGTCCTGATATTGTGTTTGTGGAGAATTTTGCTGATTTTATCTGTGGTGCCTTTGATGTGGAGGAGGGCGATGCCATTGTCCTGTTCTGTGTCTTGGTTTTTGGGGAGTCTCCCTTAGGATTAGGTTGGTGATTGTGCTTCTTTGGAATCCATTGGACATTAATACATTGGTGAGGGTGTGTAATTCTGTTCTCAAGTGGTCTTTGTCAGCTAGGCGCTTGGTTCTGAGATGAGGGTCTTGGCTATGGAGTTGATCTGTGCAGGGTGGTGATGGATTGTGCATTTAAGTAGCGGTTGGTGTGTGTCTTCTTCTGGTAGATGTTGTGTCCTAGGGAGCCACTGGTTTTTTTTGCAAATTAGGATGTCCAGGAACGGAAGTTGGTTGTTGGTTTCTGTTCCCATGGTAAATTGTATTTGGGGTGTAGGCTGTTGAGATGTGTGAGGAAGTTGTCCAGTTTTTCTTTCCCGTGTGGCCAGATTATGAAAGTGTCATCTACATATCTAAGCCAGAGTTTGGGTTTGTATTCGGATTTGTCCAGAGCATTGGTTTCAAAATGTTCCATGTATAGGTTAGCGATGACGGGTGAGAGGGGTGATCCCATAGGTGCTCCTTCTATCTGTTTATATCTTTGTCCACAAACACACACACACACACACACACACAGTATGAATATATATGTGTATGTGCATATATGATAACATCTAAATTAAAAATGATGACATCTGAAATTTATATAAAGTGATAAAAACTAAAATTACATAAAATTGATAATATCTAAAGTTATTTAAAATACATCTATGCAACAGGAATTTGCCCTATCAAGGACTGGCACAACTTACATGCCAGTGTGCAAAATCTATCCATGTGTATGTGCTGTAGTAAATGGGATTTCACCTGGGCACAGCAAAGATGTCTGTTGATGAAATGGAGGATAAATTTGGTTTGAATGCCTCTATCAAAGAAGAGCAATGAAAAAAAAAACATGTGGGTCCTTCATGTACTTTGAGCCTGGGGTGTTGTTGTTTCTGCAGACATTTCATTACCCAACTAGGTTGCATCATCAATGTCAGGGAAGAAAAGCATATTCTGTGATGTCCATCTCTCCAGAATAAGTCAGGCTCATTACTACTCCTTATAATTGTATCTGTTATGTATGTAGGTTTGAATGTTATTGGTTTATTTGAACTGTTCTTGTAAAATGTCAAATGGTATTGGTTTAAATAGTGCGGAAGAATCCCTGCACTCCCATTGGCTGGCAGCTACGGCTGCAGGCTATAAGAAGCAGCTGTAGCCAAGCCAGGACGGGTCCATTCGAGCTGTAGTCACTAATAAAGTCTTTGCTGGAACTCCTCGCCTGACTCTTGATGCAAACTTAACACTGGCTACGAAGGTGGGATTTCCCTGAAGAGAAGACGACGCGGAACAAGCAACTGAGCGAGATGGCTGCGCTGAACACCCCCCAGCACCGCTCGATCCGGCGACGGAAGACTGGGAATCGATGCGGATCGCTTCCACATGTTCCTGGAGGGGAACGATCTCGCCGGCATCCCCGAGAGACGGAAGAGGGCGGTCTTTCTCACGACCGCGTCCGCAGTCTTCAAAATGGCTGGCAAGTTGGCGGAGCAGCAGAGCTGAAGGTAATGGAATGGCCCGATGAAAAACTTTGAGAGCCCATTACATTACAAGTATCGTGCCTCATTAAGAGACACAATTTTACCGTCGGGATCAAGGGATAGCGAGAATGTTAATGACTTCGCGGCAAGTTTAAGGGACATTGGGGTGCTTGTGACTTTACCAACTTAGAAGAGGCCATGCGGATCGGTTTGTTTTAGGCCTTAAAGATAAGGTTTTACAAAGCAAACTATTAATGAAACCTAAGATCACGCTTAAAGAGGCCATTGAAGAAGCTGTTTCAGCGAAGCCACCAAGTCTCAGCAGCGCCATGAAAGATTAACAAGGCCTCAAGCCAGGCCTCAAGCCATTCTGATGGGGATAAATCCACATCTACCATTTAACAAATAGACTCTGATTCTGATGGCAGTGAGACAGAGGAGGGGATTTTTAAACTCAGAATGGAGAAAAAAAAGACTCTGGGAAGAACAGGCAAGGGTTCTATGCAGAGGCTGGGGGCCCACCCCGCTGATTGCAAGTTCTTTGACTCCATTTGCCTACGCTAGAGAAATGGGGTCACATAGCCAGAGTCTGCAAATCATCCAGAACTCCACCAGCTAGGAAGAAATTCCCTGATAGAGACTTTAAGCCCAACAATTCCTTGAAAAATGGGGCTTAAATTTAGAAGCAAATGGCAAGAATGAAATGCACCAAACAATCACTATTGGTCATTCTTCACCCTTAAAAGCAGAAAAGTACATGCGAAGGTGTTTATTGAAGGAAGACCTTGCCAAATGGAAAGGAAATGGAAATGGACTCAGGCTCTTATTTATCTATGGTGTCATGGGACACTATCCACAGACTTTTTCCCAAAATTCAGAAAAAGCATTTCCAGAAGCAAGCACTGACTCTCAAAGACTACCAAGGAACAAGATTCCAGTAGTTGGAGCAGAGATTTCAACGCAGTGCAGTTTAAAGGCCACACCAAACGCTGCCCTGACCATCGTGGACAAGGATCGCCTAAGTTTGCTGGGACTTGAGTGGTTCGCCACTTGGCATCGAGGTGACTGGCATCCATCACGTGAGCAGTTCTGACTGGGAAGAGTCCTTGAAGTCTGAGTTTCCAGAGGTCTTCAGCGAAGGACTGGGCAAGTATATGGGGACCCCTATTGCTTTCAGCCTAGACCCCAAGGTGCCCCCACTGCTAAAGCCCAGGAGGGTCCCATTTGCTTTAAAGGAAAAAATTGATGCACAATTAGATAAACTCATTGCTCAAGGGGTTTTAGAGCCTACTGACCACTCCAGATGGGAAACACCCATAGTCACACCAGTCAAGTCTGATGGGTCAGTGAGAATCTGTGACTACAAGGGGACACTTTAACCATGCGCTGCAACAGAGCGATATCCTGTGCCAGTTGTGCATCATCTTCCATTCCCTTGGCAGGGTACAGTATTTGCTAAACTGATTTGCTCAGGCATATCAACATTAACAGTTGATGATGCCACTGCAGAGGCACAAACAATTGTGACTCATAGAGGTGCCTTCAAATGTAAAGACTACAATTTGGAGTAAGCGGCACCTGGCATTTTTCAGAGCCTTATGGAAAGAATGTTGCAAGGACTGCCAGGGTAGTACCTTATTTTGATGATGTATTAATCTCTGCTGAAAATGACACTCAGCTTCAAGAAAGACTCAGAGAAGTCCTTACCAGATTCAGAAAGCCGGGTTTAAAAGTCAAGGAAGACAAATGTACA
>CM019149.1:49832800-49953443 GCA_009733165.1 Naja naja
TTATATATATATATATATGTAGGTCTTCAGGCTGGTGTCTTCAGCTTTCTCCTGGGAGAAGTGTGTGATAGTGGCTGTTTTCCTTTTAAACTCCAAGTTGGATGTGTTGTTACTTTTGATTGGTTGATGGGTTGATGTATGCAGATTGGATGGCTTTTTCCTGAGACCTGTGTGGCTGAGGTGCTGGCTGTGTGTCTCTCAGCCTTTTGTGTACCATGACCTGGGTAATGGGCTGTGTGATGACCTTCTGAGTTCTATTGTTTGTTTCCGTCCTGGGTGTGGTGCTGTAATCTCCTGGGTGCTTGTCTGTGCTGCAACCTCCTGATGTTTTGTGTTGTGATCTCCTGAGTTCTGTGATGTAGTATCCTGGGTGGAAGGCTGTGATGTGACATTCTGGGCCTGGTTTGGCTCCGAGTTTGAGGTCTGGCTATGTGTTTATAGCGTGTGTCAGTTTGCTTAGTTTGGGGTCGGAGGGGGGTATAGCAGCTGGTGTTGCAGCAGCTATGGTCTGGTTTCTGGATGGTGGTTGCTGCCTTTCATCTGTGCGTGTAGCTTAGGTTTTGAGTCTGGTGAGGAAGATTGTTGGCATCATGTGTTATTTTGGGTCCGGTGTTGGTTTTTGTGGCTGGGACTCATTTGTTGATGAGGGCTGGTTTCCAGATGTCTGGTAGGCGGAAGTATCATCCGTTTATTCATGTTATGGGGGTGTTTCTCTATTTGATGGCTTCCTAATTATTCTTTTGTTGAAGTGTTCAGTGTTGGAGATAAGTTTGGATCCCTCAAAATCAATTTCATGTCCTGTGGCTTTAAGGTGCTGGAAAAAGGAGGAAGTTTTTTCTTCTTTTCTGACTGCATTCTTGTGTTCTGCATGATCGAGCATTTATTCTCCTGTTGGTTTGTCCAATGTATGTGGCTGGCCAAATTTTGCATGGTATTTCATAAACTCCTTGGTTTTCTAGCTGGATCCTGTCTTTGGGGTTTCTTAAGATGTTAGCTATTTTTGGTCAGTGTGCCAAAGGCTGTCCTGATATTGTGTTTGTGGAGAATTTTGCTGATTTTATCTGTGGTGCCTTTGATGTAAGGGAGGAGAGGCGATGCCATTGTCCTGTTCTGTGTCTTGGTTTTGGGGGAGTCTCCCTTAGGATTAGGTTGGTGATTGTGCTTCTTTGGAATCCATTGGACATTAATACATTGGTGAGGGTGTGTAATTCTGTTCTCAAGTGGTCTTTGTCAGCTAGGCGTTTGGTTCTGGAGATGAGGGTCTTGGCTATGGAGTTGATCTGTGCAGGGTGGTGATGGTTGTGCATTTAAGTAGCGGTTGGTGTGTGTCTTCTGGTAGATGTTGTGTCCTAGGGAGCCACTGGTTTTTTTTGCAAATTAGGATGTCCAGGAACGGAAGTTGGTTGTTGGTTTCTGTTCCATGGTAAATTGTATTTTGGGGTGTAGGCTGTTGAGATGTGTGAGAAGTTTCCAGTTTTTCTTTCCGTGTTGTAGATTATGAAAGTGTCATCTACATATCTAAGCCAGAGTTTGGGTTTGTATTCGGATTTGTCCAGAGCATTGGTTTCAAAATGTTCCATGTATAGGTTAGCGATGTGGGTGAGAGGGGTGATCCCATAGGTGCTCCTTCTATCTGTTTATATCTTTGTCCACAAACACACACACACACACACACACAGTATGAATATATATGTGTATGTGCATATATGATAACATCTAAATTAAAAATGATGACATCTGAAATTTATATAAAGTGATAAAAACTAAAATTACATAAAATTGATAATATCTAAGTTATTTAAAATACATCTATGCAACAGAATTTGCCCTATCAAGTTGGCACAACTTACATGCCAGTGTGCAAAATCTATCCATGTGTATGTGCTGTAGTAAATGGGATTTCACCTGGGCACAGCAAAGATGTCTGTTGATGAAATGGAGGATAAATTTGGTTTGAATGCCTCTATCAAAGAAGAGCAATGAAAAAAAAAACATGTGGGGTCCTTCATGTACTTTGAGCCTGGGGTTGTTGTTGTTTCTGCAGACATTTCATTACCCAACTAGGTTGCATCATCAATGTCAGGGAAGAAAAGCATATTCTGTGATGTCCATCTCTCCAGAATAAGTCAGGCTCATTACTACTCCTTATAATTGTATCTGTTATGTATGTAGGTTTGAATGTTATTGGTTTATTTGAACTGTTCTTGTAAAATGTCAAATGGTATTGGTTTAAATAAGGGAAGAATCCCTGCACTCCCATTGGCTGGCAGCTCTGCTGCAGGCTATAAGCAAGTAGCCAGCAGAGGCCAGGTTGGGTCCATTCAGCTGTAGTCACTAATAAAGTCTTTGCTGGAACTCCTCGCGTCTGACTCTTGATGCAAACTTAACACTGGCGTGAAGGTGGGATTTCCTGAAGAAGACGACGTGACGAACAAGCAACTGAGGCGAGATGGCTGCGCTGAACACCCCCCAGCACCGTTCGATCGGCGGAAGAAGACTGAGAATCGTATGCGGTCGTTTCCACATGTTCCTGGAGGGGGATCTGCGCCGCATCCCGAGAGACGGAAGAGGGCGTCTTTCACGCACTGCGTCCGGCAGTCTTCAAAATGGTTGGCGGGAGCAGCAGAGCTGAAGGTAATGGAATGGCCGATTTAGAAAAACTTTTGAGAGCCCATTACGCACAAGTATCGCGCCTCATTAAGAACACAATTTTACCGGGGATCAAGGATAGCAGAATGTTAATGACTTCGCAAGTTTAAGGGACATTGGGGTGCTTGTGACTTACCAACTTAGAAGAGGCCATGCGTGATCGGTTTGTTTTAGGCCTTAAAGATAAGGTTTTACAAAGCAAACTATTAATGAAACCTAAGATCACGCTTAAAGAGGCCATTGAAGAAGCTGTTTCAGCGGAAGCCACCAAGTCCTCAGCAGCGCCATGAAAAGATTAACAAGGCCTCAAGCCAGGCCTCAAGCCATTCTGATGGGGATAAATCCACATCTACTTGCGAACAAATAGACTCTGATTCTGATGGCAGTGAGACAGAGGAGGGATTTTTAAACTCAGAATGGAGAAAAAAAAAGACTCTGGGAAGAACAGGCAAGGGTTCTATGCAGAGGCTGTGGGGGCCCACCCGCACTGATTGCAAGTTCTTTGACTCCATTTGCCTCGCCAGGTGAAATGGGGTCACATAGCCAGAGTCTGCAAATCATCCAGAACTCCACCAGCTAGGAAGAAATTCCCTGATAGAGACTTTAAGCCCAACAATTTCCTTGAAAAATG
Organism: Naja naja; assembly: GCA_009733165.1. Lineage (NCBI taxonomy): Eukaryota > Metazoa > Chordata > Lepidosauria > Squamata > Elapidae > Naja > Naja naja. The sequence goes on from CM019149.1 coordinate 49,836,081, forward strand.
GAAATTTAGAAGCAAATGGCAAGAATGAAATGCACCAAACAATCACTATTGGTCATTCTTCACCCTTAAAAGCAGAAAAGTACATGCGAAGGTGTTTATTGAAGGAAGACCTTGCCAAATGGAAAGGAAATGGAAATGGACTCAGGCTCTTATTTATCTATGGTGTCATGGGACACTATCCACAGACTTTTTCCCAAAATTCAGAAAAGCATTTCCAGAAGCAAGCACTGACTCTCAAAGACTACCAAGGGAACAAGATTCCAGTAGTTGGAGCGAGAGATTTCAACGTGCAGTTTAAAGGCCACACCAAACGTTTGCCCCTGACCATCGTGGACAAGGATCGCCCAAGTTTGCTGGGACTTGAGTGGTTCAAGCCACTTGGCATCGAGGTGACTGGCATCCATCACGTGAGCAGTTCTGACTGGGAAGAGTCCTTGAAGTCTGAGTTTCCAGAGGTCTTCAGCAAGGACTGGGCAAGTATATGGGGACCCCTATTGCTTTCAGCCTAGACCCCAAGGTGCCCCCAATTCGTTTAAAGCCCAGGAGGGTCCCATTTGCTTTAAAGGAAAATTGATGCACAATTAGATAAACTCATTGCTCAAGGGGTTTAGAGCCTACTGACCACTCCAGATGGGAAACACCATAGTCACACCAGTCAAGTCTGATGGGTCAGTGAGAATCTGTGGTGACTAAGGGGACATTAACCATGCGCTGCAACAGAGCGATATCCTGCCAGTTGTGCATCATCTGCTCCATTCCCTGGCAGGGCACAGTATTTGCTAAACTGGATTTGGCTCAGGCATATCAACAATTAACAGTTGATGATGCCACTGCAGAGGCACAAACAATTGTGACTCATAGAGGTGCCTTCAAATGTAAAAGACTACAATTTGGAGTAAGCGTGGCACCTGGCATTTTTCAGAGCCTTATGGAAAGAATGTTGCAAGGACTGCCAGGGTAGTACCTTATTTTGATGATGTATTAATCTGCTGAAAATGACAAATCAGTTTAAGATTCAGTCAAGGAAGACAAATGTACACTCAAAACAGACAGAGTTGAGTTCCTGGGGTATATGATTGACAAGCATGGCATCCATCCTACTGATGCCAAGGTTAAAGCAATCAATGAAGCCCCTAAACCTCGATGCAAGGCAGATTTGCAGGCCTTCCTTGGCCTTATTAACTTTTACCACATGTTTCTACCTCACAAAGCATCTATTGCTGAGCCCTTACATCGCCTACTTGATAAGAATGCTGTTTGGATCTGGGGGCGGAAGGAACAGTCAGCATTTAACAGTATTAAGAGACTAATCACGTCTGATGCTGTGTTGATACAATTCTCTGAGAATTTACCTGTTGTTCTGACTTGTGATGCATCCCCTTTGGAGTGGGGGGTTTGAGTCACAGGCTTCCCAATGGACAGGAAGCCCCAATTGCATTTTACTCTGCACGCTGTCCAAAGCAGAGAGGAATTATAGCCAATTGGACAAGGAGGCTTTAGCAGTTGTTGCAGCTGTTAAGAAATTTCATGAATATCTGTATGGCAGGTCATTCACCATTGTTACAGATCACAAACCTTTACTAGGCATTGTGGCAGGAGACAAACCTACACCTAATATCCTGTCACCAAGAATGCTGAGGTGGACTGAATTTCTTGCAGCCTATTCCTACAAACTGATTCACAGGCCTGGCAAGGACATTGGACATGCTGATGCACTGAGTCGTTGCCCACTACCTTGCCACAAGGAGGACTTTGAACTTGAAACTCACACCTTTTCCTGGAGACCGTTGCTAAGCTTCCAGTCCATGCTGCTGAGATTGCCAAAGAAACTGCCAAAGATGCTGTGTTGGCACCTGTTATGGGCTGGATTAAGAAAGGTTGGCCTCTTCAAGATCTACCTCACCTTGCCCAACCTTTTAAATCCAGGCAAACTGAATTATCTGTATTAAGAGGATGTATTTTGTGGGGTAACAGGGTGGTTATTCCTGCAAAACTGCAAAGGGAGGTTTTGGAAATGTTACATGAGGGTCATCCTGGGATTGTAAGGATGAAAGGTTTGGCCAGGAGTTATGTATGGTGGCCAGGTATTGACAAAATGGTTGAAAACTGGGTAGCCTCTTGTCCCAATTGCCAGGTAGTCAGACCTGCCCCACCTCACGCCCCCACACAGGAATGGGAATGTCCTAGGGGCCCATGGTCTAGAATCCACATTGATTTTGCAGGCCCTACAAGAGGGCACACTTTTCTAGTGATAGTAGATGCATACTCCAAATGGCTAGAGGTAATTCCAATGACATCCACTACTACTGAGGCTGTTATCAAGCAGCTTAGAAAATTGTTTGTAACCCATGGGTTACCAGATGTCCTTGTCTCTGACAATGGCCCTCAATTCACATCTAACATTTTGAATCCTTTCTAGCCCAACAGGGCATCAGACATGCCCTCACTGCCCCTGGGCACCCTTGACCAACGGCCGGGCTGAACATGGTGCGCTTTACCAAAGAGAAGCTTCAAGCTGGGTCCTGGGGACATCACTGAGAAGCTTGAAAAGCTTCTTAGTGTTCAACACATCACTCCTAGCCCATCAACTAACTTGTCCCCAGCAGAGTTGTTGATGGGCAGAAACTTAGGTCTTCCCTTGACCGCCTTCATCCCACTTACGCACCCAACGCACCACTGGATTCCACTTCCAAAGTTCGTTCTTTTAGTGTGGGAGATTCTGTCTATGCTAGGAACCTTCTAGGTGACCCTTTGTGGATTCCTGCTGAAATAACTCACATCACGGGCCCTCGTTCTTACAGGGTACAAACAGAGGATGGCCTCCTCTGGAGCAGGCACATTGACCAACTTAGATCCAGGGTCCCTCAAGAACATCGCCCCTGTCTCCCTCTAGGTCCCTCACCTGATGTTTCTTCTAGGGAGGAAGGGGGGGAACAGGAGGAAAATCAGCAAACAGGAATCAACCCCATGTGTAACGAGCCATTGCGACAGGAACCATCCGAACCCTGTCACAAAGCCAAGATCCATCCTTAGAAGTGGAAGATTGCACATCACTACCTGACTTGGGTGCTGACATTGGAATGGAGATGGGTTGGGAGGAGAGACCAGATTCTAACAATCTAACAGGGTCTCCTTTCACAGGAAGTCCCAACAGGGAAATGTCAGCAGACACATTTCCTCTCTCACTGGGTGAGAACGTTAAAGCTTCTGAACCACGAAGGTCTCAACGTACATGTAAGAGCCCCACCTATTTAAAGGAATACATTAGATAGGTTGGGGTTTGGTATGGACTGAACCTAGTGGGGAGGGTGTTATGTATGTAGGTTTGAATGTTATTGGTTTATTTGAACTGTTCTTGTAAAATGTCAAATGGTATTGGTTTAAATAGTGCAGGAAGAATCCCTGCACTCCCATTGGCTGGCAGCTACGGCTGCAGGCTATAAGAAGCAGCCGTAGCCAAGCCAGGATGGGTCCATTCGAGCTGTAGTCACTAATAAAGTCTTTGCTGGAACTCCTCGCGTCTGACTCTTCATGCAACAAACTTAACAGTATCCATGATGTTTGACAATTTCAACATAAAGATTACTGAGGAAGATAGCTCCTCACTTATTCCTTCATGAAAAATAGATGATATCTGTCTTAACAGAACAGTGTCACACTGTATCAGATCTGGTGAAAGTCTTAATTCAGCCTCCAGATTCCATCAATATTCCATCCATGATGTAATTTATTTATTTATTTATTTATTTATTTGGATTTATATGCCGCCCCATCTCCGAGGGGACTCGGGGTGGCTTACATAGAAATATATAAGCAATAAATATAACATTTATCAAATTCTCTAATCCAGTTATAAAATCTAATTAAAATATCCTTAAACTAAAATTCCCAACCCTGCTCAGTCCAGGCCGGCCTGTACAAACAGCCAAGTCTTGAGATCACAGCGGAAGGAGTGCAGGTCCAGGACCAAACGCAGCTCTAGAGGTAGCTGATTCCAAAGGGTGAGTGCCCCCACAGAGAAGGCCCTCCCCCGGGGGACCGCCAACCTCAGCTGCCCTGGGGGAAAAAATAATGAAATATATGGAGATACTGCATAAAATCCAAGAGCCAAGAAGCAAAGAATGAGAAGGGATTTCCACTTCCAAATGTTTTCTCACCTCTTTCATCACCCTAATTTGAGATATGGAGTTCACCAGAGGTGGTATTCAACAGGTTCTGACTAGTTCTGGAGAACTGGTAGCGGAAATTTTGAGTACTTTGGAGAACTGGCAAATACCACCTCTGACTGGAGGTTTTACAGTATCCTTCCCCTGCAACGCCCACCAAGCCATGCCCACAGAACCGGTAGTAAAAAATTTTGAATCCCACCACTGGAGTTCACCAGAGCAACTTTGGAATTCTTGTAAATTACAGGTTGCTTTGGAATCAGTCTGTCCTCAGATCTGCTGATGGAATGGAATGAATTTTGTGTAATGTGCATGCATACGAAAAGGAGTTCCCACAACAAAATTCCCTAAATATGTTTAGAAGCATTTCAAATTTGGAATAAATAGCTGAATCCAAAATATTATGAAAAAGCTGTAAAAATTTGAGGCATGTTTGTTAGTTCATAACTTAGCAATCACAACTGTCCTACACATCCTTGATCAGAGCAAGTTACACATAACTCTCTAATCTAGACTCCACAGAGACTGAAAACAGTCTAATTTCAATTAATCTCATCAATTAGTAAAAGTGTTAGGAATTTCAGAATTTAGTCACTTTTCTAAATGTTACTGTTTAGCATAAGAGTGAATGATTTATCATAGCAATTCTAGCATAGTATCATAGGACTAGATGAGACCTTGGAGAAATACTTGTCCAACCCCCTGCCAAAGATCTTACTGCATCCCAGAGAAATTGTTGTCCAATCTTGTCTTGAAGACCTCCAGCAATGGACTACCCACAACTCAGAGGGGCAAGCTGATCTATTGATTAATTGTTCTTTTATTGTACTTACTGTCAGGAAATTTGTCTTTAGCTCCTCATGTGCTTTGGAGAATAAGTTGACCCTCTTCTCCAGTGGTGGGATTCAATTTTTTTTACTACCGGTTCTGTGGGCGTGGCTTTGTGGGTGTGGCAGGGGAAGGATACTGTAAAATCTCCAGTCAGAGGTGATATTTGCCAGTTCTCCAAACTACCCAAAATTTCTGCTACCGGTTCTCCAGAACTGGTCAGAATCTGCTGAATACCATCTCTGTTCTCAGTCATAGTCATCCCTATGACTATAATAGCTCCTCAAATACCAGAAGACAGCTAGTCCTTCTCTTCTCTTGTCTTTAATCGTCTAGACGTACCTAGTTCCCTTAACCATTCATCATACAGTTCATCATAAGCCTCTAGACCCCTTATCAGTTTTGTTGCTCTTCCCTGCACTCTTTCTAGGGTAGGGAAGAGTAGATAGAAGGTCAATTGCCATGCCAAAATTATATATACAGAAATATGCCTTCGCACTGAGCATTTTTTTTAAATAAAAGACAACAGTGATAACCCATGAGAAGAAAAATGGAAAGTCAATGCAATCAGCAGAAGACAAACTCAAATTAAGGAAGTTTTTTACCTTTTAATTAGTTGCACTAATGTAATTAGTTGCACCATAGAAACACACACTCTCATTCTCACTTTCTATTTTATGCACACACTATTAGCGTGGGAGATTCACAATCCTGGGGAACACATGCCAGCAATCCTTTGAAATGCACCTGCATGCATGAGATGTTTTTTTAAAAATACATTTTTAACTTTATAGTGTTGATTATCAAGAAAGCTAGGTAAACATTCACAAGGGAATGCACAAAAGTGTGACAAAAACATTACTGCCAACTACATAACAGTCCTCGTTCTTTCCCCAGTGATTTGGTATAACTTAAGTCTCTTTGTACTTAAGGTTTAATTTTTGTTGGATAAGAAATTTCCTTCTTGTCTCTGTTTAACCCTAACAAAAATGATTTCACACACTATTAAGGAAGGGAAGGATACCTTGGAGTATTAAATTTCCTGTCTTTATTTGTATCACACATCAGCCCATGGGAATGAGAAGAGAAGCATTTTATTTTGAAGCATTTACCCAGTTTAATCTATATTTGAAAGATTATAAATAAATCTCTTTTTGTTGTTGTTACAAGAATTATAACTGACATGCTGTCACAGCTATACATGTACAATGTTCAGAATATACATAATGCTTTGAAAGCTGTCACATTTGGTATTGTTGTAAACATCACCTAAGGTTACTAAACTGTTATCTGCAGGTATATTTCCTATACCTCTGTGATTTTTCTATAAAATTATGGACAACTCCATAATTTTTCTGTAGATTATTCCAGTTATTTCTTAATACTTCATATGTATGTATGTATGTATGTATGTATGTATGTATGTATGTATGTATGGTATTCAGCTTTGTTCGGGTATTTTCCCACGTCGTTATAATTGTGCTTTTAAAGTTGTAGCGACGTTTCAGCAGATACACACACACACACATGTATTTGAAGATACAAATATATGTAATCACAACAAGATCTCAATAAATTTTTTCGGTGACATCTTCAACTTCTGAAGAATGAATAATTGAACTAGTACTGTAATTTTAACTAATTATACATACTATAAAGTCACTCTTTCGATTAAACTTATTACAGAAGTAGCAGGAAAAGTATCAAGGATTATATACACAAAAAGAAGTTAATGTTTTGATAGCATCCAGAAAAATGAAAGGAAAACTCACCTGTTTGAATATGTTGGGATCCAGAGACCACTGAGATTTTCAAGAAAAAGTGAAATAAAATTTAAATTTATTTCTAAATATTCTAAATATTTCAACACTTCACTTAGTCTGTGCACACACAAAACAAACTGGCAAATGAGTTTCAGGAATTTTGAACCAGCTAAATAAATTTCAGAAACAAAACTCATTGCTGCATTGCAATCTTCAAATGCCAAAAAATGATGGATGAGTAGGTTCTGTATCCCAAAGAAATGGGTGACAACATTCCAGCTGTCCATAGATGAAAACAGGCCAGCTTAATTATAGTTTGTAATATCCAGATCCTTTCCAGATGACATGGGGTAGCACCATGGAGCAAAGAAATAAAAATAATCATTTCTTTATTGCTTTTGCAAACAGCAAAATGAGTAGGTATAAAGTAGGTCAAATGTATATGAAATATGTTTGATTCTGTCCTTTGCATTAAAGAGGGAATTTGCCACTCTAGAATTGTGGATCACCTTTAATCTAAATTCAAACCTACTTTCCAAAGCAGTTCTTTACCTCTTGTAAGAATTATCATTGAATGCAAATAGACAATCACACTGAAAAGTTATTACGCTGGCAGAAAAATATGTGCTGTCTATTCAGAGTTGACTCTTAGTGACCAGACAGATTATATAGAAAATCAGATCAAATTAAGGAATGCAAGTAAGGTTAAGGAAAGCAATTGTTGAATTCCCTTAGCTTTGTTTCTGGTTCCACAATGCAACACACTTCAGCAAGAAAACAATCGCCACCACTATCTATAATGTGAGGTTGAGTAATTGAATACCATCGGTCAGGCATTGTCGGCTGGCGGCTCCCAGAGCTAGGGCCTTTTCTGTGGGAGCGCCCGCCCTGTGGAACCAGCTTCCTGCGGATCTGCGTTTGGCCCCTGATCTCCGCTCCTTTCGTCGAGACCTGAAGACCTGGCTGTTTCTGCAGGCCGGCCTGGATTGACCATGGGGTGGGTAGTTTTAAGAGTTTGCTTATTTTGTAATTTTATTGTTTTAGCTGTTTTGTAATTTGGACTTGTTTTTATCCATTATTTTATTGTATATCCTTTTTGTATGTTCGCCGCCCTGAGTCCTTCGGGAGTAGGGCGGCATACAAGTCTAAATAAATAAATAATAATAATAATAATAATAATAGTTATGTGTTTATAAAAGCATGAGTCTAGGGCTCTTCTGAACAAATACTACAAGTTATTTTCCAAAATAGTTTAACAAGTAAATCTCAGGAAGAATGTGTAGGGAAATGGAATGGAGTGATCGGTAATGAGGCACCAGAATAAGAATAACAGAGTTGGAAGGGATCTTGGAGGTCTTCTAGTCCAACCCCTTGCTCAAGCAAGACACCCTATACCATTTCAGACAGATGGTTATCCAATCTCTTCTTAAAAACCTCCAGTGATGGAGCGCCCAAAACTTCTGGAGGCAAGTCATTCTACCACTTTGAATGGGCAGCCAGAGTGGAGTGACAAAACTGGTCCCTCCATATCCACAAATCTCATGAAGAAATAAAAACAGGGGAAAGTATGGCCAGCCAAAACCCTTGTCGGCAAAGGCAGTGGGAAATGTGTAGTGTACCCTATTGTGAGAAGTCCAACAAGAAATCAGTAGTTCCAGCTTTTAAATGCAGATGTAGTTCATGTTTATAAGCAGCTAATGTTCTTCTCTGGAAAAACTCTTTAGGAAATGCTAGGTAGGCATTACAAAAGCTGGAGTCACCATGGAAGCTGGATGTCCTGCAGCCCAAGCTGAAAGAGACAAGGAGGGTGATGATTGGGAGGGGGAGGGGCATGTTAATGATTGGAGGGAAAGGGCATGCTCCATCAGCCTAAAATGACCAATAAGAACTGGGTAGATTAGCAACTGGAACCTACAGCTATACCTATAGCAAAAAAAAAATGGGGGTGGGGAGAGTGGGGACATGAAGGAAAATGTTGCGCTAACATTTAAGATTCAAGGTATTGGTAACAACTTACAAAGTCCTACATGGCTTGGGTCTGGGGTACTTGCAGGAGCGTCTCCTGCCGGCATCACGTTCCGATCACCCGGTATGCTTCCAAGGCAGGCCTCCTTGGGGTACCATCGGCCAGACATTGTCAGTTGGCGGTGCCCAGGGGTAGGGCCTTCTCTGTGGGAGCACCCATCCTATGGAACCAGCTCCCCTTGGGCCTTCGTTTGGCCCCCAATCTCCGCTCCTTCTGCCGTGACCTGAAGACCTGGCTCTTTCAACAGGCCGGTCTGGACTGACCAAGGGAAGGGGGGAGGGTTTGTTTTAGATTTATTTTAATTAATTTTAATCTTAATTATTTTGTCACTATTAGGCTTGTAATTGTTTAACTGTTTTTAATGTAAATTTTTTGTATTGGGTTTTATATTGTTAGCTGCCCTGAGTCCTTAGGGAGAGAGGGCGGCATACAAGTCTAAATAATAATAATAATAATAATAATAATAATAATAATAATAATAAAGCTGGAACAACCAAAGATGACTTTAATCTGCCTCAACTGTAGTCTGAAGATGACATAAAGGCAATGTCACCAGGGCATGATATGAAACTCAGTTTCCAGGAAATCCTTCTGCTGCAGTTGAGAGATATGATGGGCCCTTCCTCTTCCATGCAACTTACTGTATATGTTATATTAAAGGGGGGGATCTGAAATGATTTATCTAAGTCTGATTGTTTTTTTTTCACCTCAAAAACCTGGGATTTTAACAAGGCTGCCTAGACTTCCACTGTATTATTCAAAAAGAGAGTACCGAGGTACAATAAAACATGGGTGATATGAATCCCCCACTTCTGTATGTACTGTTCATGGATCCCATGTAATCTTTGTGTCAGCTCTACTTTCCATTCGCTCATAACAGATTACCTATGATGAAATGTGCTTTCTACTGAAAAAAAGGTTGCTGTTTCCTTTTTAGCGACAGCACTTAGACATACATTGCTTCATAGCGCTTTGACAGCCCTCTCTAAGCAGTTTACAGAAAAAAATGGGGGTGGGGGAGAGGGGGAACATGAAGGAAAATGTTGCTCTAAAGCTGGAACAACCAAAGATAACTTTAATCTGCCTCAACTATAGTCTGAAGATGACATAAAGGCAATGTCACCAGGGCATGATATGAAACACAGTTTCCAGGAAATGCTTGTACTGCAGTTGAGAGATATGATGAGCCCTTCCTCTTCCATGCAACTTACTGTATATGTTATATTAAAAGGTGGGGGAGATCTGAAATGAGCATATTGCCCCCAACAATCTAGGTCCTCATTTTACCCACCTCGGAAGGATGGAAGGCTGAGTCAACCTTGAGCCTGGTGAGATTCGAACTGCCAAATTGCAGGCAGCGGGCAGGCAACAGAAGTAGTCTGCAATACTGCATTCTAACCACTGTGCCACTGCAGCTCCTAACAATAGTTCTCAAAGGATGAAGCACCCTTTACTAGAGAACCCATACTAATGAATGAGAGAAGTGTTTCACAGTCTACAGTTGACTGTATTCCACTGTATAAAGAAACATATTTGACCACTGACAGCTCAAATGGCCTTAAGATATTTGTTCTTCTAAAACATGCAGTCTTGACCTACACTTAGAATGTGCTCGAGTTATACTGACAACCTTGTATGTGTGAAACCCTGTATCTCAAGAAAAAAAAATGTTTTTATGTAAATAGTAATTATAATATCAGTGGTTCTCACCAGCCAGAGATCTCTCAGTCTGACAGAGCTAAAATACATGCGAACTCTTACTTGTCAATCCTTACAACTAGACAGAAGAACAAAAGCAAATCTAAGATAAGGTAAAGAATTGTGCCTACCAGAGCCTTGTTTTCTGTGACTATATTGCTAGAGCTGCTCTTTAAAATCAAGTGGAATAAAGATATTCAAAGTGGAAATGTTACATCAACCGAATGCCAAATTTTAGCACCATTGAGTCCGAAAAGATCTGAACATATCCATATTTAAGTGCTACAGTTAATTAACTAGCTCTTTTGTAAAATAAGCATCACGCTATAATACTGTCCTTCATGTAAATGCATTGCATGAAATTTTTAGAAGAGGAACTGTTTTACTCTCCGTTAACGTTTATTGTCTATGATCCTTAGTCCTTTTTTCTCCACCATAAATATTTAGTTTGTTTTTCGGTGATGGGATTAGACACAACATCCTTTTCTTTACTGAAAAAAATCCTCTCTACTTTCCTGTGCTGGAAAAACGCCATGTCCCCAGGGCTCCCACAGCATGTTAATATTGCTTGCCTTATTGGAGGATTATTACACTGAAGGATACCCTTGGTATTACAATGCATAATGTTGCTTTAAAAGATTAACCACTCCCACAGATTGTTTCCAAACTAAGGAGGACAAAAAAAAAATAGAGCAAGAACAGAATATAAAATGACTGGCCAGGTTGACAGGAATGAGAGTTGTTTATATCCATCCTGAAGAAATAAGATGCATCAGGCTAAAGGATGCTCAGGGTTGGTATGATATCACCTAGCAGGAATTCAGGGCAGGGAGAACCAGGTTCATAATTTTTAGATGTGGAAATAATAGCAAATATATTCCTCTTAAATGGTGCATTGATGGAATGGTATTATTCATCTCTTTGAAACAATCACTCATGAGGAAATCTGAATTCATTACTTCCAGTTCCAGGGTTGTCCAGGAAAAACACAGGCTGGTGAAAGAAGCAGTTAGTACAGCCTGTCAAGATTCATTCCTTTTTAGAGCTCCAACCTTCCCCTGATGCCATCTAATGGTTTCTTGAAATACCAAAAATGTTTTTGCATTAACAGCATTACCCATTGTGCTTCTGCTAAATGTATTTTGCTGTCAGGCATATGCCTAGCAAGCCCTCCCTTTTACTCTTTACTGACACAGAAAGAAAGAAAAAATCCCTACCTTTTTCTGCAAAGGGTACACAATGGATGTTTGAAGACATCGGACTCAAGGGCCTTATGATCACACAGAGCCTTGGCTTGCGTTTTAATGGGACATTAGAAAGAATGTTTGCTCCTAAACCAGGACGTTCTGGACATAACTTTGGCAATCTATGTTAGCCCGTTTGTTAAAAACTATGAAAGTTGGTGCCACCAAATGGTTAGCTGACCATTTTCTTCTACAAGTGAAGGTTAAAATAGGATCCTTTCCCTATTCCATGTGCAGAAGCTAATTCCTAGGAGCTGCATCTTTATTTTATGTATTTATTCCACATTCATTATAACAAAAGTAACTAAATACATACTGTAATACTCTTTCTGCTTCCTATTTTCCCCACAACAACTTTGTGAGGTGGGCTGGGCTGAGAAAGTGTGTGACTGGCCCCCAAATCACCCAGCTTTCATGCCTAAGGCAGGACTAGAACTCACACTCTCCTAATTCCTAGCCTGATGCCTTAACCATTGTACCAAACTGGTACTCTTCTTTTATATACCATTAATAGACAAGGAGGATTATAAGGGTAGGCCAGGAAGCATACACAATTCCCTAACATCTCAGCATTATGGTCCTTTGTATCCCCTCAGTCCAGTAGTGGGATTCAAATTTTTTTACTACCAGTTCTGTGGGCGTGATGTGGCTTGGTGGGCATGGCAGGGGAAGGATACCGTAAAATCTCCATTCTCTCCCCACTCCTGGGGAAAGGTACTGCAAAATCCCCATTCCCTCCCCATCCCACTAACCTGCTTTCCAGTTCCTTTCTCCTGTGCAGAGCAACAAAACAAGAACCAACCGATCAGCTGGGACTCAGGAGGCAGAGAATAGATGGGGGCAGGGCCAGTCAGAAGTGGTATTGGCCGATTCTCCGAACTACTCAAAATTTCCGCTACCGGTTCTCCAGAAGTGGTCAGAACCTGCTGAATACCACCTCTGCCTCAGTCATTCTGGCACCTGTTGCTAATACGAGAGCTGTTAGATGTCAGACATTGGAAAGAATTAATCTTTCATTCAAGTTTACACTTTTAAAGGTAAGATGAAAGAATTGCTCACAAAGAAATTTATTTATAAATATATTCTGTTGCCTGCTATTTCAGTCTTAAAAAAATAAACAGTAAGGATTACTCACAAGAAAAAAATTATTTACATTTCCTAAGTGTAACATTACATTTTACTCATCTTTATTTGCAAGCAGATTTATTTGAGAAAAGGTTGGTATTAGTTTTTGGGTTGGCATTACTGTTTAATGCTATATTAGTGACATTTTATATTACAGCATTACTTTTATTGGTGCACCACTTAGAACTTTCAGAGTTAAGTAATATATACATTTTATAGTAAAACAAATTTTGTTATTGTAATATGTTTATATTAAATCTTTCGTGCATCTAAAAGGGTATGTATAGCTCTGGCTGCTGATAAAAATAGACACTGTAAACCTGAGAATGGACAAGAAACATCATCCAAATTGGACCAGGTCAACCCATTTCCAGAAAAGAGTAATCTTTGTACCATTTACTCTAAGAAAAAGAAAATAAGTTTAAGAACTCTTCTGATGTGAATCCATTTTATTATTATTATCTTTATTGTCAGGGAACAACATGTATCCAATGAGATTAGCTGAGCCTCTCTTCGTGCACGTCCCCCAACACAATTCACAGTGAGGACAGAAGTCTCTAGCCCAGTCCCAATGTTATTACACTATGTGAGCTTGTTACACAACGCCAGCCCCACAAGTCTATCATACTATGTTGACATGAAGTTATTTTCCATTCAGAAGTCTGACAGCCCACAGGTAGAAACTGTTCAGCCTGTTGGTGCAGCTGGTTATGCTTCTATATCTCCTACCCGATGGTAGGAGAGTGAATGGGATGTTGACCGGAATGTGAGTCATCCCTGAGAATTTTCCTCACTCTTCTAAGGCAGCGAGCCCTAGCGATGTCATCTAGTGGTATCAGGGAACAGCCCATGATGTTTTGTGCTGTGCTCACCACCTTCTGTAATGTCTTTATATCTGCAGCTATCAAGCCAGCATACCACACTGTAATGCAATATGTGAGGATACTTTCTATTGTGGACCAGTAAAAGGAGGTCATCAGTCATTGTTCCTCTTTGTTCTTTCGCAAGACCCTAAGGAAATGGAGTCTCTGTTGGGGCTTTCTGGTGACCTGAGTTCTGTTGTTTCTCCAGGTGAGATCTTCGCTAAGGTGAAGTCCCAGGAATTTAAAGAAGGAAACTCTCTCCACACAGATGTAAAGTGGGGCAGGATTTAGTATCAATCATCAAGAGTACAGGAACAAACTGTCAAAAATAGAACACAGACTAGCATTTGGTAGAGCAGCCATAAAAGTCTTGAAAAAAATATTCCAATGTTGCAATGTGTCTATATCAGTGGTGGGATTCCATTTTTTTTACTACTGGTTCTGTGAGTGTGGCTTGGTAGGCGTGGCAGGGAAGGATACTGTAAAATCCCCAGTCAGAGGTGGTATTTGCCAGTTCTTCGAACTGCTCAAAATTTCCTCTAACGGTTCTCCAGAACTGGTCAAAACCTGCTGAATACCACCTCTGGTCTATATCTACAAAGATCACAATTGCACAAGCAACTGCATTCCCTATGCTACTATATGGAAGCAAAAGAAGCAGGATATCAAGATGACTTTGGGTTTGGGGTATTGGAGAAGATTCCTGGGTGTCTCATGGACACCGAGAAAACCAGTCAATGATCACCAAACAACACAAACCCAGAGTTTTTGCTCAAGACACAAATGACCAGGTTCAAATTATCCTACTTTGGACACATTGTGTGAAGACACATCTTCCTGGAGAAGACTCTATTGCTGAAGAAGGTGGAAAAGAGAAGACAAGGATAGGTAGCAGCAAGATGAAGAGACTCACAGTGGCAATGAGCACATCACTGCAAGACTTGAAGGAATAGATTGAAGATAATTCATCATGAAGAAAATTCTATGTGGCTGCTAGGAGTTGAAAACAACTTGATGGCTCATAATCAGACTTATGTGAATACATATTTTAAGCTAAGTTGTTACCGTATTTATAATCATTTGACCTTTCATAACTGATAGAAGTACTACTTATTGCCCCTTCCTCAACCACCAGATGTTGTCTAAACAGCAGGTAACTTTATTTTATGGATATATAGCCAGCATTTAGCAGACAGGATATGCAAAGTCAGAAGCTTTGTTGGCATATGCACAGAGGTTTATTATTATCCCATTAGGCTTAATGAAAAGTCATTGGTTGCCTAGTTCTCATATGCATTGTTCAATTTACAAAGCAATTCCAAATTGCCTAGATATATGAACAATCACATTTTTGCACAGTTCAAGATGCTGTGAGATTTACAAAGGAATCTCTAAAGTGTGAACAACTTGTACAATTAAATAAACATGGGGCTGCCCTTGAAGTCCACATGGACAGTTCACATAGTCCAGAATGCAAAGCCTCATTTATTGCCTGGCACTCAGCACCATGAACATATTGCAGCTGTCCTTCAAGCCTTACACTGACTTTTGTTTGATAAACTTTCAAGTGCAAATCAAGTCCTAGTTGTTTCTATACATCCCTATGCAGATAAGAGCCAAAGTACCTTCAGGACTGCATATCACAGCTGGAATTGACAGGCCTGATTCAGTCATCCTGCAAAAAATGATTGATAGTCTTCTTTAAGGGAGATGCATATTACGGAGGTTCATAGACCCTGTTTTTCTGGGCTGGCTTTGGAACCAGCTGAATATAGTTGTTCTGCCTGACCTTTGGTGATCCATGACACTTATGAAGACAGCAATCATTTTGCTCAGTTTTATGGTTTTGTGTTCTGTACCTGTAATGGGAAGGTTGATGGTAACGTTCTGTGATAAATGATAGATAGATAGATAGATAGATAGATAGATAGATAGATAGATAGATAGATAGATAGATAGAGAAATGATAGATAGATAGATAGATAGATAGATAGATATAAATAGAGAGAGAGAGAGAAATGATCGATATAGATGACAGACAGACAGACAGACAGACAGACAGACAGACAGATGAGAGAGAGAGAGATGATAGCTATAGATGATAGATGACACAGAGAGAGAAATGATAGATATAGATGAGAGAGAGATGAGAGAGAGAAAGAAATGAGAGAGATAGATGAGAGGGAGAGGGAGAGAATAGATGATAGGTGATAGAGTTTGGATTCTGGTAAACTAAACTAAACCAAACTAAAATCTAATACATTAATTAATTTAAATATATACATAGCAGATCATTGAGGGAGCTGTCATGGATCCGAACAAGGATTTATCAATTCCCACAGCACTCATCTACGGTCTAAAAAAGGTGCAGTAGGTTTTTGTCCTTGTATATGAAACATACTTTGTATAAGGCTAAGTAATCTTAATCACTACTTGCCTGGGCTACTACAATGTGTTTTCTGAGAAGTTTTGGAGATGACCATGGAACTACTATACAGCTGGCACAAAATATAGCAACTCGTGTGTTGGAGACTTAATTCCAGCAGTGCAGAATAACACAACTTTAAAATCACTGCCCTGCTGACCTGTAGACTGATTGTTAGCTTATATGGTGTAGGACCATTATCAAGGAATTGATAATGCCTTGTCATAATGGAAACTCCTGTCCAGTTTGAACATGGTAAGAGTGTTTTTAAAAGTCCATCTCACTTCTGGGCTATATGAGGTGTGGAAAGTTCAGGAGGCCTTGTCAGAAGAAGCCTTCACTTTAGGGCAGAGGTCTCCAAACTCCAAGCTATGCTGGCTGAGGAATTCTGGGAATTGAAGTCCACAAGTCCTAAAGTCGCCAAGTATGAAGACCTCTGCTTTATGGAATTATTTCCCTGAGACATACATGTGATTGGCTTCTCATCAGCAGGTTTACCATTATGTCTTTAGCTTAACCTAACTGGGGCTGCTGTGTTGGTTTCTGATAGGAATGATCCTCTATTGGTGGGATGTCTCTTAATTGCATTGTTATTGCTTTGTCATCTACCATTTACAATCTCAGGTGTAGGTCAACTCAAGAATGCTGTAAAATAAAATGTGCAAACAAATGATTCACAATTATCCAAGGAAAAAAGGTCACAACATTGTGGCTCATCCATAGAGAAGTTAAATAACATCCTAGAAAATGGATTGAATGGACGAGTTGAATGAATGGCAAATTATATAAGTAGGGCAAACTGTCATGCCCCTGTCAGAGTCTGAATCCGAGGAGGAAGGCGAACAGCTGACAGGAAATGGGAGCGTGGCTCGATTGGCTGTGGAGGAAATTGAGGAAAGGCAAAGTCCAGCTGGGCAGAGCAGGGGAGAGGTAGAAGAAGGGAGAGGGAGTTCAGAGGACGACCCAGACCCACCCTCTTCATCCTAGGGCACAGGGGAGGAGCGGAGAAGAGACAATGTGGGTTGCATGGCTTATGGGGGAGGAAAGGGCCCTGATTCCCTTCATTAGCCACACCTGGGAAGAGAGTTTTAAAAAGATGCATGCTGAGTGCGGCTTCTACTGGGAATAAATGTGAGTTTATCTTGTGTTGTCTTTGGTTATCTGCGTTCCTGGCATCTACTAAACCGTGTTGAATTATTGCCATTCCTTCACATATGGAATTTCTTCTCTTGCCCTGCTGGACTAATTACCTCATCTTGCCTTGATTGGACTTATAGTTACAGTTTTTATTGACCACGTTTTGGACTTGATTCTCTGCAGTCAAAGGCTGTTCCTGGGAGAGTTTTTTTCCAGCCAGAAGATAACCAGGACATTGGGGGCAAAGTTGGAGCTAATAAATGGACTCCTACTGATTATCTGACTGTGTTGCCTTTGTGCCACACCCTGGGTCATCACACAAACCTTCTGTACAACTTTTATTTTATTGTATTATTATTTTATTTTATTTATTCTAAGATTTATTTGAACTTCTTAAGCAATTCTGGGCAGCTTACACTCTTTGGTATATGACCTGTAATGTCTAAATTCAGTTAGTCCTCAAGTTACAACAGTTCATATACATACATATACATATATATATATATATATATATATATATATATATATATATATACATACATACATATACATATATATATATATACATACATACATACATACATACATACATACATACATACATATACATCTCATGGTTAAATGTGTCTAATCGTGCAAGGAGTAAGTAATAGTTAAGAAGAGAGAGACAGCAGGTTCTTTTAGCTTGGTAATTATTCTGGCTCCAGTCTTTTTTTGCCATCTGACAACATTCTTTATGCTGAATGGAGGTGTACCAATATGGTTTGTCAAGCCCCCTCGTTTCTTTCTCCCTCCCCAAACAGAAGAAATATGCTTAAATGTATCTGTTGTATCTGTCAAGACTTCCCATTTGTCAAACTATTAGTGGACCGACTGTCAACATAAATAAATCTGTCCATAAATCTTGACAAGTATAATGATTTGTTGCATTTGAGATGTAAGTTCTCAACATCAGGCCCTTTTGATTTCTAACAGGATTGCCTTCAGAGGCAAATATTTCAGATGCCGTCTTAATCAGGCCTCTCTCAAATGATTTCATGACTCGTTCTAGTTTATCTGCGCTTACGAAGTTAACCCCTGCCACTATTTGCTTCAAAGGCCACATAGAAAACACTAGGTTATATACTACCTCTGGTGTCCCACTTATCTTCACATATTGTATATACTTAACAAACCAGGAATATATACATGGCTCTTTCTCCTGGATTCTGAACTTACTTCTCAGCAATTAATATTTTTCCAATAACACACATTATACTTTTTAAAAAATGAATGTGTGTGTGTGTGTGTATACAGGTCTTGGAGTGTTCAGGTCTTTTCCCATGTAAGATTGAGAGTATCTTGGCGACGTTTTGACGTGTCACCAAGATACTCTCAATCTTAGGCATTCAATACCCCAAGACCTGCATATATTATGCTTATGTATGTATGTATGTATGTATGTATGTATGAATTTTCCCACATCATTATAGTTGTGCTTTTAAAGTTGTAGTGACGTTTCGGCAGAATCTCATCTGCCATCATCAGGCTTGTGTATTGGGTTCGTCTGTGTGGCAGATGATGTGGCAGATGATGGCAGATGAGATTCTGCCGAAACGTCGCTACAACTTTAAAAGCACAACTATAATGACGCAGAGAAATACCCTAACAAAGCTGAATACACTGTGTGTATATATATATATAATATATATATATATATTTATATATATTATATATATATATGTAGGTCTTGGTGTATTCGTCTTGTCCCGTGTAAGATTGAGAATACCTTGGCAACGTTTACGAAATCTCATCCGTCATCTTCAGGCTGTGTCTTCAGCTTGGTTCTCACGGAGAACAAGCTGAAGACACAAGCCTGAAGATGACGGATGAGATTTTCGTCGAAACGTTGCCAGTGTATTCTCAATCTTCACGGACAAAGACCGAATACACCAAACCTACTACCTTTCCCGGAAAATCACGAAAACAAATATATATATATATATATATATATATATATATATATATATATATATATGTTTTCAGTAGATTTTCAAGGGTAAAGGTATCTAGGTCTTGTGTATTCGGTCTTGTCCTGTGTAAGATTGAGAATACCTTGACAACGTTTTGACGAAATCTCATCCGTCATCTTCAGGCTGGTGTCTTCAGCTTCGTTCTCCTGGGAGAAGTGTGTGATCGTGGCTGTTTTTCCCTTTTAAACTCTAGAGTTGGCTGTGTTGTTACTTCTTGATTGGTTTGTGGAGTTGATGTATGCAGATTGGATGGCTTTTTCCTGAGACCCTGTGTGGCTGAGGTGCTGGCTGTGTGTCTCTCAGCCTTTTGTGTTGTAACGACCTGGGTAATGGGCTGTGTGATGACCTTCTGAGTTCTATTGTTGTGACGTCCTGGGTGTGGTGCTGTAATTTCCTGGGTCGTTGTCTGTGTTGCAACCTCCTGATGTTTTGTGTTGTGATCTCCTGAGTTCTGGGATGTAGTATCCTGGGTGGAAGGCTGTGATGTGGCATTCTGGGCCTTGGTTTGGCTCCGAGTTTGAGGTCTGGCTATGTGTTTATAGCGTGTGTCAGTTTGCTTAGTTTGGGGGTTGGAGGGGTGTAGCAGCTGGTGTTGCAGCCATGGTCTGGTTTCTGGATGGTGGTTGCCTTTCATCTGTGGCGTGGGCTTGGGTTTGAGTCTGGTGAAGGAGATTGGTGGTGGCATCCTGTGTTATTTTGGGTCCGGTGTTGGTTTTCGGGCTGGGACTCGTTTGTTGATTAGGGCTAGTTTCCAGATGTCTGGTAGGCGGAAGTATCATCCCGTTTATTCATGTTATGGGGTGTTTCTCTATTTCGATGGCTTCCCTAATTATTCTCTTGTTGAAGTGTTCAGTATTGGAGATAAGTTTGGATCCCTCAAAATCAATTTCATGTCCTGTGGCTTTAAGGTGCTGGAAAAGGGAGGAAGTTTTTCTTCTTTTCTGACTGCGTTCTTGTGTTCTGCGATCGTGCATTTATTCTCCTGTTGGTTTGTCCAATGTATGTGGCTGGGCAAATTTTGCATGGTATTTTATAAACTCCTTGGTTTTCTAGCTGGATCTTGTCTTTGGGGTTTCTTAAGATGTTGGCTATTTTTTGGTCAGTGCCAAAGGCTGTCCTGATATTGTGTTTGTGGAGAATTTTGCTGATTTTATCTGTGGTGCCTTTGATGTAAGGGAGGAGGGCGATGCCATTGTCCTGTTCTGTGTCTTGGTTTTGGGGGAGTCTCCCTTGGATTAGGTTGGTGATTGTGCTTCTTTGGAATCCATTGGACATTAATACGTTAGTGAGGGTGTGTAATCACCAACCTAATCAGCACAAAGCTGAAGACACCAGCCTGAAGATGACGGATGAGATTTCGTCGAAACGTTTCCAAGGTATTCTCAATCTTACAGGACAAGACCGAATACACCAAGACCTACATATATATATATATATATATATATATATATATATATATATATATATTTGTTTTCGTAGATTTTCACGGGTAAAGGTATGTAGGTCTTGGTGTATTCGGGTCTTGTCCCATGTAGGATTGAGAATACCTTGGCAACATTCGACGAAATCTCATCCGTCATCTTCAGGCTGGTGTCTTCAGCTTCGTTCTCCTGGGAGAAGGTATTCTCAATCTTACACGGGACAAGACCCGAATACACCAAGACCTACATATATATATATATATATATATATATATATATATATATATATATATATATATATATATATACACACAGTGTATTCAGCTTTGTTAGGGTATTTCTCTGCGTCATTATAGGAGAGCGAAGCTGAAGACACCAGCCTGAAGATGACGGATGAGATTTCGTAGAACGTTGCCAAGGTATTCTCAATCCTACATGGACAAGACCCGAATACACCAAGACCTACATATATATATATATATATATATATATATATATATATATATATATATGTCTTGGTGTATTCGGGTCTTGTCCCGTGTAAGATTGAGAATACCTTGGCGATGTTTCGACGAGATCCCACTCGCCATCTTCAGGCTGGTGTCTTTGGCTTTGTGCTTGTGCCAGCCTGCACACACACACACACTGGAGAGAGAGATACATAGATACATAAATACATAGATACATAGATACAGAGAGAGAGAGAGAGAGAGATGGAGAGCTTTCAAACATGCAACTTTTGCCCCATTTTACAACCTTTTTTGCCATAGTTGTTAAGTGAATCACTAAGTTAGTAACATGGTTGTTCGGTAAATATGGCTTCCCCATTAGCTTTGCTTGTCAGAAGATCACAAAAGGTGATCACATAACTTTGCAACTGTCATAAGTACATGCCAGTTGCCAAGTGTTCAAATTCTGATCACGTGACCATGGGAATGCTGCAGGGGGTCACAAGTGTGAAAAATGGTCATGTCACTTTTTTCAAGCCCATTGTAACTTCAAATGGTCACTAAACAAATGGTTGTAAGTCAAGGCTATCCTGACAATTCCCCTCTCATTATTCCTTATCTTTTATTGATTGGTCCAAAGTAATATTTTGCTATATTTTATATTTTGCTATATTTTACTTATTTTTATTTAACTTTCCTACTCCCGATGATTTAGTGATAGTGGACTAAGACAGAGACAGAATATGGTTGCTTTCTGTAACAAAAGCCTATGTCTTAACTCTTCAAGAATTGCAGGGCTACTTGGTTTGTAAATCCCCCATTAGAAAAGAAAAGGAATTGCACATTTGTAAATTTGCCTTGTGCAATCAGCTTGCTTATTAATAAACAAGTCATCTGTCTAGTTCTTTTATCATTTTTGATATAATGTGATATCCCTTTTAGATAGTTTAATTGCCCTAACTATCCTTCTTTTAGTGCTCCCCAACTTGTAAATCTTCTTCTTGAACTTAAAAACAAAATAAATGAATTCTTCCAGATAATCAACTCATAGAATTAGTAATAGAAAGGAATCTTAACAGATGTGAGTGCCATAGAAAAAAGAATGGAAGAATCAGTGGGAAGGACGTGGAAATATACATATATATACATATATACATATACATGCATGTATGCATATATGCATATATACATAACACCTGTACATATACATACATACATACATACATACATACATACATACATACATGATACATACATACGGACACATTCCTTACAGATAGTTTAAAGACATCTGTGTCAGTTCTGTAACACATTCGTCAATGGCCCAGAAAAAATACAAAAAAATACATGAACTGATACTTTGAGGATTCAGAGTACGAACAGAGAGGGAGGGAAAAGTCTGATCTGAATTGATTAAGAATTCAAGTTTCGCAAGTTTGAAGAATCTTATCTCATTGTGAACTTGTCCAGATTCCTTTGAATTGAGGCTAATCTTCCAATGTTCTTTGCTTTCTGTTACTCCCCTATTATTTTTGCATGCAAATCCTTTCCACTGACAAGGATAAAGAAAGTGCTGTCAGTAAGCTTGCAAAGGACTACCCCTTAATGATGTTTGCTTATGCTCTGAGGGTTGTGTGGGGTTTTTCCCCTGTTTTTTAAATTTTTCATTTCTCACTGCAGCATAGACAGGAACCAAAGCTTCCGCCCAAGAAAAAATAAATAAACTCAAGTCTCACTAATCTCCTTCAGTGGGGAGACAGAAGAGAGAACAATAAGTCTAATGCTTTCCACTATAGGTGTTCATTTCTAACATGACAATGCCCAAATGATGCCAGGTTCACCATGACATCAAGGCATAAGCTCTGCTTTCTCATACTCACATTGCAACCTGAAACACAAGTTTCTGTCATGCCATCATAATACATTTACATTTATGCAGAAACCCAAGATAACTTCTCTGTCCTGTTCATGGTAAGTGTCTTCTTCCTTTTTGACTCACTGGGCACATAAGTAAGAAGAGGACTATCAACACAAGGTATTAAGTGCTCTTCCCGTGGCAGGCGTATCTTCCAGGACCTAGATTCTAGGAAGAATGGAAGTGGTGCTCAAGGCACTCATTCAAATTTATATTCATGAAATTCAGGGAGGTGAGCAGTCAGGGTTAATGTGCATCTCATCAAAGAAGTTCAGATTGTCAGGAATTAAGCACAAATTAGTTCCAAATGTAGCTCTCTACATTAGAGCTAGGACAATTACTCAAAAAATTGCAGCAATCCTGTGTTAGGTTATGCAGATCTTTGTACAGCTGTGATGGCAGGGCTTGGGGATTGCTTTGGGTATTTTTGTACATATTATACCATCTCTAACATTCCTTCCCTCCATTAAAGATGCAAAAAAGAACAAGGTATTTTCCTAATTTGGCCATAAGGAACATGGGGGGAAAATGCACAGCCTTCAACAGCAGGATGGTACTGAATGGATAAAGCTTTACAATTTGGATAACAAAGGATCACCAGGCATGCATGAGTGAGTAGCTAATATTCTGAGATAAGACACAACATAAACTTTAGGAATCATCCAAATTCTTTTTTTTTATTTTAAAAAATTATTGAAATTCAAAAATTTAAAAATTTACAAAATATTAAAAAGATTTGCAAAAGTTTCTGTAGAAGAAATTATGTCAATATCTTTCAACATCACTTTCTTGGCAGTACCATAAATCCAAACAAAACGAAAAACAAAACAAAACAAAAACCAGCTCCCACCCCTGCCCCGATGACAGCAGATCACACTAGCCATTTGATGGGCTCCATCCCCCTCTGGGTTCCCCAGGCCCACTGGCAAAACCAGGTCTTCAGTGCCTTTCGGAAGAGTGCTAGAGTGGGGGCCATTCTAATCTCTGGGGGAATGATATTCCAGAGAGAGGGAGCCACCACGGAGAAGGCCATTCTTCTGAGTCCCACCAAGTGTATCTCCCTCAGGGGTGGGACCCACAACATTCCTGCCTCCTCACTCTATTGGGTCAGGTAGATAGGATTGGCAAGAGATGTTTCCTCAGATAACCCGTATAACATAAAATAATAATTACAGTAAATAGAAATGAGTAGCAGATGATATAAAAAATCTCTATTTGAACCCTGAAGTAGAGCTACTGGAATAGATAAATACAGGTAGTTTTTGACTTATAACCACAATTTGGGCCAGAATTTGTGTTTGTAAGCAAGATGGCTGTTGTGAATTGCACCTGATTTTGCAATCTTATTTGCCATGGTGGTTAAGCCAATCACCATAGTTGTTAAGTGAACCATACAGTCATTCTTTTCAGTGCTATGGTAACTTCAAATAGTTGCTAAATGAATGATTGTAAGTCATGGAGTATCTGTATATAACCTGCTATGATATGAAGTGCCTTCTGTAGGAGATGACCAGGTTGAGTCCAAGAGAGGAATCAAATGTATCAGTCTTGAGTCCCTTCGCATCCCCAAATTCAGCCCATTTGAATTCCATTGACTTTTATGTACTGCCAGTTTGCTTGGACTGTTAGTATGTCAGATTCCTGTAGAGGCCTTAAGCTTGCAATATAGCTTTATGCCCATTTGAACTGCTGAGTCTTCTGATTTCCCTGGCAGTTGACACCTTCCTCCAGATCTACATAAAAATACATTGAGTTGGAAGAATAGAGACGAATATATGTACGTATATGTTTATATTTCAGTGTAAGTTCACTCGATCAGGATCTTCAAACGAGATAAATAGGGAAGTCAGTAGTTCAGTCCTTTGAAAGGGCCATCTTGTCTCCTGGTCCATATCCCTCTTCTGCTCATCCGTTTCATAACCAGAGTCCAAATAAATTGCCTTCAGCTTTAGTCCCTGCAGTCTGCTGGGGCTGGCGCGCATTCTCTCCTTCTCTCTTTCTTCCTTCACACGCACACTTCAAACACCAGCAATAATTAGTTTTGGGCAAGCAGAATCTGAAGCTAAGAAAGACAAATTGTTTTTCTTCTCCTGAAAGTGCTCACAAAAAGCCACCCCATTTGGCTAGTTCTATCACTTAAGTTAGAAATCTGCAGGCATTCAGGAGGAAAAATATGTTGTTATTTTATGGCACATTACTCAAATACACTTAAACTCTTGTCATATGGGAAGGCAGTTACACAGCAAGGGTATGCTTGGTTGCCTATTCCAACACGCCTTTGACAATCTGCATGGAGGGAAGGGGTCTCTGATGTATTCACAACTTTGTATGGCCACCATTTATTTGTTTAAAAAATAACTAACTTAGCTTTTGTAGTGTTGCACATCCTCTTTTATTTTAAAAACAGATTTCTCAAGCGAAGTCATGAAAGCACAATGAAGGCTTTTACAAACGATTTGCCTATTACAGATCAGTTTCTAAATTTATGACATTATTTGCAAAGGAGACTAAAAATATTCCTGGAGTATGATTTCTTTGTACTACGAGAACAAATTGTGACCCCTTTGCTATTTTTCATATAGCAAAAACAATGCCAACAATAAGAGCAGAGACATAAAACAGTACCTCCAAACTACTATTGTAAAACACAGGAATAACACTTTTGAGCAGAAAGTGAAGATTTTGAGGAGTTCTAATCTGGCAGGAATGTTTTGTCTTTGTAATTTTGACAGAACAGCATGGTAAACCATATACTAAACCTTTGGCTGATAGAAATTCTGAATGATACAAATATTATTCTCTCAGAAATGGGGTCCTATCCAAATCCAACAATCTCATTAAAATACAGCTATGTATCACCATCCTACAATACAATGATGATGCAAAGGAAAAAAAATGGAGAGGTGAAAAAGAATATATATGAAAATAAAGTGGAAACAGCTATCCAAGAGGGCTGAAAAATGTTATACCCCATGATTCACAAATGGGTGACTATTTGTCTCATTTTCCATTGACTGGTCATATATATAAGAATTGTGGTGGTGCATTGGTTAGAATTCAGGTTGACTCTGCACACTGCCAGGAATTTAATCCCGACTGGCTCAAGGTTGACTCAGTCTTCCATCCTTCTGAGGTCGGTAAAATTAGGACCCAGATTGTTGGAGGCAATATGCTGATTCTGTAAGCTGCTTAGAGAGGGCTGTAAAATACTATGAAGTGGTATACAAGTCTAATGCTATTGCTATTATAGGCACTGCAAAATTGACGCATACAGGTGACTTCCCTTGATGTTAATATATTTATTTTCATCTTACAATGTTTCTGCCTTGTATTTTGGCCTGCAGCAATAGTCCTTTGTGATAGGTTAAGCTGAGAAAGACTGACTGACCTCAAATCCCCTCACAATGAACATTCTTCTCACAGCCAGTTCAACACCTCAACCACTATACCACACTGAAACTCCATTATGTGGCTATTTGTTACTTGCACAGTCAGCCAGATGTTTAGACTGGATTTGGTATTTTTATCCACCTATCGAATCCTCCACAAGGAGATAGGCAGATTGTTGCTGTTACCGATATTGTTGCAGGATATAAGATGTTCCAAGTAAAGCTGCCTGTTACAATTGACTAATGGGGATTTTGTCAATGCCCATGGTGTTCAAGTGATGTTGATGAAGCTTCTCAGCAGGCAGGCAGGCAGGCAGGCAGAATTATCTGGAAGCTAAGTCATGGCAATTGAACTTCTTGTTGATTTGAAATGTTTTACTGCTTATCCAAGTAGCTTCTTCTTCTTAATCTCAGCAAGTTGGTTAGGGGAACTCCATATACAGGTGAAACTCAAAAAATTAGACTATCATGCAAAAGTTCATTTATTTCAGTAAAGCAACTTAAAAGGTGAAATTAATATATGAGATAGACTCATTACATGCAAAGCAAGATAGTTCAAGCCATGATTTGACATAATTGTGATGATTATGGCTTACAGCTCATTGAAACCCCAAATCCACAATCTCAGAAAATTAGAATATTGTGAAAAGGTTCAATATTCTAGGCTCAAAGTGTCCCACTCTAATCAGCTAATTAAGCCATAACACCTGTAAAGGGTTCCTGAGCCTTTGGTCTCATCAGTCTGGTTCAGTAGGAATCACAATCATGGGAAAGACTGCTGACCTGACAGTTGTGCAGAAAACCATGATTGACACCCTCCATAAGGAGGGAAAGCCTCAAAAGGTAATTGCAAAAGAAGTTGGATGTTCCCAAAGTGCTGTATCAAAGCACATTAATAGAAAGTTATGTGGAAGGGGAAAATGTGAAAGAAAAAGGTGCACAAGCAGCAGGGATGACCGCAGCTTGGAGAGGATTGTCAGGAAAAGGCCATTCAAAAGTGTTGTGGACTTTCACAAGGAGTGGACTGAGGCTGGAGTCAGTGCATCAAGAGCCACCGCACACAGACAGATCCTGGACATGAGCTTCAAATGTCGTGTTCATCTTATCAAGCCACTCCTGAACAACAAACAATGTCAGAAGCATCTTAGCTAGGCTAAAGAAAAACAGACCTCAGTGGTCCAAAGTCCTCTTTTCTGATGAGAGCAACTTTTGCATCTCATTTGGAAACCAAGGACCCAGAGTATGGAGGAAGAATGGAGAGGCACACACTGCAAGATGCTTGAAGTCCAGTGTGAAGTTTCCACAGTCTATGTTGATGTGGGGAGCCATGTCACCTGCTGGTGTTGGTCCACTGTGCTTCATTAAGGCCAGGGTCAATGCAGCCGTCTACCAGGAGATTTTGGAGCACTTCATGCTTCCTTCCGCAGACAAGCTTTATGGGGATTCTGACTTCATTTGGCACCTGCCCACACTGTCAAAAGCACCAAAACCTGGTTCAATGACCATGGGATGACTGTGCTTGATTGGCCAGCAAACTCGCCTGACCTCAACCCCATAGAGAATCTATGGGGCATTGCCAAGAGAAAGATGAGAGACATGAGACTGAACAATGCAGAAGAGCTGAAGGCTGCTATTGAAGCATCCTGGTCTTCCATAACACCTCAGCAGTGCCACAGGCTGATAGCTTCCATGCCACGCAACATTGAGGCAGTAATTGCTGCAAAAGGGGCCCAAACCAAGTACTGAGTACATATGCATGCTTATACTTTTCAGACGTCCGATATTATTCTATGTACAATCCTTGTTTTATTGATTGCATGTAATATTCTAATTTTCTGAGATTGTGGATTTGGGGTTTTCATGAGCTGTAAGCCATAATCATCACAATTATGACAAATCATGGCTTGAACTATCTTGCTTTGCATGTAATGAGTCTATCTCATATATTAGTTTTACCTTTTAAGTTGCATTACTGAAATAAATGAACTTTTGCACGATATTCTAATTTTTCAAGTTTCACCTGTATGTCCTCCAGGAGGTTTCATTTCTCACCTAATCTTGCTCGTTAAGTGAGTCAGTAGTCTTAAAGAGTTGTCGCTCTTAAATCCTTTCTCCTTGATCAGTCATTGACTGTGGGCTCCCTGGTGAATTTGTGAAGTGGTCTTAATCTTCCTGGGGACTGATGAAAGAGCAGGATAAAAAAATGGGGGACAGGTTGGGTCTGTAGCTTCCATCTCTGTTGAAGGAAGGATTTTCCATTTTGGCATAAATAGTCTCCTTCACTCCTCTCTCAAACTATCTATCTTCCCCGTCTAAAATGTGAACATTATTGCCCTCAAAAAAGTGTCCTTTTACTTTTAAATGGAGGCATACTGCTGAATCTGCTCCTGTGGTGTTGTTTCTCCTGGGCCGTTCTCTTGTGTAAAGGCAGGGGTGGGATGCTACTGGTCCGGCCTGGTCCTATAGAACTGATAGCTCCGAAGAGCAGCTGACACTGAACCGGTTCTCTCTGAAGATCCTCTTTTCTTCGGTTGGGCCCACCCACCTGCCCAGGCTCTAGGCAGGAGATGGTGATTGTTAGCAGAAGTTGTTTTACAAGTACTGTGCACACGCGCAAAGCACATGCTCACCGAACTGGTTGTTATGCCGGTAGGATTCCACCCCTGTGTAAAGGCTGTTTGGTTTCTCCAGTACAGAGAATACTCTGAATATTCCTCAGTGCACTGGATTGCATAGCCATATACAGTAACACATTACTCTTCTTATGTTTTGGTGTCTGATTTTTAAGGTGGACAAATCTCTGTTGAGTTGGTGAGTTTGAAGAACACAGGTAAGTGGTTTTTCCCAACATCCATTTTAGCTTCTCTGATACATTGACCATATAAGGAATGACCATGTTCTTCTGTGGACTCTGAGTCTCAGCTCTGTCTGCTATTCTTTTGTTGAATCCAGATACTGATTTAATAAGGACTCAATTAGCCTTAAACACCCTTTTCCAACAACAAACTTTAAATGTTATTTGTGCCCTGAGAATAGAATCTCACACCAAGTTTTGTCCATAGCTAGTGTCCTACTCCTTTGAATTTTGTATTAATGCATATAAAAAGGAGGTTATCAGGACATTCCCCAACCCTGAAGTTACCACTGATTGCAAGGTAATGTTTTCATATACCAGTTGCAGAACACCTCAAGGCATCCAGTTGGCCGCTATCAGAAAAACCATATGCTGGTCTAAGCTTGATCCTGGCCTGATGTGGAACAATTGTTCTTAATTATCAATATATATGAATTGTGGAATCCTTGATGCTGAGCTCCGTTGTTTTTTGCAGATACTTCATTGCCCAACTACATATATGAATCATATATATATATATATATATATATATATATATATATATATATGTAGGTCTTGGTGTATTCGGGTCTTGTCCCGTGTAAGATTGAGAATACCTTGGCAACGTTTCGACGAAATCTCATCCGTCATCTTCAGGCTGGTGTCTTCAGCTTTGTTCTCCTGGGAGAAGTGTGTGATCGTGGCTGTTTTTCCCTTTTAAACTCTAGAGTTGGCTGTGTTGTTACTTCTTGATTGGTTTGTGGAGTTGATGTATGCAGATTGGATGGCTTTTTCCTGAGACCCTGTGTGGCTGAGGTGCTGGCTGTGTGTCTCTCAGCCTTTTGTGTTGTAACGACTTGGGTAATGGGCTGTGTGATGACCTTCTGAGTTCTATTGTTGTGACGTCCTGGGTGTGGTGCTGTAATCTCCTGGGTCGTTGTCTGTGCTGCAACCTCCTGATGTTTTGTGTTGTGATCTCCTGAGTTCTGGGATGTAGTATCCTGGGTGGAAGGCTGTGATGTGGCATTCTGGGCCTTGGTTTGGCTCGAGTTTGAGGTCTGGCTATGTGTTTATAGCATGTGTCAGTTTGCTTAGTTTGGGGGTTGGAGGGGGTGTAGCAGCTGGTGTTGCAGCCATGGTCTGGTTTCTGGATGGTGGTTGCCTTACATCTGTGGCGTGGGCTTGGGTTTGAGTCTGGTGAAGGAGATTGGTGGTGGCATCCTGTGTTATTTTGGGTCGGTGTTGGTTTTCGTGGCTGGGACTCGTTTGTTGACCAGGGCTAGTTTCCAGATGTCTGGTAGGCGGAAAGTATCATCCCGTTTATTCATGTTATGGGGGTGTTTCTCTATTTCGATGGCTTCCCTAATTATTCTTTTGTTGAAGTGTTCAGTATTGGAGATAAGTTTGGATCCCTCAAAATCAATTTCATGTCCTGTGGCTTTAAGGTGCTGGAAAAGGGAGGAAGTTTTTGCTTCTTTTCTGACTGCGTTCTTGTGTTCTGCGATGCGTGCATTTATTCTCCTGTTGGTTTGTCCAATGTATGTGGCTGGGCAAATTTTGCATGGTATTTTGTAAACTCCTTGGTTTTCTAGCTGGATCTTGTCTTTGGGGTTTCTTAAGATGTTGGCCCATGCCACAGATGTAAGGCAACCACCATCCAGAAACCAGACCATGGCTGCAACACCAGCTGCTACACCCCCCTCCAACCCCCAAACTAAGCAAACTGACACACGCTATAAACACATAGCCAGACCTCAAACTCGGAGCCAAACCAAGGCACAGAGTGCCACATCACAGCCTTCCACCCAGGATACTACATCACAGAACTCAGGAGATCACAACACAAAACATCAGGAGGTTGCAGCACAGACAATGACCCAGGAGATTACAGCACCACACCCAGGACGTCACAACAATAGAACTCAGAAGGTCATCACACAGCCCATTACCCAAGTCGTTACAACACAAAAGGCTGAGAGACACACAGCCAGCACCTCAGCCACACAGGGTCTCAGGAAAAAGCCATCCAATCTGCATACATCAACTCCACAAACCAATCAAGAAGTAACAACACAGCCAACTCTAGAGTTTAAAAGGGAAAAACAGCCACGATCACACACTTCTCCCAGGAGAACGAAGCTGAAGACACCAGCCTGAAGATGACGGATGAGATTTCGTCGAAACGTTGCCAAGGTATTCTCAATCTTACACGGACAAGACCAATACACC
Organism: Naja naja; assembly: GCA_009733165.1. NCBI lineage: Eukaryota > Metazoa > Chordata > Lepidosauria > Squamata > Elapidae > Naja > Naja naja. The sequence goes on from CM019149.1 coordinate 49,867,604, forward strand.
AAGACCTACATACCTTTACCCGTGAAAATCTACGAAATATATATATATATATATATATATATATATATATATATATATATATATATACATACATATACATATATATGAATGAGCCCATATGTCATTTCAAATCATCTTCTAATGTTTTTCCTGGTTTTGTATCAACAATCCATGTCTAAGATTAATTCAGAAAGGATCAAAGTGGAGTGAGCATAGATCATGCATAAAACAAAGAAAGCTAACATTTAATATCAATTTGTTAGTGGTTCTAATGGCCCCAAATTCCCAGGATACAATGTTAATGTTCACATGAGAAATTAAGCTGTGTCTGATAAGACAATCACAATTTTTAAAGCTGTCATTAGAAATTATTGTAATTAGGACAAACTGTATAAATATGGTTTGAAATTGAGACCCAAGTGAATTGGAAATTAAGGGGTACATTATTATTTTGAAGGGCAGGTATCTGTACAGATAGTTTACTTTAACCATTAGTGTGAATTCATATGCATAAATCACAGCAAAGATGCACTGTAGTCATTGTGTCCGTATTTACATAGCATAGACACATTGTGTGTGGGATTTTGTATTACCCCTGAATAAAATTAAGCAGTACTTAATTCAGAATATGGAAATTGCTAAAACTGCAGGTTGATGGAAGGGAACACCATCTTTGGACAATAATGTGCAATTGCAATGTATCTAATCAGGAATGTTTTTGCTTTTCAACTAAAAAGCTGGAGGGAAGATATGTCATTCTCTCTTCTATGTTAATTACACCAGAGTTCCTCAACTTTTCCAGTTTTGCAGACTGTCTGGTGAGAAGGGAGAGGGGATGGTTCCGCATGAGTAACGGGCAAGTATGTGTGTGCAGCTCCATTTGCATTCTCCTGCAAATTCCATGGCCCTGTTCCGAATAGCTCAATGCCCAGTAGTGGGTCATGGGCCAGGGGTTGGAGTCCCCTGAACTACACAACAGCCCTGTACAGGCTTCTGTCTAATGCAGGAATCAGAAGCTGTGTTTTTCCAGATATTTATGAACTCACATCATTATTCATCACTCCTAAGGACTTTTGTTCAATAACGTATATAGAACCAGGCCAAGAGCTAGCCCAAAAGTATTTGGAAAGAAAGTTGGCCCCTTAATGAAAGAGCCTGTCTAAATATTCTAACCCCGTGATGGCAAACCTATGGCATGCATACCAGAGGTGGCATGTAGAGCCCTCTCCCTGATCACACGAGCTGTCGCCCCACTTAGCTCTGCTGCACATGTGTACACTTGCCTCCTGCTGGTCAGCTGGTCTTCAGGTCTCTGCCATGCATGCATGGGGTGGTAGGGCGCACATGCAGGGTCATGCATGCATGCGTGGGGTAGCAGGGTGCACATGTGGGGGATCACATGCACATGCGTGGGAGTGGGACACACGCACATGTGGGGTCCCACACACATGTGCAGGGGGCATGGGGCACATATGCATGCACGGGGTCACAGTGGGTCACATGTTCATGTCCAGGGGAGGGTGGGGCACATGTGCAGTGCACACACATGCATTGCAATTTGGGGATGTGCATTCACATGCACTTTGGGCACTTGGTTCCAAAAATATTAGCCATCACTGTTCTAACTTCTATAAGCACAAAGTGTAAGCCATCATTGTAATGTTTAACTGAACCTGCATTTTTGCAGCTACACTGAAATCTATTCACATTGGATAGCAACATTGGATTATTTTAGACCAATTGACAAAAAGGTAAAACTATTCCTCTGCTTTTTGGTTCCTCTTCCTCAATTCTTGCTTTGCCTCGTTTGAGTTCAAGAGTTATGGTGCTTCTTGAAAGGAAACACTGGCAACCATCAATCATGATGTTATCACTGCCAGACTGGATTTTGGTAACTCAATCTACATGGGGATTTCCTTTGGAAACCATCTCAAAATTTCAGCTGTTCCAAATTGCCACTGCCTGACCAAATAATGTCACTTAACCCCAGTGTTATGGGAGATGCACTGGTTGTCTATTTTTTTCCAGATGCAGTTCATGATATTAGTCATAACTGTTATGTATGCAGGTTTGAATGTCAATGGTTAAGTTTGAACTGTTCTTGTAAAATGTCAGAAATGATTGGTTTAAAAAGTGCGGGAAAACCCTGCACTCTGATTGGCTGGCAACTGTGGCTGCTGGCTATAAGTAGCAGCCGCAGCCCAGCCAAATCGGGTCTGTTATGAGCTGTAGTCACTAATAAACTCTTCACTGAAGCACTCCGCATCTGACTCTTCATGCAAATCTAACACTGGTGACGAGGGTGGGATCCTTCCCAAAGAGAAGACAACGCGGAGAACAAGCTGAGAGAGATGGCTGCGCTGAACACCCCCCCAGCCCCATTCGATCCAATGGCAGAAGACTGGGACTCGTATGCAGATCGTTTCCAAATATATTTGGAGGGAAACGATCTCGCCGACATTTCCGACAAGTGGAAGAGGGCAGTCTTTCTCACCCACTGCGGTCCGGCTGTTTTCAAGATGGTGAAGGCATTGGTGGGAGCTGCAGACGTGAAGGTAATGGACTGGCCTGACTTAGAAAAGTTATTAAGAGCCCATTACGCGTCACAAGTATCATGCCTCATTAAGAGACACGAATTTTACCGTCGGGATCAAGGGGATAGCGAGAATGTTAATGACTTCGTGGCAAGTTTAAGAGACATTGGGGGTGCATGTGAGTTTTTGAAGAGGCCATGCGCGATCGATTTGTTCTGGGCCTAAAAGACAAGGTTTTGCAGAGCAAATTATTAATGAAACCTAAGATCACGCTTAAGGAGGCCATAGAAGAAGCTTCTTCAGCGGAAGCTACCAAGTCCTCAGCAGCAGCCATGAAGAAAATTAACAAGGCCGCAAGCCATCCTGATGTGGAAAAATCCACAACAACCCATTGCGAGCAAATAGATTCTGATTCAGACTGTAGTGAGGTGGAGGAAGGAATTTATAGACTCAGAATGGAGAAGAAAAGGAAAGACCTTGGAAGAAAGAGGCAAGACTTTTATTGCAGAGGTTGTGGGGGGGGCCACCCCCACACTGAATGCAGGTTTTTTGATACCATCTGTCTCCGCTGTGAAAAAAGAGGTCACCTAGCAAGAGTCTGCAAATCATCCAGAACTCCACCAAGCAGAAAGAAGTTTCCTGACAAAGATTTCAAGCCTAACAACTTCAGTGAGAAAATGGGGCACAATACAGTAGAAAAGGGGAAGAATGAAACTCATCAAACAGTCACCATTGGTCATTCTTCACCCTTAAGAAGCAGAAAAGTACATGTGAAGGTACTTATTGAAGGAAGGCCTTGCCAAATGGAAGTGGACTCAGGCTCCTATTTATCTATGGTGTCATGGGACCATAGTCACAGGCTACTTCCCAACATTCAGAAGAAGCAATTCCAGAAGCAAGCACTGACTCTTAAAGACTACCAAGGGAACAAGATTCCAGTAGTTGGAACAAGAGAATTCATCGTGAATTTCAAAGGCCACACCAAATGTTTGCCCCTGACCATCGTGGACAAGAACCACTCAAGCTTGCTGGACTTGAGTGGTTCAATCCACTAGGCATCGAGGTGACTGGCATCAATCACGTGAGCAACACTGAATGGGAGGAGGCCCTGAAGTCTGAGTTTCCAGAGGTCTTCAGCGACGAATTGGGCAAGTATATGGGGACCCCTATCACTTTCAACCTAGATTCCAAGGTGCCCCCAATTCGCTTAAAGCCCAGAAGGGTCCCATTTGCCTTAAAGGAAAAATTGATGCACAATTAGATAAACTAATAGCTCAAGGAGTTTTAGAGCCCACTGACCACTCCAGGTGGGAGACACCCATAGTCACACCAGTCAAGACTGATGGGTCAGTGAGAATCTGTGGGGACTATAAGGGGACATTGAACCATGCACTTCAACAGAGCACATATCCAGTTCCAGTGGTGCATCATTTATTACATTCACTTGGCAGGGGTACAGTCTTTGCCAAATTGGATCTAGTCCAGGCATATCAACAACTAACAGTTGATGATGCCACTGCAGAGGCCCAAACCATTGTGACTCATAGAGGTGCCTTCAAATGTAAAAAGTTACAGTTTGGAGTAAGCATGGCACCAGGCATTTTCCAAAGCCTTATGGAAAGGATGCTCCAAGGACTGCCAGGGGTAGTGCCTTACTTTGATGATATGTTAATCTCTGCTGAAAATGACACTCAATTACAAGAGAGACTCAGAGAAGTCCTTACCAGGTTCCAGAAAGCGGGGTTAAAAGTCAAGGAAGAAAAATGCACTCTTAGAACTGACAAGGTTGAGTTCTTGGGCTATATGGTTGACAAGCATGGCATCCACCCTACAGATGCCAAGGTTCAAGCAATCAAAGAAGCCCCTAGACCAAAATGCAAAACAGATTTGCAATGCTTCCTTGGACTCATTAACTTTTATCACATGTTCCTATCTCAGAAGGCAACCATTGCAGAACCATTACACAGATTACTTGACAAAAAGTCTGTTTGGGTCTGGGGCAGGAAGGAACAATCAGCATTTAACAGTATTAAAAGACTAATCACGTCTGATGCTGTACTCATACAGTTCTCTGAGAATTTACCTGTTGTACTGACTTGTGATGCATCCCCTTTTGGAGTGGGGGGGGTTTGAGCCACAGGTTTCCCAGCGGGAGGGAAGCCCCTATTGCATTTTACTCTCGCACCTTGACCAAAGCAGAGAGGAATTACAGCCAACTGGACAAGGAAGCATTGGCAATTGTTGCAGCTATCAAGAAATTTCATGAGTATTTATATGGGAAAACATTTACCCTTGTCACAGATCATAAACCTTTGTTAGGCATTGTGGTAGGAGACAAACCTACACCCACTATCCTGTCACCAAGAATGCTGAGATGGACTGAATTTCTTGCTGCTTATTCATACAAACTGATCCACAAGCCTGGCAAGGACATTGGACATGCTGATGCCTTGAGTCGTTGCCCACTTCCTTGTCACAAGGAGGACTTTGAACCTGAGGCACACACCTTTTTCCTAGAAACTGTTGCCAAGCTTCCAGTACACGCTGCTGAAATTGCCAGAGAGACTGCCAAAGATACTTTATTGGCTCCTATTATAGGCTGGATTAAGAAAGGTTGGCCTCTTCAAGATCTACCTCACCTTGCCCAACCTTTTAAGTCCAGGCAAACTGAATTATCTGTATTAAGAGGATGTATTTTGTGGGGTAACAGGGTGGTTATTCCTGCAAAACTGCAAAGAGAGGTTTTGGAAATGTTACATGAGGGTCATCCTGGTATTGTAAGGATGAAGGGATTGGCCAGGAGTTATGTATGGTGGCCAGGTATTGACAAAATGGTTGAAAACTGGGTTGCATCTTGTCCCAACTGTCAGGTAGTCAGGCCTACCCCACCTCTTGCCCCCAAACAGGAATGGGAATGTCCTAGGGGCCCATGGTCTAGGATTCACATTGATTTCGCTGGCCCTACCAGAGGGCACACCTTCCTTATTATAGTAGATGCATATTCCAAATGGCTAGAGGTAATCCCTATGGCATCCACCACAACTGATGCTGTCATCAAGCAGCTCAAAAAGCTTTTTGTAACCCACGTGTTACCTGATGTTCTTGTCTCTGACAATGGCCCTCAATTTACATCCAACCTTTTTGAATCCTATTTAGCACAACAGGGTATCAGACATGCCCTGACTGCCCCTGGGCACCCTTTGGCTAACGGCCGGACTGAACGAATGGTACATTTTACCAAGGAAAAGTTTCAGCAATTGAGTCCTGGGGACATCACTGAGAAAGTTGAAAAACTTCTTAGTGTTCAGCACATCACTCCTAACCCATCAACTAACTTATCCCCAGCAGAGTTGTTGATGGGTAGGAAACTTAGGTCTCCCCTTGACCACCTTCATCCCTCTTATGCACCCAACGCACCACTTGATTCCATTAGCAAAGTTCGCACGTTCAGTGTGGGTGATTCTCTTTATGCTAAGAACCTTATGGGTGAACCTTCATGGATTCCTGCTGAAATAACTCAAATCACAGGCCCTCGTTCTTACAGGGTACAAACAGAGGATGGAGTCCTCTGGAGCAGGCACATTGATCAGCTTAGATCCAGGTTACCTCAGGAACATTGCAATTGTTCCTCTCTAGTTCCCATACCATTCCATTCCCTTTCTAGGGGGGAGGGGGAGGAACATGAGGATAATCAGCAAACAAGAATCAACCCCATGTGTAATGAGCCATTATGACAGGAACCATCCCAAAACCTGTCACAATGCCAAAATCCATCCTTACAAGTGGAAGATTGCACATCACTACCTAACTTGGGTGCTGACATTGGGCTGGAGATGGGTTGGGAGGAGAGACCAGATTCTAACAATCAAGCAGGGTCTTCTTTCACAGGAAGTCCAACTAGGGAAATGTCAACAGACACATTTCCCCTCTCACTGGGTGAGAATGTTAAAACTTCTGAACCACGAAGGTCTCAACGTACACGTAAGAGCCCCACCTATTTAAAAGAATACATTAGATAGGTTGGGGTTTGAGTATGGACTGAACCTCATGCAACTGCGCATGTCTAGAAGAATGGCGGCTCGAGCTTAGGCTCCGCGGGGATGAGAGTCATTCTGTAGTCCGTTAAGGAGTTGGGGGTGGCTGGCGATCCCCCCGGTGGTCGCCTCCGATGGTGGAAGATCTCAGGCGTCGGCTGGTGTTTTTAGAGCCGACGCCCGTGAACGCTCCTTTCTGCGGTTCCCTTTGAAGCCACCGGGTGTCCGACTTCTGCTCGGCAGCGCTTCCGCATTGCCGGCGTGGGCCCAGTCAGCTGCTTGCTGCTTGCTTCCGGGCTGAGCTCCGAAAACGCTGCGTCCACGAGGACGGCGCGGCGGTGGTGGGGGCGCCCCAAGGAACGGCGCGACAGGCTGAATGAGTCAGCCAATTCGGGACTTCGCCTTGGAGCCTGCTGCACCCTAAGGAACGGTGCGGCAGTGATGGCGGCGGCGGCGGCGGCGCCCCGGGGAATGGGATGGCGGGCTGAGCAGCTGGCTGATTCCCAGCTCAGCCATGGAGACCCCCTGCGCCCTGGAGACTGGTGCATTGATCGCAGCGCCTTGAAGAACGGCGCAGCGATGAGCTTCAAGCTGTGGGGGAGTGAACTACGGGAGTGGAGACCAGTGGAGCCCCCACCCCGACCTTGGAGGTGGCGCGCTGCGCCCGGAAGACCGGCGTTTTTAGGGGTGACGAGGCTAGGAGTGCGGGGACTGGCTGAGGATGCTGGTTTCCGCTCCGGCGCCTGGCCCAGCTGGATCTCCGGAGCAGAGCCGTTGGTGGCAGCAACGGCGATGGCGAGGAGAGAGCGGTTTGGTGCTGGTAGCCGTGGGCGTGATCATGGCTGGAGCAGTGGTGCTGCCATGGACGCCCCAATTGGAGGTGTTAGTGGCAGAGGCAGCGATGGTGGAGATGATGGACTGGCCAATGGTGACTCTGGGCCACGAGTTGGAGATGGTGTGGCCTTGGGACTGCGGCCAGCCCTGGCCTCCTTGTCATCTGCTCTGCTCTGGCTGGACTTTTAAGATCTGCTTCTTGTTGCCCTCCCCCTCCCCTTTTTCCCCTCCCTTTGCCTGCCTTTTTGGGGCTATTCCCCCCCCTTCCCTCTTTTTTTCACCCGATGGATGGTTTGGTGAGAGAGGTGTGGAAGCGCCCTGCCTACCACTGTGTGAGGGTGGTGGATCGGGTTTGCTAGTCCCCCTCCCTGGAACCAACCCCTGTGATTCATCTTACCACCCGGACATGCTTACCCAACAACTCCGCGGTGAGAGCGCGGCGACCGGCCCGGAGGAGGGCCTTTATTATTGGCCCGCCGGATTGCGGTGAGAGAGCAATCCTGATCTACTCTCTGGGACCATTCAGCGGTAGCATGGATGCCGGGATTGGACTGGGTGCCTCAACATCCTAACATCTTTCAACATCTTTTAACATCTTTGTTAACGGACTTGTTTCCATCTTTTGACTCCTCCCTTATATGTGCAATATAACATCGTGTGGGTCTATTCGTCAACGGACCTCTGGGCCTTACGGGACGCTCCTCTCTCCCGGGCTTGGCCTGCCAGGCTTTCTACAGTGTACCTCGAGGATGGGTTATGGAACCCAGAGAGTTGGCATTGCGCGGGTAGGGTTTGGGGTGGGGGTCCTGGGAAGGGTGGAGGGGTAGGTTCCAGGCCGTCATTAGTCAAATTTCTTATTCGATTTTTAAATGGGTTAGGGAGGGGGAGGGTTTTATAGGTGTCCACTGTAGCCCCAGTCAGGATCGTGGTCGGGGTGTGGGAGGGGGTGGCGGGGCTCCAGGCGGAATAGTGGGGGCTTTGATCCCTAGGGTGGTTGGAATGGGAAGGAGTCGACGAGGAAAGGGGCCGTATCATGTTAGGGGAGCGCGTCCCCGCTGTATTCAAGCCGTGATGCGCTCTGACCCCTTGGCCTCTTCTCAATCTCTGGGGGTGTTGGGATCCAGGGCCCCTGGGCTCCGGCTGGTGTATTTTAATGCCAGGTCCGTGGGGAATAAGGCACCTCTCCTCCGGGAGGTTATTGAGGAGGAGGCCACGGACCTGGCTTGTATCACCGAGACCTGGTTGGGGCCAGAGGGCGGAGTCCCTCTGGTTGATATCTGCCCCCCAGGTTTTCGGGTTATGCACCGGTCTCGACCCCAGGGAAGGGGTGGAGGGGTGGCTGTGGTTATTCGGGAGACCTTATTTCCAAGGGAGGTCCCTGCTCCGGAGATAGGCGGGTGTGAGTCCCTCCTCGTGAGGTTTGGGCCAATTGGTCGGATGGGCGTGCTGCTTACATACCTGTCCCCCAGCTGTGTATCAGCCGCCCTGCCTGGGCTGCTCGATGCCGTCTCGGGGGTGGCGGTGGAGTTCCCTGAGCTTATGGTTCTGGGGGACTTCAATCTGCCCTCCCTGGGTGCGGGGTCGGGGCTGGCCCGGGAATTCATGGCTTCCATGGAGTCCATGGGTCTGACCCAGTTAATAGAAGGCCCGACTCACGTGGGGGGCAATATGCTCGACCTAGTTTTTGTCTCGGAGCAGTGGCGTAGTGGTCCGGGGATGGTGTTATTGCAACCCACCCTGTTCCATGGTCAGACCACTATCTCCTAAGGTTGGTCTTCCATCAAGCCACCCCACACCGCTGGGATGAGGAGCCACTGAGATGGTTCCGCCCCAGGCGCCTGATGGACCCTGAGAGGTTCCAGACAGAACTGGGGTTTTTCCTGCATCCCTCACCCACAGCCCTGCCGAGGTCCTTGCGGCCGCCTGGCAACAGTCGGCTGCGGGGGCTCTTGACAGGGTTGTCCCCATGCGTCCCCTCACTCGGCGCAGATCCCGACCGGCTCCCTGGTATACCGGGAGCTCCGGGAGATGAAGCGTCGTAGAAGGGGACTAGAGAGTAGGTGGAGGGCGACCCGCTCCGGATCCGACCGAGCCCAGTTGAGAGCTCATATTAGGACTTACCTGGTAGCTGTGGGGGCGGCGAGGAAATCTTACTTCTCCGCCCTCATAGCATCTGCAGATAACCGCCCAGCCGCCCTGTTTGGGGTTGCCCGCTCCCTCTTACAACTGGGGGAGGGGGCGGACCCTCTGCGGGGTAGAGCTGAGGAATTTGGTCTTTATCTGCAGGACAAAATCGCTCGGATCCGGGAAGGGCTGCACTCGGACTTGCAGTGGTCTGATGAGGGGGAGGCGAGTGGTCTGGCTAATGTTATCTGGACTGAGTTCGATCCTGTTTCTGAGGATGAAGTGGACAGGATTATGCGGCGGCTGAGTTCCACCACATGTTTATTGGACCCGTGCCCTTCCTGGTTGGTTTATGCTTCCAGGGAGGTCACGTGCGGCTGGCTCCGGGCAGTTATCAACGCTTCGTTAAGGGAGGGGCTGTTCCCTGCCGCCTTGAAAGAGGCGGTGGTGAGGCCCCTCCTGAAGAGGCCTGCCCTTGACCCAGCCGAGTTGAACAACTTTCGTCCGGTCTCCAACCTTCGTTTTTAGCGAAGGTTGTTGAGAGTGTGGTGGCCCAGCAATTGCCACTTTTCCTGGATGAAGCGGACTACCTGGATCCGTACCAATCGGGCTTCCGACCCGGGTACAGCACGGAGACAGCATTGGTCGCGCTGATGGATGATCTCTCTAGGGCTCGGGACAGGGGTTTTTCCTCTGTCCTGGTCCTGTTAGATCTCTCAGCGGCTTTTGATACCATCGACCATGGTATCCTGTTGCGGCGTCTCGGGGGGCTGGGAGTGGGAGGCACTGTTTTACGGTGGTTCTCCTCCTACCTCTCGGGACGTTCGCAAACAGTGTTGGCAGGGGGACGGAGGTCGACCCCGAGGTCTCTCACTTGTGGGGTACCTCAGGGGTCGGTCCTCTCGCCTCTCCTGTTCAACATTTATATGAAGCCGCTGGGTGAGATCATCCGTGGCTTCGGGGTGAGTTATCATCAGTACGCTGATGATACGCAGTTATACATCTCCACCCCGGGCCACATCAGTGATGCTCTCTCCGTGATGTCCCGTTGTTTGGAAGCGGTGCGAATCTGGATGGACAGGAACATGCTTCGTCTCAATCCAGCCAAGACAGAGTGGCTGTGCATACCGACATCCCGGTCCAGTTTGGAGATTCCATCTTTGGTCATGGGGGAGGAGGTGTTACCCCCTGTGGACAGGGCACGGAACCTGGGGGTTCTCCTGGATTCACGGCTCAAGTTGGAGGAGCAGGTGGGAGCCGTGGCCAGGGGGGCCTTTGCCCAGGTCCGGCTGGTTCGCCAGTTGCGCCCATACCTGGACCGGGATGCCCTGCGCACGATCACTCAGGCGCTCGTTGTCTCCCGGTTGGACTACTGTAACGCTCTCTATCTAGGACTGCCCTTGTGCACCACTCGGAGGCTTCAGCTGGTGCAGAATGCGGCTGCGCGGTTGTGATGGGAGCCTCCCGATACTCCCATGTTACACCCCTCCTGCGTGGCTTGCATTGGCTTCCGGTTGCCCTCCGGGTGAGGTTCAAGGTTTTGGTTTTAACATTCAAAGTCCTACATGGCATGGGTCCAGGATATTTACGAGAACGACTTCTCCCAGCCTCAAATACCAGCCGCCCGGTACGGTCGCACAGGCGGGGTCTCCTCGGGCTGCCCTCCGCGACTCAATGTCGTTTGGCGGGGACTCTGGGAGGGCCTATTCTGTGGCAGCCCCCACTCTATGGAATCTTCTTCCGCTGGAGCTCCGGCTGGCTCCCGATCTCCGCACCTTCCGCCGTGAGCTAAAAACCTGGCTGTTTTTACAATCTGGGCAGTGTTGACCCTTGGGGTTGTTTACGTAATTTTGGGGTTTTAATAATAATACTAATATTAATTCGGCTTTAATTTAATATATTTTTAAGTAACTTATTGTTGTATTCTATTTTAGTTGTGAGCCGCCCGAGTCCCTCGGGAGAGGGGGCGGCATATAAGTCGAATTAATAAATAAATAAATAAAATAAATGTATGCAGGTTTGAATGTCATTGGTTAAGTTTGAACTGTTCTTGTAAAATGTCAGAAATGATTGGTTTAAAAAGTGCGGGAAAACCCTGCACTCTGATTGGCTGGCAACTGTGGCTGCTGGCTATAAGTAGCAGCCGCAGCCCAGCCAAATCGGGTCTGTTATGAGCTGTAGTCACTAATAAACTCTTCACTGAAGCACTCCGCGTCTGACTCTTCATGCAAATCTAACAATAACCTATAAAATTATCTATGGCTTCCATCTGATGATCATTGCAACTACCCAGTAAAGTATATGCATGAAGAGTCCTCATTCCCCATGAAATTGCAAGCACTGTTTTCTTGGAGCTACCCTCCTCTGAATAAAGTTATTCCAGAAATAAAATCAGCATCTCTACTGTTAATTTTCAGAAACATTAACATCTGACTATTTGGGCATAATTAGGGACAGAGGAATCAATTATTCTATTGTTAATGTTGATCAATTTGTTTCTGTGGTTATTTTCACAATCTTATTGGTTGCTTTTCTTTACTACTTGGTAAATAATCAAACTTCAGCATTTCACCCTTTTGCAGAAGATTTGTGTATCTCTTTTTTTTTGTTCCTTTGTTCTAAGGATACTACTTTGTTCAATGGCATGATCAGCTACTAAAGTTTGCTGGACAGTAATGGCAAACATAAATAACAAGCTTAAACTTAAAATCCTACATGCCTCCCTGTTGCTAAGATAAATAATGCACTTATACATTAAAACGTTTCTTTCTAATGCCTTGAATCCTGATTCTTCACTGTCAGCTCCAAAATAAAGCAAACAAAAATCTTATTTCTCCCCACCCAAAAAAGTACAGTTTGTTTATTTTTTTTAAAAAAAAGGTTTCTCTCGCTTCTCCTTAAGCCTTGTTTCACCTTCCTTCCCTAGAAAACAAAGCGAAAAGAAAAAGTCCCAATTGTAGTTACAAAAACAAAACAACAGCAACAACAAACTCAAACCCACAATTGGCTGACTTATATTAAAAAATTTCCTCCACAGACTTGATTACTGGTTTCCTTGCCTCCACCCAAAACCTCACATTGTTAATGTTTATTTACATTAAAACAGTGTTTCCTTCTAGCCTGTTCTCTTCCTCCCAAAAACCCACAACTGATTTGTTTACATTAAAAGTGCTTCCTCTGTTCGCTTTCACCGAACCAATCACACACTCCATAACTGATGTGTTCACATTAAAATACTTCATCTAGGTGTTGCAACACCTGGTCCTCCTCCTTCTTTTCTCCCCAAAGAATCAACTGAAAAAGGCCATTCCTGTTAAAGTTCCTAACTAAGTGCCACATCACCTGATGACAAATTACGGCAGCCTAAGCAAAAACCCGCCTTTTCCTCATATGACATTGTCCTCACCAAAGCAGACAGAGCGTGCTCCTTAGGCCGGGTGTTGGAAACCCATGGCTCCAGAGCTGCATGTGGCTCGTTAGGTCCTCTGCTGTGGCTCCCTGTCCTTGGAACGTAAGGTCGATGTCAAGGGATGGAAAAGCAGCTGGGGCTGATTCTCCAGCGTCTCACTCTTGCTGGAGTTTCTTCCGGCCCTTGCTGGTGAGAGTGAGTGACATCAAGTTGGCCACACCCACCCAGGCTTTGTGGCTCCTGGTGGTTTTTTTTTCTGTGGGAAACAGGTCCAAATGGCTCTTTGAGTGTTTAAGGTTGCAGATCCCTGCCTTAGGCAAACAAGGAGAAAGGTAGAGTCTCTGGATAGCAGTTGTCAAACTTTACAAAAGAAGAGGCTCCCCTTTCTTTTTTAAGCCAGCTAGGCCATACCATTTACCTAGAAAATATAGAGAAGGTAAAGGCAATGAAGAAGAACAGAGGTTGGACTCCCATCTGCCATCAGCTATAGAAACCCCAAAGTCCTCACTTCTACGGCTGCATGACCCTTCTATGCCTGTATACCAAAAAAAGAGGGTTTTTTTCCAGCAGTTCTGTAAGAAGGCAAAAATATATAGGGTTGCTCTGTTAGGGCCCTTGATTCATTCCCTTGGCCTTGCAAGATCATAACCACTAAGTCAAGCAGCGAAAATAGTTTTGATTTTCAAGGTGATGTAATTTAGTTGGTCGCTTGAACCGTTGATTGCTGCAATCTACAAAATGGCTTACTTACTTGAACAATTCTGTCCTACTGTGCTTAGAGATGAAGAAATCTAATCCTTATATTTGTTTGTATGTTTTAAATCAGGTTCTGTTAACAAACAATGACTTATAGATACCAGTTGTATCCAACAATTGTGGGTTGACTAACAGTTCCATACCACTGTAATTATAATAATATACTGTACTTTTCCTATAATGTATACACCACAAAGCAAAAGAAATAGATTTAGGTAAATAGGGGAGATACATTCAGGGTTGACATAATCAAAGTTTATTAACTAACACCTGAACAAAATGTTTTCCTCCCAACTGCCAAGTGAAAAAGGGCATTTATGAATTTTCAAGCAAAGAAATAAGTGCCAGATTTATTTCTTTATAAGTACCTGTGGATTCTGTTGCGTTGCTTGTTAACAGATGCAAGTGGGCAATATAACTATTACATCAGGCAATAACAGAAGAAAGCCAGTCAGTTTCTAAGCAACAGCTCAGCATTGGCCACTTGTCAACACAGCTCTAAGATTTCCTTCGATAATGTAAAATGAAGAGAAGTTGGAACAGCATAGTCTAATTTCCAGGAAAAGAACAAAGCATGAAACTGGTGATTTACAAAATCATATTTTTGGAGATTTCTTACAAGCACTATAGGGCTAAGAACAGAAAACTGTCAAACATTTCACTTCCAGAGCTGTCAAAACTTTTCCATACTTAGGCAGTCAAACAAAAGCAGCTAAGCATTTTCATATTAAAAAATACAAGTCCTTAATGCCATACAAGTGAGTGTTCCTTGTGACTTTATTCTTTACCATTTGATAGTTCTATAGTATTTTCAGTGTTGTAATGCAATGCTTTTCAAAGTCTTGACTTGAAGTCTGTCACTCCCACATGGCTGCTGAGGAACTTCTCTAAGCCTGTATAGGAATCCATGTGGCAAATGAGTCAATATATGCCTTAGTAACAGTCAAGGGTGGGATTCAATTTTTTAACAACCTGTTCTGTGGGCATGGCTTAGTTGGTGGGCATAGCTTGGTGGTCATGTTATTGGCTGGGCATGGCCAACTCAATATCACTCACATCGAGGCACACACCTCCTCGCCTGGCCTCTCATGACTGTGGTGATGCTGCAACAGTTGTAAGTGTGAAGAAGGGTCATAAGTCACTTTTTTCAGTGCCACTGTAACTTTAAATGGTCACTCTACACAAGCAAAGTACCAGCAAAGGAGGGGGAAAAAACTCCAGAGAAGTTCCTGAGACAGGAAATCTAGTCCTGCCAAGAATGTAATAAGGGTTAACGGAGAGGCAGTTTCTGTAAGCAACACCAGAATGTTTCCTTCCTGCCTTCTTTACAGGATTAGGCCAGTAATTTCTTCTAACAACCATTCTCTGAACTGCTTAAAGTGTTAACAACTGGTTCTAGCAAATAGGTGTGAACTGGTAGACTCCCAACCTGGTAACAGTGGTAAGATTCAAATGTTTTTACTACTGCTTCTGTGGGCATAGCTTGGTGGTCAAGGTGTGGCTTGGTGGGCATGGCAAGGGAAGGATAGTGTAAAATCCCCATTTCCACCCCACTCCAGGGGAAGGATACTGTAAAAATCTCCATTTCCTCCCCACCCCACTAACCTGCTTTCCAGCTCTGTTCTCCTATGCAGGGCAACAAAAGAAAACCCAGCCAATCAGCTGGGATTTGGGAGGCAGAAAATAGATAGGGGCAGGGCCAGTCAGAGGTGATATTTTCCAGTTCTCCGAACTACTCAAAATTTCCACTACCGGTTCTCCAGAACTGATCAGAACCTGCTGAACACCACCTCTGTGTAGTAAATACTCACCTTTCTTGGAGGTTTGAATCAGGACTCCCCCCAATCTGCTGCTACTTTAAAAAAATAAGCATCAGTGTTTGGGACAGTTTGATAAGCACTGTGTTCACAAGGAGAACTGAGTGTAAATCTTAGTTTTGTCACGAGCACCCACCTAAAATAACATTTTTTAACCTCAATCTGGAATGATTCAGATGTGTTGGATCTAAAATGTTACAATCCCTAAGTGATCCTTGTAACACTTTCCTGGCAAAGAAATGCACATCATTGTGGCAGATTCATAACAAAAAAGGCAGAAATGATTGCTTTAATAAATATCAAGCAGAGGGTTGTGTAACACAGAAAGACTGATTAGAGTGAGGATCCTTTGTGGATGTTTCATCTTTAAAGATCCGCTATAGAAAAATGCAACGTACTCTCTGGAGACAAAGCTAAAAGACTTAGCACGGGGTAAAGATAAAGGGCCACCTTGTATGCTTATAACTGCTGGGCTCGCTATGGTTGTCAGGTCATCAAAAGCCACTTGTTTTACTCTGAGCTATGCAAGGTATGCAAAGCGAGCATACTGAGGGACGTACACATTTGCTACAAAAGAGGTGCACAGCTGTTAAGGTAAGTAGGACTTTCAGTGATGTGCCACTTGTAAATGCATATGATCCCTGTAATAGGTCTAACACATTAGCTGAACAGCTGCAATCTTTTCATTGTGCCTCTTTTGCGGCATTCAGATAAAAGCACTTCAGTGTCAACAAATCTAATATCTTCTCCTGCCCAACTTGAGAGGGTCAAATGAAATTTCCCCAACAGAGAACAAAAACTGTGGCTGCCTAGTGTGTGTTGATGGCAGCAAGCCAAGAGAAAAAAATGAAATGGAGGCTTTGTTGTTGGGGGGGGGGTGGGAGAACCCTTTTTGCTAAGACACAAAGGAAAGAGGGGCGATCATAAGTATTTTACAAAAATGTTAAACTTACAGGAAGTGCTGGCTTTTAAAATGTGAGGCTTCCCCAGAAGAGAGCAGCCAATCAAGGGTTGGGCCTTGCATTGTTATAGTGAGAAAGTCAAGCAAGGGTCACATAAACAGAAGGTGAGGCAAGAAGCTGGTTAAACATGGACGGGGCACTTCAGGAAGAAGCTCAAAGAATGCTAAGTTGGAAGTGACTAAAGTTCACACAGGAGCCCAATTTTAAGATTTCTCTAAAAGTAGCAAAATGGGGGGGGGGGTGTTTCCACTTCCAAAATCTGGCTAAAAGTTGTCAGACATTAAAATACCACATTCTCTTTCACTCGTTGCAGTGGTGGGATTCAAATTTTTTTACTACCAGTTCTGTGGGCATGGCTTGATAGGTGTGACAGTGGAAGGATACTGTAAAATCTCCAGTCAGAGGTGGCATTTGGCGGTTCTCCGAACTGCGCAAAATTTCTCCAGAACTGGTCAGAACCTGCTGAATGCCACCTCTGACTCGTTGGCCCAACCAATACTCTTAGAATTACAGTCTCTAGTATAAATTGTATTAGCCAGGCTGCCTGAGGGTAAATCCATCTAGCTTTACTAGGAACTTAAGTTTTAGAAAATGCCTATAGGATAATACATTTAAAATTCAGGAAGGGGTGACAGGAAGGGGTGACAGAATTCTCCTTCATGTCTTCCTTTTTTTTTATCCCAATGCAAAAGAACAAACAGAAATGACAAGTAACACTCTGTGTGTGTGTGTGTGTGTGTGTTTTAGGGCAACCTAACATACATTTTACAGATTTTAGGTTCAGGTATAATTAAATGCCATTTTCAGGTACCTGCTTGTTTTTTTCCTCTCATTTGAAGGGATTTCCCTCTCCCCATCCCCCAATGAATTAGCCAAAAAATATAGCGCGTTCTTATTCTCTCCTCACAAATCATTCCTCAGAATGGTTGGATCAGAATGGTTACCAAGCTATGTGGGAGAAAGTCACTGGGGGGGGGGGTTGACCTTCTGCAGTGAAGTTGTCACATTCAAGCAGATTTCTGAGTGCCATTGACAGGCTGTGTAATAGGGATGTCTGTATGGGTATGTGGCAGTCATGTTGCTCACTTGTTAATTTATTTAGTGTAGCAGCATAGGGAAGATCTGGAGCAAGAGCAATGGCGGGAGACTGAAAAATATCTTACTTTAATAAGATATTAATAAGATAAGAAAGACTGAAAACTTAACTTACTTTAGTATACTTGCCTAATATCAATTCTTTTTTAAAAAATGGAATAAAACCATCAAGCCACAGGCGGGTTTTTTTTTTTTTTACATCATAATGTTTGCTAATGAACCAGCAACCCTAAGATGCTTGAGAATTGTGCAAGTCAGCCACCACTCCACATTATTCCAGAATTAGCTTACATAAGGCCCTGCTAAAGCAGGTGAAGGGCCCATCTAGCTCAGCATTCAACATTATGTTAGTCAGCCAGCCAATATGTTTAAAGGGTCACTCCTTAATTGCTTATATGCTTTTGTATGGTTCAAGAGGCTCTACAGAGAAGTCACAATCAACAGCCTGATTGTACATGAATTTTTCTACTTCCATTTAAATTGATATCATTCTCACACCTTACTGTAATGAATTCCATAGGTGTTATTTTCACTGTATTGCTATTTATTTGTTTGTTTTTATTAAAAGCCATAGATATAATCACTAAGAATGACATTCCGTCATGCTTGTAGTCACACGTTGCTAATAATCCCCCACGAAGAATAATACAAAGCAAATTAGGTTGGAAAATATATGTCAGATTGAGACTTAAATATGCTTTGTTGAATCAAAAAATAGGTTGGTTTTCCAATATTAGATAACGCAATATATAGAGAAGCCAATATGGTAATTCCCATTTGTATGTTCTCAGTAAGTGATGCTCAGAAATATGTAATTTCTAAAAATATGATTATGATTCAGAGCAAATGATAATCTAGTATAAATACATACATATGCTTTAAAAGGTATCTTCACTTTCATTTTGTGGCTTTAAGTAGGCTACAAACATTGCTAAATAGTCCTAAACTATAAAATTCAATTATCAAATGGCACAAATATGATCTTGTTTTTATTAAGGGCAATTTAGCATTCAATGGGATTAGTGTTAAACTCATCCTGGCACCTCAGATTACGTCCAGTATTATTATAATGCAATTGTTATGGGAGTCTCCACACAAATCCTTCCATCATACCCTCCTCACACTTCTAACTCTTAAACATTGAACAACACATACCTTGGCTTCTTTAGTCCTTATCTCTTACTAAACTATCCTTTAACACTAGAAAACAACCAGAAAATTCAGCAGTAGAATACCGCCAAGGAGAGGAAGGGAGAGGGGAGAGAGAAAACAGGAGAGGAGAGGGTATGATGACCCGGGGTATGGCATAAAGGCAACACAGTCAAATAAGCAGTAAGAGTCCCTTTATTATCTCCAACTTTGCCCCCAATGTCCAGGTTACCTTCGACTGAAGAAAAACTCTCCCAGGAACAGCCTTTAACTGTAGAAAATTCCGTCCAAAACAAGGTACATACAAACTGTAACTAAAAATCCAAACAAACCAAGTTGAAGTAATTAACTTGACAGGGCAGGAAAAGGAATTTCAGATTTGAAAGCACGGCAAAGCTCACACAGTTGGGAAGACGCCAGGAACACAGAGAAGCCACAACAATACAAATTCACATTTTGCTCCCAACAACTTGCTGTGCGCAGCTTCCTCTTTTATACACTGTGTTCCCAGCTGCAGCTAAGGGAATCAGTGCCCTTTCTTCACCCATAAGCCACGCAGCTCACATTGCTCCCTTCTCCGTTCCTTCCAGCGTACCCTAGGAGGAAGAAGGGGTGGGCCTGGGTCTTCCTCTGAATTCCCTCTCCCTTGCTCTACCTCTCCCTTGCTCTACCTCTCCCCTGCTCTGGCCAGCAAGAATTTGCCAGAATTTCCCTTTCCCAGTTTCTTCCACAGCCAATGGAGCCACACTCCCCTCCCTGTCAGCTGTTTGGCTTCCCCCTCCGAGTCAGATTCTGACAGGGGCATGACAAGGAGAGGAGAGGGGACCTGAGTGCTGCACAAAGGGGTGAACTCCTGTTCCTTCCCCAGCTCAAACTGCCTAGCAGTTTGAAAGAATGCAAATGTGAGTAGATGAATAAATATCACTTTGGTGTGTAGGTAACAGTTCTGTGCACCTTTGGCATATAGCCAGGCTAGTCATATGACCACAGAAAATGTATTTGGCCAATGCTGGCTCCCTCAACCAAGAAACAGTGATGAGCACCATGCCCTAGAGTAAGGACATGACTGGATAGGAAAACCTTTACATTATTGTTTTAACATAAGAAAGAAGCAAAATTGAGGTTTTTCTATGAAACCTAATTGAAGCCTCTGTGAGAATTATTTCTCTACCTTCTAATTGACTTCTGTTGATTGTACCAGTCAACCATGACCGATTTCATTAATGATGCATGTAAGGACACAGAATCCTGTTTTTGTTTTTAACAGATAACAGATAATCAGAGTTGGAAGGGACCTTGTAGGTCATCTAGTCCAACCCCCACCCAAGCAGGAGACCCTACACCATTTCTGACAAATGGCAGTCCAATCTCTTCTTGAAGTCCCACAACTTCTGAGGGCAAGTTGTTCCATTGGTTGATTGTTCTCACTGTCAGAAAGTTTCTCCTTATTTCCAGGTTAAATCTCTCCTTGTTCAGTTCCATCCATTATTCCTTGTCTGGCCTACAGGCACTTTAGAAAATAGCTTGACCCCTTCCTCCCTGTGGCAGCCTCTCAAATATTGGAAGACCTCTATCATGTCTCCCCTGGTCCTTCTCTTTACTAGACTAGCCAAGCCCAGTTCCTGCAACCGTTCATTGTATGTTTTAGCCTCCAGTCCCCTAAACATCCTGGTTGCTCTTCTCAGTACTTTTTCTAGAGTTAAAACTGTTCTCTCTCAAAGGTGCTTCAAAGTACTAATAAAAAGCGTTTAATTAGTAAATCACATATTCTGAATGTCAAACTACAAGAAGACTTCAGTTTCTGGTTTAATAATCCCCACTTTCTCAATGGCAATATCAAAATCATTCTCTGTACATATTATACTATTCCAACTGTAAATATACAGAAATACAACATGGTGTTAAATGAGCAGAAAATATTAGGATCCTCACCTATGCTAGGGAACCCTGCCTGACAATATTAAAAATACACATCAGTTACCATGGTAAATACCTGGGTTTGTTATTTCAGGGATAATATTTGGTTCCATTTGTTGCTGATATTTCACCTCTCTCTTTTATTTATTTAACATAGTTTGACAGGAAATTCTCTCAGAGATAATATATCTCTATAAAAGACTGACTTGGGGAACATATCCTGAGGTTTCAAGAGGACAGAACCAATAACTTATGCCTTTGACATTTCTGTCAGATGCTTGTTTGATAATGGCACTCTGTAGAGTTTATGCTTTCATCTAGCAACTATTGAGGCAAACGTGGTTGTTGTTTTTTTTTAAAGAGGAGGAAGAAAATGTTAGGGCAAATCAGGGCATCCTAAAAAGAAAGTAAAACAAACTAATAAACATTGTCATAATAATTACACTTCTAATTCTGAACTCAGAGCTCAACTACAATATTATTTTGTTTAAGAAGGTTATATATGTTGAATGACTTAGGTCTGATTTTCTGATTTTATTGATTGATGTCATAGCGAAACTACTATTCTTTTTTATAGTATATTGCAGGGAAAGAACATATTTCTGCTTAACAATTATAATTTTGAAAGCAGCTCTATCCAACCTTTCCGGCTTGGCAGACTGGTAGAGGTGATGGTGATGGCAGTGGTGAGATAGGATGATTTTGCACGCTTGCGCATCACTTTCAAAAATGCAGCTTTACGCATGCACACATCAGAGTGGTATTCAGCAGGTTCTAGAGAACCAGTAGTGGAAATTTTGAGTAGTTCAGAAACTGTCAAATACCATCTCTGACTGGCCCCGCCCCCATCTATTGTCTGCCTCCCGAGTCCCAGCTGATTGCCTGGGTCTTCTTTTGTTGCCCTGCACGGGAGAACGGAGCTGGAAAGCAGGTTAGTGGGGTGAGGAGGGAATGGGGATTTGGCAGTATCCTTCCCCCAGGAGTGGGGAGAGAATGGGGATTTTGCAGTATCCTTCCCCTGGAGTGGGTGGGAATGGAGATTTTACAGTATCCTTCCCCTGCCATGCCCACCAAGCCACCCTATGCCCACCAAGCCATGTTCACAGAACCGGTAGTAAAATTTTTGAATCCCACCACTGGCACACACTAAGCTCCATTTCCGCGGCCTGGTTTCAAATGGGCTGCGGCTCAGCACTGGGTCATAGACTGGGAGTTGGGGACCCCTGTTTTAAAGTACAGGGGTTTTCAGACATATAGTTTAATTATTTAAGTCCTCATATCTTTAGTTTGATGTGAACTTTTATGATGCTTAATTGCCTATTACAAACAATGCTGTTTTATTTAATTTCTAAGCATCCTTTCTCTTTTACATTTTTTAAAAAAATCATTAGGTTAACTGTTCTTCATTTAGGAGGTCAGAAAAGACATATTCTTGATGTCAGAATATATTAGCATTATATGACTAGAGATTGTCGCTGTTACATCTCATCATTCTTTGTCTTTTCTCCTATGATCATAGTATTACTCACTATTAGAAATCAAGGAATTAGCCAATTGGGAAGATGTATATTATTCTGATGTATAATATGTGTATTTATTGTAAACTAAACAGTATATTTACAAAAGAGATACATTTACATACATTCCCATGCTTTACCTACAAGTAGCCCTTGACCTATGACCAGAATTGAGCCCCAAATTTCTGTTGCTAAGCAAGACAGTTGCTAAGTGAATTTTGCTTCATTTTACAATCTTTCTTACCACTGTTGTTAAGTGAATCACTGCAGTTAAGTTGTTAAGTAAATCTGGCTTTCCCGTTGACTTTGCTTGTCAGAAGGTTGCAAAAGTTGATCACATGACCCCGGGACAAGCAACCATCATCAATACAGTCCAGTCGCTGCCTGTTGCCAGTTGCCAAGGGTCTAAATTTTGGTCATGTGACCATGGGGATGCTACAACTGTCCTAAGTGCAAAAAAATGGCTGTGGGTCACTTTTTTTCAACGAAGAGTGAACAAATGGTTGTAAGTCAAGGACAACCTGTATTTCAAATTTTTCAATTACCAAAGTACAGTAAATTAAAAAAAAGTAGAGATCTTAGATCAAAAAGAGAAGCAGCCTATAAAAATTGTATTGGAATACAGTTTTATAGATTCAGTAATTAATTGGACAGTGGTGATCTTTGAAATTCTCCACCAAATTTTCAAGGTGGTTTTTCCAGCTCTGTAGTGGATGGAGAAATTCCCCAATAGTTACTAAGCGACAGAATAAAGTATCTGGAGCAGTGGTGGGATTCAAATTTTTTTACTACCGGTTTTGTGGGCGTGGCTTGGTGGGCATGGCAGGGGAAGGATACTGTAAAATCTCCAGGTAGAGGTGGTATCTGCCGGTTCTCCAAACTACTCAAAATTTCCACTTCCAGTTCTCCAGAACTGGGCAGAACCTGCTGAATACCACCTCTGATCTAGAGGAGTAAAATTAGCATTTCTGTTGAAAAAGACCACAAAACAACATTCCCTCATGAGCTTTGGTTAAGATGAATCTGCAGAATAGGATGCCAAGCAGGCTGAAGATCTGTGGAAAAACGATTGTGTAATAACAATCAGGACGTTCATTTGGCTGTGCCTCATACCCAACTGTTGAAGAATACAATAGCCTAGCCTTGAAAAAATTTCTCCAAAACTCTCTTCTTCTAGAAGAATTTTTCACATAAATTTCCTTTCGTGAAATTGAATAACAGCTGGTGGGGAAGGAAAAAAAATATGCAGGAGAATTTAATTTCTCTGCCCAGCACTACCTGCGATAAACTAACAGATTCAGTCATTGAATGAATAAAAAGGCCATTTGTATGGAAAGCTGAATGAAATAAGAATTAGCTGAAAAGTGAATGAAATCACAAATCAAAAAACCCAGCATCCTGCTTTAGATCCATTAGGGTGCCAGGCAATCACATTGTGGTATCTAATTAATTAAAAGCATAACTATATCACATAGTATTTCATACATTTAAAAAAATAGCTTGAATAGTAGCCATCTGCATTTCATGTAGAATATGGTGTGAGACATTCATTTAGCTTTGTGAATTACAAATAAACATACCCCAATACATTCGCTCACAGGTACAGTATCTGCTATTTTGTAAATGTTGGTTTCTTCATTACTGAATAATATTTCAAATCTCGAAAGGATTTAGGCAAAAATTACCAAAATATTTTCCTATTTAAAAAAGGGGAGGGGAATTTAAAGTTAAAGGTGGAACTCATCATATAATACAGTATTTGACTAAAGAAAACAGAAGAGGAGAAATGTTGGTAGACTTGGATCAAATAAAAGAAGTGCATTGAAAGCATAGAACTATAGAAGGGCCAATATTCAGTTAAGCAGAAAAGCTATGAGACAAGCTACCTAATGAAAAGAGTAATTAAATAATTGATTATAATTATATCAAGAGAAAGTTGATGGTTTTTGTTCTACAGCTGCTAAACTCAGCCTAGTGGGAGAAGAAATATTATATGTTGTTCTTCAGTTCTAAAAACATAAACGTAAGAGCCATTCTTCTGGATGAGACTGAAGGAGATAATTAAGGTATGGCATGTGAGCAATCAATATGCCTAGAGATACTTTAGTGCCTGTTTGGCTCCATATCACAGCTGATAATTTAATTAAAAATGGAAAATTTGCTTGCTGCACAGGAATGCTTAGGTCTATAGAATGATCAGTATTTGCAAAATGCCTTTGGGGTCCACAGAACCTCCATTAGAATTCACAGAAAATAAAATGAGAGGAAGCTACAAGCCAGGGCTTTATTTGCAAAATGAATGCTTGCTCAGAAAAAAAAGACTAAGCTAAATTGGGGTGACCTCAATCTCATTAAATTGTTTCTAACTGTCCAGCAGATGCTTCCAGGATGAAATGGGACAACTCGATATAGCCATGTCAGCACAATCAGTTCACCGCCACCAAGTCAACTCTGCCAACACACAGTTGCCAAGTTGTTGCAGGACAAGTGAACACAGTTAATTTGCTATGGGGACAACTGTCTATGGGTAGTCCACAGCGATAGTAGTGGTGTGAATGTGAAAATGGGATGCACTCAGCCTCCTCCACCTCCCCAAGCCTGCCTCACTCACCCACCACCGCCCCCACCCCCACCCCAAATGGCCCAAACACCGGTGCTGCTAAATAGTGGGGCATTCAAAACAATTTGGTTTCAGGAAAAAATTGCCCTGCAACCTACAACTCCTACACTGCAAAAACATATGGACTACTCTAATCGACCAGGGTAAAGCAATAGACTCATTTTACATAGACTTCTGCAAAGCCTTTGATACATGACAAACTACTGTTAAAACTAAACTCTTACGGCATTTCTGGATTCCTTCATAAGTGGATTACTGCATTCCTGTCAAACAGTCAACAAATAGTAAAAATAGGGTGCGCTATATCAAACCCTGCTCCAATTAACAGTGGTGTCCCTCAAGGCAGCATTCTAGAACCCACACTCTTTATACTCTATATAAATGACCTTTGCGATCACCTTATAAGCAACTGTGTCCTCTTTGCGGATGATGTAAAACTATTCAACATCACCAACAATGCTACTGCTCTTCAAAGTGACCTTGATTATGTGTCTGAATGGTCAAACATTTGGCAACTCCAAATCTCGACTAACAAATGCTCTGTCCTACACATTGGTAAAAAAAATCAGTACACCAAATACAAGCTAGACCTCATTGATGACCCTCACTCTGTCAAGGACCTCAGAGTACTCATATCTAATGATCTAAGTGCTAGAGCTCATTGTAACAGCATTGCCAAAAAGGCATTAAGAGTTTTAAATCTAATCTTACGAAGCTTCTCCTCTGGAAATATTGAATTGCTAACTAGGGCATACAAAACCTTTGCTAGACCAATACTCAAATACAGCTCATCCTTCTGGAATCTGCACTGTATATCGGACATTAATACAATTGAGTGAGTCCAGAAGTATTTCACGAGAAGAGTACTACACTCCTCTGCAGAATACCCTATATCACCAGGCTTGAAATTTTGGGCTTGGACAATCTTGAACTATGCCACCTATGGTTGGACTTAAGCATAGTACACAAAATTATCTGCTACAATGTCCTACCAGTCAATGACGACTTCAGCTTCAACCACAACAATACAAGAGCACACAACAGATACAAACTCAGTGTTAACCGCTCCAAACTTGATTGCAGAAATTACGACTTCAGCAACAGAGTGGTCAATCCCTGGTATGCACTACCTGACTCTGTTGTTACATCCTCAAACCCACACTCCTTTAACCTCAAACTATCCACAATTGACTTCACCCCATTCCTAAGAGGTCTGTAAGGGGCATACGTAAGTGCACCATCGTGCCTACCGTCCCTGTCCTATTGTCCCCATTTATTCGTACCTATTTCCTGTATTCTTACTCATGTTTATACTCATGCCTATTATCTTGTAAGCGATTGACAAATCAAATAAATACGTAAATAAAAATAAATAAATAAATAAATAAAATGTGCAAATGGGAAGCCCGCAGCCAACACCACCTCTCTGCATTCTGCCCACCCACTCGCTCGCCCTCCTACCCTCCTGGCTCTCCCTCCTCCTGCCCGTGATAAGTTGTTCCATGTTGAATTGGCTGTGTTCAGTTGTCCTCACAGCAGTGAGTTGGCAGAGGCAGACTCAACAATGGTGTTTAGGCCATTCTGAGCTGGCTGCACCATGCTGGCTGCGATGAGTTGTCCTACAGGTGAAACTCGAAAAATTAGAATATCGTGCAAAAGTTCATTTATTTCAGTAATGCAACTTAAAAGGTGAAACTAATATATGAGATAGACTCATTACATGCAAAGCAAGATAGTTCAAGATGTGATTTGTCATAATTGTGATGATTATGGCTTACAGCTCATGAAAACCCCAAATCCACAATCTCAGAAAATTAGAATATTGTGAAAAGGTGCAGTATTCTAGGCTCAAAGTGTCCCACTCTAATCAGCTAATTAAGCCATAACACCTGCAAAGGGTTCCTGAGCCTTGAAATGGTCTCTCAGTCTGGTTCAGTAGGAATCACAATCATGGGAAAGACTGCTGACCTGACAGTTGTGCAGAAAACCATGATTGACACCCTCCATAAGGAGGGAAAGCCTCAAAAGGTAATTGCAAAAGAAGTTGGATGTTCCCAAAGTGCTGTATCAAAGCACATTAATAGAAAGTTATGTGGAAGGGAAAAGTGTGGAAGAAAAAGTTGCACAAGCAGCAGGGATGACCGCAGCTTGGAGAGGGTTGTCAGGAAAAGGCCATTCAAAAGTGTTGTGGACTTTCACAAGGAGTGGACTAAGGCTGGAGTCAGTGCATCAAGAGCCACCACACACAGACGGATCCTGGACATGGGCTTCAAATGTCGTATTCCTCTTGTCAAGCCGCTCCTGAACAACAAACAACATCAGAAGCATCTTACCTAGGCTAAAGAAAAACAGACTTGGTCTGTTGCTCAGTGGTCCAAAGTCCTCTTTTCTGATGTGAGCAACTTTTGCATCTCATTTGGAAACCAAGGACCCAAAGTATGGAGGAAGAATGGAGAGGCACACACTGCAAGATGCTTGAAGTCCAGTGTGAAGTTTCCACAGTCTGTGTTGATTTGGGGAGCCATGTCATCTGCTGGTGTTGGTCCACTGTGCTTCATTAAGGCCAGGGTCAACACAGCCGTCTACCAGGAGATTTTGGAGCACTTCATGCTTCCTTCCGCAGATGAGCTTTATGGGGATTCTGACTTCATTTGGCACCTGCCCACACTGTCAAAAGCACCAAAACCTGGTTCAATGACCGTGGGATTACTGTGCTTGATTGGCCAGCAAACTTACCTGACCTCAAGCCCATAGAGAATCTATGGGGCATTGCCAAGAGAAAGATGAGAGACATGAGACCGGACAATGCAGAAGAGCTGAAGGCTACTATTGAAGCATCCTGGTCTTCCATAACACCTCAGCAGTGCCACAGGCTGATAGCTTCCATGCCACGCCACATTGAGGCAGTAATTGCTGCAAAAGGGGCCCAAACCAAGTACTGAGTTACATATGCATGCTTATACTTTTCAGAGGTCCAATATTGTTCTATGTACAATCCTTGTTTTATTGATTGCATGTAATATTCTAATTTTCTGAGATTGTGGATTTGGGGTTTTCATGAGCTGTAAGCCATAATCATCACAATTATGACAAATCACGGCTTGAACTATCTTGCTTTGCATGTAATGAGTCTATCTCATATATTAGTTTCATCTTTTAAGTTGCAATACTGAAATAAATGAACTTTTGCACGATATTCTAATTTTTCGAGTTTCACCTGTAGATCCTTCCAGGAAGCCCATATACAATATGAAGGCTTTATATTTATTTCTCTTCCTCTCATCTCAAAAAGAACATTGTTTCCTAGTTAAATTCCATTACCACAATATCTGGAAAGGATTTTGCTGGCCAGGATCCCTCATCAACTGCCAATTTCCACCATAAAATCTGTCCCTCTTTTGTAGGATATCTAATTTGCCATGGCCTCACTGGAAGTCTTCATAAAAAACAAGGTTCTCTTCATATAAAAATATTACTAGGGGTTTGTTCTAATTGGATGTTCACTAATAAAATTATTGGGAATCATAATCACAGGAATGATTTGAATTGGAGGTATGATCGATGTTAAGTATTGGATTAAAAATTGGACTAGATGTTCCTAAAACAAAAGTGATGATTATATATGCAGAGGCACACATCTCTAGAAATAGTTGCATGTTTTAGTTGGGTCTTTTTCTGAAAAAGCAGGAAAATAATGGAAAGCCCTGTGACATGTGTGTGTGTGTGTGTGTGTGTGTGTGTATGTGTGTGTGTATTCTTAAAACAATTGAATGTTAACTATGGTACAGTTACAGATATGACGCCTCTCATTTAATCTTTTAAACTCAGATCACACCAATTGTTTCTTTGTTCTCTATATCAAGGATGCAAACTAGTCAGAGAGAAAAAATATTGATTGATCTAGCTGCCCGAGGCAATGAGAATTTAAAAGCAGAGAAGATTCAACAAACTGTGCAGAATAACAGGATTTTTAAAATGTATTTTCCATACTCTCTTGAAAGAGGAGGCTGTTAGCATATCTCTAAAGAGTCCCATTGATAGACATGGCAAAAGCTCAAAAGATTACTTTGCATAGCTCAAGAAATTTCCTCTCCCTGCGAAAAATTGTATTGTATTGAGTTCTTTTATTTGTTTCACATAGTGGCTTGAATTTTTTTCTTTTTCTTATGGTAGCAATTCCATCAGAGCTTAATCTGAAGGCTGAATTGGGTGGAGGTAGGGTGGATTGAGGACACTGATTCAAGAAGACTCTGAAACATGTCAGAAGGCAGGTAGATAGGCACAAAGAACATTAAAAGAAATTGAAGAACATCCAAAGAAACATTGCAACTGCTTAGGAAAGCCTTATTGTTCAAGCAAATCTTATCAAAAAGATCTTTCTGCCCAGGAAAAAGAATAAGTCAGAAACTTGGAAGAGCTGAATGACCTAGTTAGTTACTGAAAAGGACCACTCTGAAGGAAAGTAAAAACACCTTGATATAAACAAAGGCCTGAATCTGAGATTGGTTAAATTGGGGAACTTCTGGCTACAACTTCCATCATTTCAGCAATAGGTAAAACTGTTGTGCAGCCACACCTGGAAAACTAGATGTTTCCTATCCCTGCTTTAAATGGAAATAGCAAGTCCTGCACTGGGATGTAAGGATAGCAGCAGAGTGTCCTCATCACAAGAACTAATTGTCTCAAGTGGTTTTATCTTCTCGGATTCTCCTTCCAATTTTACTTCTACAAGTCTAAGTCTGAAAAGGACAATAGAGCAATTTCAGAGAAGCAACCATGATAATGAGGCTTGTATAAACCAAGCTGTAACAGGAATGATTAAGGAACCAGTTATTTAACCTACAGAAGAGAAAATGATAACTATTTTTGGAAATCTAAAGGGGTGCCATACAAGGAGGGAATGGATGAGAACCAAAGGGCTGGAAATCAAGGAAACAGATTCAGATTAGTTATTAAAAGGACTTTCCTAATAGTAAGAGCTGTGAATCACTGGCATAGGTTGCCTTTTGAAGTGGAGAATTCTCCTTCATTAGACCTGTTCAGGGAAATGATGAAAAGTTTTAGTAGATCCTGCACTGAGCAGGAGGTTGGATCAGATTATTGTTGAAGTCTATATATTAAAATACCCTAGTTTTGCACTCATTGGGTCGTTTTGAATTTTCTATCTCTGTACTTGAACTACCCAGGTTTTTTTATTTGCAAAATAACCTTCTTCTTCATTTGTAAAAGAGCCAATCATTTTGAATATGGTTTTTCACATTCCTATGAATCCATCTAATGGTGTTATAAAATTCACATTTAGCCAGTTTGCTAATTAAAATCTCTTGGGGAATTTTGTCAAATACAATGATGAAATGAAGAAAAATATATTTCCACTGGTCTTCCACTGGTATTCAACTAGTAAATCCATCAAGGAAGGAAATGAGATCAGCTTACCAAGATTTATTTTTAGTAAATCTGTGCTGCATCTATTAATCACAATGTTATTATCAAAGTGAATTTGGATCTATTAATCAGATGTTCTAGGATCATTGCTGGTATTGAATACAGACTGTCCAGCAACTATCAGACCTGAGGTTTAGGATTTCATTTGCTGAATCTGTGGCACTTGACCTATCCTGTAGTGTTTCTCAAAGCTAAGGTGTGGGTTTTCTGAGAGGCATCAGCAGGATTCTTTTGTAGTTCTTCTTGTCTTCCAGACTTTAATTTCTTGATTAATCTGGAATTGCAACCAAAACCCCTCTTTTGACATTGGTATGATTAAATTTTCATTTTTGGAGAAAATATGCAAAATATAAATTATAAAGTTTCACTTTTTCTTATACCTCTAGGTATAAGAAAGGAGGTATAATGTCTATCGTTTTTATCTACTGGGAAGCAAGTCACTTTTCATTCTTCTTTCCCTTTCTTTGGACTTATGTATCAACCCCTTCTTTGTGTAAACAGCAGCCCCATCTGCTCAGCCAATATAACAGAACAGAACAGAACAGCAAAGAGTAATAGCAGAGTTTAAAAGATCTTGGAGGTCTTCTAGTCCAACTCCCTGCTTAGACAGGAATCCCTAAGCCATTTCAGATAAATGGTTGCCAATCTCTTCTTCAAAATTGTTGGAGCATTTACAACTTCTGGAGGCAAGTTGTTCCACTGCTTAATTGTTCTGTCAGGAAATTTCTCCATAGTTCTAGGTTGCTTCTCTCCTTAATTGCTTGAGTTTGATCAAAAGTGTTGATTAAGAGTACTTTAAGTCAGATGTCTTACCTTTCATTTCAAGTCCTGCAATTTCTAGAGTTCCCCCTCAAATACTGTATATCTGAACTATCGTGTTATAGCCACTTTAGCTCGGAGAGGATGGCAAGAGTTTTAATCCCAGTGACTTTATGTGACCTTGGTAGTCTTTAGGAGTAGTTAGATGAACATCAGCACTAAATATTTAAAGAAACTCTTGGTTATGTTTTTAGTTTGAGACCTTTCAAGTAAGCCCAGCTCTAAATTCCCCATGGTTTCATTATGACAACAACAATCATTAGTCACAAATCAATCAAGTTGTAACTTGAATGCTCTTAGCCTAACCATCCTTTGCAGATGATATTACAACGATGGACACATTTATAGATGTTAATTGATACAGAGCATAAAAACTCAATTGTCAATGACATTTTCCTGTTCCTCTCTTGGGTACATAGAGTATGTTATATAGTGTTCCATTGTCATAATATCTGGGTACTTTGAAAAAAATGTTATTGTGTTCCATTGTCAATCAAATCAAATTGCTTGTATCACCATATGCATCCATATTTCATTTGTTTATGAATATATGCTTACAGATATAGAAGAAACTTCAACATACTTTTTTGAAGATTAAACTGAAGTTTTCTGCTTTTCCCATGCTTTTGCATTATCCCAATGTCCTTTCAATTATGGCTGTCAATTTTCAAAGAATCAACCATTATATAAATTGTAGCAGCT
Organism: Naja naja; assembly: GCA_009733165.1. NCBI lineage: Eukaryota > Metazoa > Chordata > Lepidosauria > Squamata > Elapidae > Naja > Naja naja. The sequence goes on from CM019149.1 coordinate 49,899,338, forward strand.
TTGTACCTATCCTCAGTTTGCAGTTTGCAGTTCCTATAAGCACCACACATTACCTTGCACATTGTTGTAAACAGTTCTATGCAACTATTAAGAAGTTTCAATTTCTATACTATTTTTCTTCTTTCTCCATGCCTAGATCCAACTGTAAACTGTCAGAATGAAGCCATCTTCTTTCATTGGCCAAAAATAAGTTATTATCAGCATTTCTGGTAGTAGGTGGCATACCAGCAGATGGACTGGATTCTCTTCACATTCACATAGTGTGTTGTTTTCCACTAAAAGCCTCCACTTGAACATATTGGTTTTACACTTAGGCACCCAAACTCTCAACCTATACAGGGTCTTCCAAGTAGTATAAGGAAGGTCAGATGTTTCAGCCATATTCTTCTTTAATGATATTCCTTGCTTGATGTTCTCCTTCCTCCATCTTTTAATTTAATTTTGTTCTTGTGTACCCTCAAAAGTGTTTATTCTGGACATAAAGCTGTTCCTAGATCTGAATTGGTGGGCTTGGGGCAGTGGTGGTATTCAATTTTTTTTACTACCGGTTCTGTGGGCATGGCTTGGTGGGCGTGGCAGGGGAAAGATACAGTCAGAGGTGGTATTTGCCAGTTCTCCGACCTACTCAAAATTTCCGCTACCAGTTCTCCAGAACTGGTCAGAACCTGCTGAATGCTACCTTGGGGCATATGTCCCACTCAATACTGCTTGGGGCATATGTCCAATGGTGGGATTCAGTCAATTTGCACTGGTTCAGTAGAACCAGTAGCTAAATTTTTGTGGAGTTCGGCGAACCAGCTGAGTAGCCTTCTTCCACCCCCACCACCCCTGGCCACCAGCCACCTCCAAATTGCATCAGTAAAGGGGGTGTTGACTAAGTGAGAGGGGAGAAGAGGCAAGAGGAGCCCCATGTCACTCCACGCACCCTAATGAAAGGCAATGGCAGCCCGGTGCTTCCCTTCCCCAACCAAGGTATGGAGGAAGCTAACTGTCAGCTGCACTCCCAGTCACCCACTGCATATGTCCTTTCAGAGGATGTTGAGAATCATTCTCTTGCTTAATTCTTTCAACAGCTGCTACTACTTCTCTCCTGAACTTGGGTGGGGCAATGCCCAGCGAGAGGATATATTTTCTCAATTGGTGTAGATTTGAGACATCCTGTCACTAAGTATATTGCTTCATTGGTGGCAATATCAACTTGTTTTGCATGTGCAGATACGCCCCCACACTGGAGCAGCAGACTCTGCTGTAGAGATGCTCAAGGTTCCTCAAGCTGACTTTAGCCTTAGTGTTCAGGCAGTGTTGTTTGAATGAGAGTATCCTGTGTCACACTGAGATAGTTCGGTGTTGGACAGTGCTGTAGTCAGTTCCCTTGTCACACAATACATGTAGTCCTCAACTTATGACCACAATTGAGGCCAAAATTTATATTGCTAAGTAAAAAATTTGTTAAGTAAGTTTTGCCCCATTTTATGACTTTTCTCATCACATTTGTTAAGCAAATCACTACAATTCTTAAATTAGTAACACGGTTGTTAAGTGAACCCGTCTTCTCCATTGACTTTGCTAGTCAGAAGTTCACAAAAAGGAGGGTGTCACATGACTTCAGGACTCTGCAACTGTCATAAATGTGAATCAATTGTCAAGTGTTTGAATTTTGACCACGCGAACATGGGGATACTGCAACGGTGATAAATGTGAAAAACGATCATAAGTCACTTTTTTCAGTGCCATTGTAACTTTGAATGCTCATTAAATGAACTGTTGTAAATCAAGGACTACCTGTATCTAATTCTTCCCCTGCATCTCAATTTTGGAGCTGGAAAACACATAATTGGATCTTGTGTGGGTTGGCTTTAAATGGTTGATGATGCAATATTGTTCTGATTCTTCAGGTGCTACCATAGGTTTCCAAGCTACCTCATCAAAAGTTGATCCTAGTGTGGCCATTGCTGTATCTTCTTCATTGTGGTTGTTGGGGACTGGTTGATTGTTCATACATACTGGATGTACTATTAAAGAGTCACTTGCTATCTTGGGGGAGGGGGAGGCAGAGGAACCACACACATTTTTAAAAAATAGTATAACCCACAGTGTACTATTGTGGTAAGAAGCAAGGATCTGTCATAAGAGATTTCTCTGTAGAGGTGGGATTTTAATTTCTAGCCTCCCATTAAAAATGGCAGAGGGCTGTTTATAGAGCTTTTCATTGCTTTGTATAAAATGACTACCTTTTTGTGGAGTATTTTGTTTTCTTTCATTTCTAAGTGTTTTATCAACAGGGAAAAGCTTGGCAATTTTAATCAATCACAAGAAAATCTATCTTTTTGACCAAATCAGGAGTGGTACATCCAAAATGGAGTGGTACAAAATACACAGTGAGGATCAATATAACCAAGGATCAATATAACCAATATAACCAAAGTTGGTTTATATTCCAAATTGGCCCAAGTTTCTTCAATGCTCAAGTTCTTTTGCAACTTTTTCAGTTCCAGAGCAAAGCAAGATGATGATACCATACTGTAAAAAATATTTTCATCCTAAGGTAGTCTGTGTCAAGTGTCATGATTTCAGAAAGTGGACACAAATCTTCATGGCAATATCTAAGCATTCCACAGCAGGGTCAATGGTCCCCAAATTAAGGCTGTTAGATTCAAGAGCAATAAGCAATGAAAAGGCACCATGTAGGCTTGAAATGATGTATCCCTGTTGCAGTAGTATCAGTGCTGATCTTGCATTTAAAAACAGATTGATATTTATCCAGGAGGCAATACTTGTAATTTTGTGACTAGAGCATTTTCTATTAAATTTGATAAGAGGGAAAAGATTGGATCTTGGTCAGAGACCTGAGAATTCATCTCATAGCAGGGGAGAGTCACCTGAGAGCAAAGAGAGAAAACAATTGTAAATTTAATGACACTCAAAGTAGACGGCTATAGCTTGCACATAGCTGTTGAGACTAAGTGCCATCAGTTGCCTTATTGAAATTCAACACAACTTACCTAGGTTAAAAGCAAACTGATATGGTATGCTTCATACTTGGCAACAATTTATATGAATATAAACTAGGGTTTTTCCTCACATTTCTTTAATTAGTTTTTTTAATCCCACCTTTATTATTTCTATAAATAACTCAAGGTGGCAGACATACCTAATACTCCTTCCTCCTTTTTTCCCTACTACAACAACCCTATTAGGTGAGGTGGGCTAAGAGAAAGTGACTGGTTCAAAGTCACCCAGCTGGCTTTTGTGCCTAAGGTGGGACTAGAACTCATAGTCTCCTGGGTTATAGTTTGGTACCTTAACTACTAGATTATTTTGGTTGCTGTTGCTGTTAAATATTAATTCTTTACACATAGGTAGTTGCTTCTAATTTCTGCTTCAGTAAAAGCTATTATAGGGCTATTCTTTCTCAGTAACCATAGATTTGATAAGTTAACAGAAATTTGCAGACTGAATTCTGGGAGTTGAAGTCCATACATCTTAAAGTTACACAGTTTGTAAAAGGAGGATGTAGACTAACAAGGCAAATAATTTATGGGTAACAAGAAAGCTTTTAGATGTAAATGTAGCCCAGATTATCCTCTGACTGAAATGAAACTTTCAGCAATGTAATACTAACAAAACACAAAACAAAACACTATCCCACCATTGACTAACTACCTCAAAGCAGTGTTTTCATCAAACTAGCATTCCTTACAGATGTTGAAAAAAATCATTCCCATTAATCTAGCTAATTATTTTTATAACCATCATCATGTATAGCAATCATGACAACCTTTTGTGGCAGTTAATTTATTCAAGTAATTATGAATTGTGATAGAGATGTGTCAATTGGTAATTAGCTTGGGGATAACTAAAGAATATTGCACATGTATAGACAGAAAGATCACAACATTTGCATTTTTCCTCAAAATTCTAGAAATGTGTTCTCAGTAGAAAGTCATCAGAATTCTGATTACTTGAACTGTAGATGCAGTTTTAATTTTAAGGAATAGCTTCATCATGAATTTAAGACATGGGTCACTCTTAGTATCACATAGCTGGATTATTACATACTTCAAGCAGGGGTTCAGACAGAAATCCCACCTTGTTTCTCAGTCTATTCCCTCATTTCATGTAAATCAATTTTTAATTGCTAGGTAATACACTCAGGAGTTTAAATATTAGAATGGATGAATGGAAATATTGCTCTGTAGCTGAGGCAAAAGAATAATGTAAGATCAGGTTTTCCGAACTGAAGTTCAAGAAGATGTGCAAAGGAGAAAGCTCAGAGAATGCCCACAGGAAAATTTTACTTTTGCTAAAGAAAACTTCCCTAAAACAGGTCTAAAGATCTTGTGGAAGGATTGATTAGTAACAGACAGTAGTCCCATTATTATGGAGGGAAATTAAATACTTCCTATATGTACAAATTAGAAGACAATAGAGCAGGTGCTATAGTGTCCAATATATATGTTAAGTTTGCATGAAGAGACAGACGCGGAGTGCTTCAAGCTCTTAGTTTATTAGGGACTACAGCTCAGAATGGACCCAATTTGGCTGGGCTGCGGCTGCTACTTATAGCCAGCAGCCACAGTTGCCAGCCAATCAGAGTGCAGGGTTTTCCCACACTTTTTAAACCAATCATTTCCAACATTTTACAAGAACAGTTCAAACTAAACCAATGACTTCAAACCTACATACATAACAATATACAAGAGATTAGTGCTTTGTAGAATAGCAATGAAGGCCTTGGAAAAGAGATTCAGATGTTGGGATTTGTCCTACCTGCAAATGTCAGAATTATACAAACAAAGTTTGTGACACTTCTTGAAAACCAAAGTTGGACATTGAAGAAGCGGGACAGATAGACAATTGACACTTTTGACTACAATGTCATTGATAGCCCTAAAAAAACAACTACATGAATCATAGAACAAATCAATTCAGAATTCTTACTCAAAACACAAATGACCAGATTCAAATTGTTATACTTCAAATACATTATGTGAAGATCTAACTTTCTGGAGAAGTCTACAATGCTGACAAAGATAGAAGGAAACAGAAGGTAATGAGCAGCAACAACATTGTGGATAGAGACGATTACAATAGCAACAAGAACAACACTGGAAAGTCTAGGGGATCTGGTTGGAAACCAACTATTCTAGAGAAAATTTTACATGGCCACTAAGGGTTGACACTTGATGGTATGTAACAAAAGCAAACACAAAATAAATCAGTTAAATACTGACAAGATGATAGATAGATAGATAGATAGATAGATAGATAGATAGATAGATAGAGATAGAGATAGATAGATAGATAGATAGATAGATAGATAGATAGATAGATAGATAGGTGATAGGTGATAGATAGATAGATAGATAGATAGATAGATAGATAGATAGATAGATGATAGATAGATAGAATTCTTTATTGGCCAAGTGTGATTGGACACACAAGGAATTTGTCTTGGTGCAGATGCTTTTAGTGCACATAAAAGAAAAGATACATTCATCAAGAGTCAAGAATCATCAGGTACAACACTTAATAATAGTCATAGGGTACAATAAGCCATCAATCATACTAGGAAACAATCAATATAAATTGTAAAGATACAAGCGACAAAGTTACAGTCATACAGTCACAAGTGGGAGGGAATGCGCTATAAGGAGTAATGAGAAGATTAATAGTAATGCAGACTTTGTAAATAGTTGAACAATGTTGAAGGAATTATTTGTTTAACAGAGTGATGTTGTTTGGGAAAAACTGTCCTTGTGTCTAGTTGTACTGGGGTACCGTGCTCTATAAGATTGTTTTGAGGGTAGGTGTTGAAACAGTTTATGTCCGGGATGTGAGGGGTCTGTAAATATTTTCACAGCCCTTTTTTTGACTTGTGCAGTATACAGGTCCTCGACTGAAGGCAGGCTGGCAGTCCTAATTACTCTCTGGAGTCTGTGTCTGTCTTGTTGGGTTGCAGAACCAAACCAGACAGTTATAGATGTGCAGATGACAGACTCAATAATTCCTCTGTAAAATTGTATCAGCAGCTCCATGGGCAGTTTGAGCTTTCTGAGTTGGTGCAGAAAGAACATTCTTTGTTGTGCTTTTTTGATGATGTTTTTGATGTTAGGTGTCCATTTTGGGTCTTGTGGTATGATAGAACCTAGAAATTTGAAGGTCTCTACTGTTGATACTGTTGCCTAGTATTGTAAGAGTGGTAGTACGGGAGGGTTTCTCCTAAAGTCTGCCACCATTTCTACAGTTTTGACTGTGTTCAGTTCCAGATTGTTCCACTTACATCACAAGGCAAGTTGTACAACCTCCTGTCTGTATGCAGATTCATTGTTGTCTCGAATGAGACCAATCACTGTTGTATCATCTGCAAACTTCAGTATTTTAATAGATGGATCATTTGAGATGCAGTCATTGGTACATAGGGAGAAGAGAAGTGGAGAAAGCACACAGCCTTGGCAGGGGGGGCTGTGCTAATTGTACAGGTATCAGATGTGATTCTGCCCAGCTTCATCTGCTGCTTCCTGTCTGTTAGGAAGCTTATGATCCACTTACAAGTGGAGGTACCGCTAGCTGGATTAGTTTAGTTAGAAGAATGTCTGGAATGATGGTATTGAATGTTGAACTTAAGTCTACAAAGAGGCCCCTTGTGTAGGTATTTGGAGATTCAAGGTGTTGTAGGATGTAGTGCAGAGCCATATTAACAGCATCATCTGTCGATCTATTTGACTGGTATGCAAACTACATGGGATCTAACAGTGGATCCATGATGGTTTTCAGGTGGGACAGCAGAAGCCTTTCAAAGATTTTCATAACTACAGATGTTAGAGCAACTGGTCTGTAGTCATTCAGTTCCCTGATGGAGGGCTTCTTTGGCACTGGGATGATAGTAGAGTGTTTGAAGCAAGAAGGAACATAGCACAACTCTAGTGATTTATTGAAGAGTTGGGTGAAGATGGGGGCCAATTGGTCAGCACAGACTTTTAAGCTAGAAGGAGCTATCTTATCTGGCCCTGGTGCTTTTCCTGGCTTTTGTGTGTGAAATAGATCAAATAGATCTACATGTCTTATGAATTCATTTTTTTTATTACATTTATATGCCACCCTTCTCCAAAGACTCAGGGCGGCTTACAATTTTTGGGATACAACCCAATGCGCTCAGCAATAGCCTTCATTCCATTGTGTATGCCTGCTTATTACTAAGCGGCATTTTTACAAAGTCAGCTTATTGCCCCCAACAATCTTGGGTCCTCAATTTACCTACCCCGAGAGAATGGAAGGCTGAGTCAACCTTGAGCCTGGTGGGATTTGAGCCTGCAGTAATTGCAGGCAGCTGGAACTTAAGTGCTAGGCATTTAACAGCCTGCACCACCAAGGCTCTTGACATTGATATTGAGTTGGCATCTCCCAAACTGCTGATGGAATTTTCAAGATGGTTTTGATAAGTGGTTTATGATAAGCATCTTCAGCCATAGAATCATAGTAAGGTAGGGCTGCAAGGGACCTTGGAGGTCATCTAATCCAACTTCTTGCAGGAGTCCTTATACTATCCCAGACAAATGGTTGCCCACTCTTGTCTTGAAAACCTCCAACAATGGAACACCCACAACTCCAAGAGAAAATCTGTTCCATTGATTACGTAGGTTGGATCTCCCTCTGACAGCTTCCATTGCTTCTTATCCTGCCCTCAGGTGCCATGGAGAATAAATCAACCTCTCTTCCCTTCAAGTACAATATTGGAAGACTGCTATCCAAGTAAAGAAACTCACTGCCTAAACTGTGAAATTATTCTTGTATTATTATTTTTTTGTCCAGGTGCTTTTCTTGTGACTTGAGCCAACAGAATAATGGCAACAGCACCCAACAGCATAACCAATAACACATTAAAAACACACAGAGTAAAATACACTCAAATCTGAACAACAGCAACCAAAGTTCTGTTTGCTCATAGAACCTTTTCTAAACAAAATCAGCATTCTGCAAAATATGTTTGTGTTCTAAAACATCTTGTTATTGTTGTTGTTAATCTTTTATTTAAACTTCAAAACTTGTACTTATAACATAAATGATTGATATATTCCATTTTTTATGAAAGTGTTTGCTTTGGAAAGTGGAGTGGGAGAGAGGAAGTGGGGAAAATGAAAAAGTGTTCACATTTAGTTCTTGCTGCTTGAATAAGCCTCCTTGTTAGAAAGAGATCACCTAGAATTTGGCATCCCTACACAGTTATATTAAACAAAGTTATGCCCTGTATGCATTGTAAAACTATTCCTAATTGTAAATGCTTTGTGGCTGAAATCCTGGCATAAATTCACCCAAAACACAGAAACACTGATGTGAGTCATTCTGTCCAAGACTAACTTTTAGTATATGCACTTCTGGGAAAGGACAAATCATTAGGTTAATAACAGAATCATTAGTAAAAGAGAAAGGAAAAAAGAATGAAAGAATGATGAATTGCATCCAGCAATGGACCTTCCTGTCTCTCCAGGCATTTTATCCAAGCAGAGAATAAAAATAAAGACTGTGCATTACACTGTCCCCCCAATTATCCTGCCCTTCTTCTTTCCAACTTAGCTTCTTTTATCTGAAGGACAGGGAGCAGTTACTTGTGTTCTCTTGAATATGAGTATGCTTTACCACTATGCCTTCCCTCTCTCTCTCTTCCTATTTAGTTCTATTTATTCAAATGAATAAATTCATTCATTCATTCATTCATTCATTCATTCATTCAATTTGTATGGCCACCCATCTCAATATGTAACTCTGGGCAGCGAACAACCATCAAATAAATTAAAAACAAGTTTCCATTATAGCACAACAATAACAATATACACTGCAGCCACGAAGAATATTACAATCCATGGTTGTTCACAACCAAGAGACAAAAAAAACCTTCACAAACTCAGAGTTCTGAGCCTGGGCATAAAATCAGGACTTTAGGCCTTATGAAAAACCAGCAGGATCAGGGCCATCCTAATCTCCAGAGGGAGAATGTTCTAGAGGTGGCCACTACCCAGAAAAGGCACACTTCCTGGGTTCCACCAACTGGTATTCTCTGACGAGATCCAAAGTACCTCAAGTAACCCAGTCTCAAGCTATGAAGGGCTTTACAGGTGACAACCAGCATCTTGAACTGTATCTGGAAGCAACTGACAAGTAGTGGCACTACATGTACCAACACCTTTTACTACCCATACAGTTGTATTCTGCACCAGTTGAAGCTTCCAAATGTTCTTCAAGGCCAGTCCCATGTAGAAAATATTGCAGTAATCCAGATGAGAGATCACAAGGGCATGAGTGACAGTAACTATGGCATCCCAGGTCAGGGATGATTATAACCAGTGCACAATCCTAAGCTCTTCCTTTGGAATGAGAGAAGATTGGGGATAGAAGATGCAAGGGAATGTATACAGGACATTGGGGACAGGACTAATAGACATATCTTTCTGGAAGTGTAAGTGCCAAACAAGTTTCACCAGGCTGAAACAGTGGATGGTCAGACAGCATTTCTGTCTCATCACCTGGTCTATATACCTAATTATGGACTTTTCTTAAGACAAGATGCTGTTTTTCAGTATAGAAACAAGAAAGCCCAACCTTTCTTTCTTTTAGTCAAAATGCAGATAGTCTACATCCATATCCACATAGTTCTTCTTTTCCCTCAACCATTTATTATTTTATTTATTATTTATAAAATGTATAGGCTGCTCATCTTACCTCAAGTTTTATATAGCCAAAAAATGCATGTGTACACTCTGATATACTTAAGATATATTGAGGGCTTCACTGTGTACAAAAATGTTGCCTATTATGTAGCTTAACATCTCAAATTTGAAGTAGTTTCAAGATGTTTAGATGAATCATTAACTAAAGTTTAATTAGTTCAAACTTGAGACTGTGTAATTTCACAGGTATAACACTCTGCTGATGTTACAAACACAAGGCTATTTTAGGTCCTCTGCAGAGAAATTTTTTAGGATGCTACTACAGAACATCTGGTAGAGACGAAGTCACAAGGGAATCATGTGTATTCCTTCGAGAACAACTTTTAATTTCTCTATACCCTGCAGCAGTTTTTTTTTAAATTTTGGCTGAAGCAAGTTGACTTTGCTTATGTAACTCCTAAACTATGAATCACATATGTTTCATATTATAAATTGTATTAATACCTACCTATTTCACTCCCAATATCTTTTCCACTAAACTACTTGTTCTCCATGGATTTGATCTCCATGGATTTCCCCAGATGTTAGACTTGTTAGTACACAATTGGCTCTACCTTCATTGTTACCAGCCTTTGGATCTCTTCCAATGATCCATCTAATTCAAATCCAGCTGGGCTTTTTGATCTGTGATGTTTATGGCCCTTTTCATCAAGATTAGAATTCTTGTATAGGTAGTCCTCAACTTACAACAATTTGTTTAGTGACCAATGTGTCACTCATCAAAGTTACAATAGCACTGAAATAAATGACATGACCATTTTTCACACATATAGCTGTTGCAGCATCCCCATGGTCATGTGATCAAAATTGGCAACTGACTCATAGTTATGACAGTTGCAGTGTCCCATGGTCATGTGATCACCTTTTGTGACTGGAATAGTCAGTGGAGTAGAATAGGAACAGGAACAGGAACAGGAACAGGAACAGGAACAGGAACAGGAACAGAATAGAACAGAATAGAATTCTTTATTGGCCAAGTGTGATTGGACACACAAGGAATTTGTCTCCGGTGCATAAGCTCTCAGTGTACATACAAGCAACAAGTGATAAATCATGATCATAATCATAATGTACAATCATCATAAATCATAAGGTTCAGTGATAGTCATAGGATACTAAATAAGCCAACAACATAAATCATAATAGGATACTAAATAAAGGTAATCAACATGCATCTTATCTTCTTCTTCTTCTTCTTCTTAATTGGACTTGTATGCCACCCCCTCTCCGAAGGACTCGGGGTGGCTCACAATTAAAAGACAACAATAAATATTTAAAAAAGAAATTAAACCAAACAAGCCCAATCAATAAAACAATTAAAATAAATTTAAAACCCTCCCCAGGAGGTCAGCCCAGCCCAGCCTGTTCAAACAACCAGGTCTTCAAATCGCGGCAGAAAGAGCAAAGATCAGGAGCCAAACGGAGCTCCAAAGGAAGTTGATTCCACAAGGTGGGGGCCGCAACAGAGTAGGCCCTTCCCTGAGGCACCACCAGCCAACATTGTCTAGCCGACGGCACCCTGAGGAGTCCCCGTCTGTGCGCACGCACAGGGCGATCGGTATTCAATATTGGCAGGAGACGCTCCCTCAAGTACATCATCATGAGATACAAACAACAAAATTACAGTCATAAGAATGTTGGAAGAAATATCCATCCGGTTCAGTTCCAAGTGGGGAGAAAGACACTGGAAACATGGAGGCTGATTGGAAAGATGGTTTATTGATGAACAGGACCACATGGGTTTGAGGTCCTGGGCAGCTGACCACATGAAGTTGAGAGTGAGGGTTATTTTACCCTCTCTTGGGTCTTGCCCTTGAGTTTCCTGCTCCTGTGCAAGAAATATATTCTATTGGTTATTGTAGGGGTCACTGCTAACTTTATAGGCTGTCTGAGTCCCAGGCTTGATTGAAGCTTGCTGGGTGATGCAATGAAGGGGTTTGTTGTGCCATGTGGTGAGATCTGCTGCTAGATGCTATCCTATTATGTCCTGAGGGATCATGTCTTAATCCCATCACCCTAGAGCTGAAGGTCTTTTGTCTTGTAGATAGGCTGGCCCAGTCCTGCTAGGGCTATTAAAAAGGTGAGGGCTGCTTTCCAAGAGCATGTTTCTCCTTTAGGGAAATATAATATTCTGCCTTTTCTAATATTTCCCAAAATATTACATTCTTCTAGGAGACGGGTGGATGCTAACCTTCTACAAGAAGAAAATAGGTAATAGGAAAGATGAAAAGATGAGAAGATAATACAGCCCTACTAGGTAGTTTGACATCCTAGGACATAGACAGTGTTGTGGGAATTACCATAGTTGTTTAGCAGAATTACCATAGTTATTTACAGAGTGATAGCATGGGGGAGGAGGAAGGAACTGTCTTTGTGTCTGGTTGTTTTGGCATTCAGTGTCCTACAGCATCGTCTTGAGGGAAGAAGTTGAAACAGCTTATGTCCAGGATGTAAAGGTCTTTAGATATTTTTCACAGCTCTCTTTCTGGCTTGTACAGTATATTGAACAATTGTGGTAAGAAAAGTCATAAAATGGGGCAAAACTCACATAGCAACATAAATTTTGGGCTCATTTATGGTCGTAAGTCAAGGACTACCTGTATTTGATCTTTTGAGCATTGCCACTATGGAAAAAAAGGCATACGCGAACAAAGGCATTTGCTAATAGATACTTTATTTTAAATTATTTTCAGAGAATTAATTAGGACTCAAACATTCAGCTGTCCCTAATACAGCTACTAACACTGCTGTGCTGCTGAGTCAGCTAAGTCTTCTGAACAGCTACTGTAAGTAAAACAACTCTAATAAGCTTTTTAACCCTGACCTTTTAAAATCAGTGATAAACCTATAGTTTTATTTTCTAAGAAAGGATTCCATTTTTAAGTGATAAAACACTTTTCGACCTTCTTCAGTCTAATGATCCTCGTTACCATTGCTAGATATATGAGTCCATCAGACCATTAGCAGGTATAAACATTTATAGCAGTCATGGTTACATTTGCTTTATGGTCAATAGGAATGAAACGATTTATAAAAAGATTTATGATCATCGGGGAATATCAATAAAATACTTCTCCTAACACTTCGGCAGTATTGAGGAAGCTGCTTCACAATTATTGTAAGACTTGAACAGTCTCATGACTGCAGTGGAGAAGATAAGCTCCACAGGGTAAGTTGTAAAGATCACTTTTGATCAAAACTTACAAATAAAGCTCAACCAGGAAAAATATTTCAAACATTAAAAATGACCATCCTTGTCTCAACAGGATGAAATAGTTGCATTGAACATCATCATGTGTTAGCAAAGGTAACTTCCAATGGCAGTATTCCAGTACTTGAGAGGCTGCCACTAAGAAATGGGGGTCAAATTATACTCCAAAGCATCAGAGGGCAGGACAAGAAACAATGGATGAAAACTAATCAAGGAGCAAAGCAACCTGGAATTAAGGAGAAACTTCCTAACAGTGAGAACAATTAACCAGGGGAACAGCCTGACTCCAGAAATCATGGGCTCTCCATCACTGGATGTTTTCAAGAAGAGACTGGACAGTCACTTGTCTGAGATGGTATAGTTTCTCCTGCTTGAGCAGGGGGCTGGACTAGAAGACCTCCAAGGTTCCTTCCACCTCTATTCTATTCTAGTTCTAATTCAATGGTCAGTGTTTCTTTTTGCTCTAAAAAGCACATTTTTGTTTTTATTTAATTCTTTTATTTAAATTTCTAAGTCACCCATCTCATTGGCATAGTGACTCTGTGTGACTAAATAATGTAATAAAAAGTTAAAGAAGTACTAGAAAATAAAATGAAAATTGTGTAGAAAAGCTAAAACCTGAGATGATGAGAAGCCTGGGAGGCAGAGTCTTCTTTACCTGGCCAGCTACCCTCAACAAAGTAGGGCCCTGTCAGAGCCCTGAGCCAAGTGGCAGAGCCATGTTTTAAGGCCCTTCAGAAGAGCAGGAGTGTTAAGTTTGCATGAAGAGACAGACGCGGAGTGCTTCAAACGCTTTGTTTATCAGTGACTACAGCTCAGAACAAACCCAACTTTGGCTGGGCTGCGGCTGCTACTTATAGCCAGCAGCCGCAGTTGCCAGCCAATCAGAGTGCAGGGTTTTCCCGCACTTTTTAAACCAATCATTTCTTACATTTTGCAAGAACAGTTCAAACTAAACCAATGACTTTAAACCTGCATACATAACAAGGAGTGTGGGGAAAGACCTCATCTCTAACAGGAGAATATTTCAAAAGGCAGGGGCTACAGGAGAGAAAGCTTTTTTCCTGGATCCCAGTGGCCAAAATTCTTTGGCAGATGGGATCCAAAGTAGGCCCTTTTGCTGAAACAAATGGGGTTAGCTACTCCTAAAAGGATGAGACCAGAGGTGGTATTCAGCAGGTTCTGACCAGTTCTGGAGAACCGGTAGCAGAAATTTTGAGTAGTTCGGAGACCTGGCAAATAACATGTCTGACTGGCCCCGCCCCCATCTATTCTCTGCCTCCCAAGTCCCAGCTGATTGGCTGGGTCTTCTTTTGTTGTCCTGCACAGGAGAACAGAGCTGGAAAGCAGGTTAGTGGAGTAACCTTCCCCTGCCACACCCAACAAGCCACGCCTACAGAACCAGTACTAAAAAATTTTGAATCCCACCACTGGATGAGACAGTTCTTCAGATAGTTAAAGGCCACCACAAAATGAGCAGGAATTAAAAATGTGAACCACAGAAATATGGACCCACACAGTGGCCTTGTTCAACATAGTAGTCATTCCTAATCTTAAAAAAAGAAGGAAGAACTGAGGAGGAGTTCATATATATCTCTCCCATCCTTAAGTTGGACTGGCAATTTCTATTAAAATTATTATTATTAATAATAATATATTAATAATATTATTATAGGACCTTATTTTATTTTTGAAACAATACTATATAATCCTGGGAAGGCACAGTAATTCAGTGGTTAAGACACTAGGCTTGTCGGCTAGAAAGCCAGCAGCCCAGGTTCGAGACCTATGCTCCATGCAGTGGGGTGAGCTCCCATCTTCACCCCAGCTCCTGTCAACTAGCATTTCAAAGCATGTAAATCTGAGTAGATAAATATGTATTATGTACCACTTCTGTGGGAAGGTAACAGCACTCCATGACATTATGCTGTCCACATGACTGTGGAAATGTCTTCAGACAGCGCTGGCTCAATGGCCTTGAAACGGAGATGTGCGCCGCCCCCTATAGTCAGCCATAACTACTGGAGTTAAATCTGCAAGGACTCTTTTACCTTATCTACTATGTAATTCTAAGTGCCATATATGTTTATGTGGACATGGTGGAGGAAGAGGAGAACAGTACCTGATCTTCTTTGCATTGTGTGGAGGAGACTTTTCAGCATCCCTGTCTTGTAATAAACTTGATACATGGGAAGGTTTCTTGAAATCCACAAGCCCATGCAGAATTCTGCACAAATATAGGAGAGCAGACTTCTTATATAAAGCTTGGTTAAAGGAGGGAGAGAATAAAATAAAGGAAGTCTTCTGTCCAATTTCATAGCGCAATCAAATTAGGAATGTAATTCTACCTGGGTTTTTACTTTCAATTTTAGATAATGCTAATTCAGGATCCTGCACTTCTGATCTCACTTTGTAAAAGCTCTGCAAGCTGACCATTTATTCATTACTTTAACAGGAAGTTCCTAATCTTGGCTCTTATATTCCACGTTGTGAGATCATTTAAGGAATAGTATTATCTGTCTGTGGAGAAACACGTTCCTTATAGCCGTGTGTTGCAAGGTTTATGTTCCGAAAGATGCCTTCTTTTATTGTTCTGTTCTGCAGTTCCTCCTTGAATCAAAGCATGGGTAGATCCTGCAACTGATGAAAAATACTTCCCAGAAAGACAACAAAAGAACATGCTTCCACTTTCTTTTTCCTCTTCAGGTCTCTTCCCAATTCATATTTTTGTCTATTGAAAAACACAACAATGCCATTTGGAGGCTAGCCAGGTGTGTATCTGGGCACACACATTGTAAGGAGAAATCTTTTGAAACCCAGCCAGATAGGAAAGAAAGAAAGTGTAATTGAATGAGAACTTGACCATATGAAGTCTGTGGAAACCTGGACAGATAAATAAGGGATTTTTTTTCATTGACATGATCACAGTGGATCTGGCCTCTACCCTTCCCTTCCCTCATCCCTGAATTCAGAAGGATGGAGAAATCTGAGCAGTAGTAAGGGTCAGCTGAAGAAGTGGTGATGCAAGTTTCAATGCAAAAATAATTATTAAATCTTTCCTCCACCACTGTAAGGGCTTGATCATGGATAAAATTGAAATTAATATGATTTATTTTAATTGCTTAAATACCTCACTGTTGAATTCTGATATATCTGCCCCAGAATGTGATATTCATATAAATATGTCATAGCAGAAAAGAGTTGAGTTTACTCATTACAGTAGCATCAAACCTAAGAAAAGAGGAAAAGCTTCAGTTTGGTATATGAGCTCCTCCCTATCTTTTAAAGGTCTTTAGTGTGTTGTGAATGAGGGACGTGGTGACTCAGTGGCTAAGACACTGAGGTTGTCGATCAGAAAGGTTGGCAGTTCAGCGATTCGAATCCCTAGCACCGCATAACGGAGGGAGCTCCTGTTACTTGTCCCAGCTTCTGCCAACCTAGCGGTTTGAAAGCATGTAAAAATGCAAGTAGTAAAATAGGGACCACCTTGGTTGGAAAGTAACAGCATTCCATGCGTCTTTGACATTTAGTCATGCTGGCCACATGACCACAGAGATGTCTTTGGACAGGGCTGGAAATGAGCACCGCCCCCTAGAGCCGGAAACGACTAGCACGTATGTGCAAGTGGAACCTTTACCTTTACCTTACTAGTGGGTTGTGACCAACATTCTGATTAGAACATGATCACCTATTTAGTCAAACAGCAGGAGCAATCCCACAAGAGGATCACTATGTTGCAGAATATCCCCAAATTCCTTGGGTAAGGGAAAATACAGGGGGGTGGGGATTACTGAAAGAGCACGTGGAGGGTTCAGCACTACTTCTTATTTGCATTTCTCATTTGCTAAGGCCTTCCCAAGAAGTAACCATCTCGACTAGAGGAGGAATGGGCAGGAGAATAGGATAAAAAGATTTCCCACCGTTTCCTAACTTTCTACCGCAAACATTTACTGTTAAGCTTTACATTTGTCTCTCAGCTCATCCAAACTGGGACTCATCTCTTCTGAGAGGAAAGGAGGGAGTCCCTTGATCTGCATAACAGTGAGAGAAGGAGCAGCAGATGTTGAAGTAAAATGCAGACATCCCTGCCGAGCATTGCCAAGGATGGGAGTTTATATAATGTGTAAACAACCACCTGCTGCTAATGAGAAATTGCTCCCCCAGCCACCTGATTAAGGCAGGCTGAATGTCAGAGAAAAGCTTGATTGGTAATTTCATCAAGACTTCTGAACCAAACATTTATCTAGAAGCAGAACAGTAGGATGCACTAGGGAGGGCATCTCCCCGCTTCCTCATTTAAACTTAGATTGCCAGAGTGATATTTCACAGACAAAAATGGAAAAGGGATATAAGGTTGGATATAAACATAACTAGTTGTGCAATAGTGTAGTAAAATGCACATGTGTGTAACTCATATGGATTATTAATATGAACAAAAAAACAGAACCAGGGATAAGAAAAAATACAATTTATTTATTTATTTGTTTTGACTTGTTTTGACTTGTATGCCGCCACTCTCCAGAAAGGACTCGGGGCGGCTCACAGATAAAAACACAGAACAACAAATTAGTTAAAAAGAAATTAAACTAAACAAGCCAAAATACAAGTATAAAACTGAATTAAAATCGAATTTAAAACCCACCCTCTCCCCTAGGAGATCAGTCCAGCCCAGCCTGTAAAAACAACCAGGTTTTTAGATCGCACTGGAAAGAGGAGAGATCGGGAGCCAGCCGGAGCTCAACAGGTAGCTGATTCCATAAGGCGGGGGCCGATACAGAATAGGCCCTTCCCGGTCACCGCAGCCGACATTGTCATGGGATGGCAACCAGGAGTCCCAACCTATGTGCTCGCACAGGGTGACCGGTATTTGATATTGGCAGGAGACGTTCCCGCAAGTACCCCGGACCCATGCCATGAAGGACTTTGAATGTTAATGTCAAAACCTTGAATCACACCCGGAGGGCAACTGGTAACCAATGCAGCTCGCGCAGGAGGGGTGTAACATGGGAGTATCGGAGACTCCCATCACAACCAGCGTGGCCATTCTGCACCAGCTGGAGCCTCCGGATGGTATGCAAGGGCAGTCCTACATAGACAGCGTTGCAGTAGTCGAGTTGGGATGTAACAAGTGCATGAGTGACCGTGCGAAGGGCATCTCGATCCAGGTAAGGGCGGAGCTGGCGAACCAGCCGAACCTGGGCAAAGGCCCCCCTGGCCACGGCTCCCACCTGCTCCTCCAAACTGAGCCGTGAGTCCAGGAGAACCCCAGGTTCCGCACCCTATCCACAGGGGTAACACCTCTCCCCTATGGCCAAAGGTGGAATATACTCACTGGAGCGAGATGCCTGTGCGCACAGCCACTCAGTCTTGGCCGGATTGAGCTGTAGTCTGTTCCTGTCCATCCAGATCCATACCGCATCCAAACAACGGGACATCACAGAGAGGGCATCACTGATTTGGTTTGGGGTGGAGATGTATAACTGGGTATCATCAGCATACTGATGATACCTCACCCCAAAACCTCGGATGATCTCGCCCAGCGGCTTCATATAGATGTTGAACAGGAGGGGCGAGAGGACCGACCCCTGCAGGACCCCTTGGGGCTGACCTCTGCCCCCCTCCCAACACCGATTGCGAACACCCGAGAGGTAGGAGGAGAACCACTGCAGAACAGTGCCCCCACTCCCAACCCCTCAAGGCACCGCAATAAGATACCATGGTCGATGGTATCGAAAGCCGCCGAGAGATCTAATAGGACCAGGACAGAGGAAAAGCCTCTGTCCCGCCCTCAGAGATCATCCACCAGTGCGACCAATGCCGTCTCTGTACTGAACCGGGCGGAAGCCCGATTGATAGGGATCTAGATAGTCCGCTTCATCCAGGAAAAGTGGAAACTGTTGAGCCACCACACTCTCAACAACCTTTGCTAAAAACGAAGGTTGGAGACCGGACGAAAGTTGTTTAATACGGCTGGGTCCAGGGCAGGCTTCTTCAGGAGGGGTCTCACCACTGCCTCTTTCAAGGCGGTGGGGAAAGAGCCCTCCTTAGAAGCATTGACAACTGCCGGAGCCAGCCGCACGTGACCTCCCTGGCGGCATACACCATCCAGGAAGGGCACGGGTCCAATAAACATGTGGTGGAACTCAAGCGTCGCATAATCCTGTCCACTTCATCCTCGGAAACAGGATCAAACTCAGCCCAGATGATATCGGCCGGACTTCTTGTCCCTCCCTCCTCAGACCACTGCAAGTTAGAGTCTAACCCCTCCCGAATCCGGCGATCTTATCCAGCAGATACTGACCAAATTCCTCAGCTCTACCCTGCATAGGATCCAACCCCGTCTCCCAATGTAAGAGGGAGCGGGTGACCCTAAACAGGGCAGCTGGGCGGTCGTCTGAGGACGCTATGAGAGCGGAGAGGTATGACCTCTTCGCCACCCCAAAGCCACCAGGTAAGTCCTAATATAGGCTCTTAGCTGGGCTCGGTTGGATTGGAGGGGTCGATCTCACCTGCTCTCTAACCCCTCCTATGCCGCTTCATCTCCCTGAGCTCCTCTGTGAACCAAGGAGCCATCTGGGATCTGCGGCAGTGAGGGGACGCAAGGGGACAACTCGGTGAGGGCCTCAGTGGCGCCTGTTGCCAAGTGGCCACCAGTACCTCGGCCGAGCTGTGGATAAGGGAGGCGGGCAAAACCCCAGTTCCGTCTGGAACCTTTCAGGGTCCATCAGACGTCTGGGGTGGAACCATCTCAGTGGCTCCTCATCCCAATGGTGTGGGGCCACTTGTTGGAAGACCAGCCGCAGGAGATAGTGATCTGACCATGCTATGGGTTGGACATTCACGATGCCCACCCCCAGATCACTACGCCAACGTTCCGAGACAAAAACAAGGTCGAGCGTGTTGCCCCTCATGTGTGGGGGCCTGTATTATTTGGGTCAGGTCCATAGCTGCCATGGAAGCCATGAACTCCTGGGCCAATCCCGACGTCCCCAGGGAGGGCAGGTTGAAGTCACCCAAAACCAAAAGGCTTGGGAACTCCACCGCCACTCCCGAGAGGGCATCGAGCAGCCCAGGCAGGGCCGTTGCCACATAGTTGGGGGATAGGTATATAAGCAACAGGCCCAACTGACCACCAGGCCCCAACCTCAAGAGGAGGGCCTCACACCTGCCTATCTGTGGAACGGTGACCTCCCTTGGAATCAGGGTCTCCCGAATAACAACAGCGACCCCCCACCCCTCCCCTGAGCTCACGGCCGGTGCAAAATCTGAAAACCTGGGGGGCACTCCACCCTCCGGCCCCAACCAGGTCTCAGTGATACAGGCCAGATCCGCAGCCTTTTCCCTGATCAATTCACCAAGGAGGGGAGCCTTATTAACCATGGACCTGGCATTAAAATACACCAACCTGAGCCCAGGGTCTCCGAGTCCCGTATCCCCAGGGGAGTGGGCAGAGGCATGGGAGTCGGAGCACGCCACAGCTCTTAGATAGCGACGGCGCTCCCTTCACGTGATATGACTCCCGCCTCTCCATCCCCTGCCAAGTCCGATCGCCCTGGGGATCGGCATCCCCGCCTCAGCCGCCAGAGTCTAATGGGGCCCCCCTTCCCCCCCTCCACAGCGCAATCCCCAGTTGGGCTGGACTGAGTTCCTTCCTTTCTGGGCAAAAATTGATCATCCCATGCCCAGACGGACAACCCTCCCCTTCCCTAACCCTTTAAGATAGCGAAGCAAAAAATTTAAAAGTTTCCCTTTGCCCAATTTAAAATTACCCCCCTTGGTCGCACAATGCCACCTCTCGAGATCTAACAATCCGTCATAAAGGTAAGCTCTTGACACCCCCACGGGCCATACTAGAGACAAGGGAACAGTCCTGTAGGCCCGCAGCTCCATAGGTGAATAAGCCAAAATCATGATAAAATTAAAACACAGAAGATAGGGAAGATAAAACGACAAATAATTGATGTTAAAACATATTAGAATTAAGAAGTCGTTATCATCGTCTCCAGTCCTTGCAACCAGCACCTACAGTTATCATATTGTGACCCCCGAAGGCTCTCTCACCATCCCTCGGGGGCCAGATGAAAATATGGTCCAACCACCACTCTCCCACCATGGCGGTTCTCACGGGCTGGAACAATGGAGCAGCCTGCTGTTCTCTCACAACAGCAGGCCAGAAAATAGTCAAGGACAATGGTCGGTGACAACAGAGAAGGGAATTCGGATTAGAGCAGCAATAAATATCAAAGGTCTTTAAAGTGCAGAAGATAAAGTGCAAAGTCAGAGTTTAGAGATGTACAAATAGCAGAATCAGGAGATGTCCATGGAATAGGTGGAATTATTGGTTGAGGAGAACAGGCAAAGCAGAAGCCGAGAGGACCACCAGCAAGAACCAAACTAGGTCCTGCTGCCCACACAACCTCCAATGAAGGGGCTGAGAGACTCCCAGGGAGGATCAAAATCCACCCCCCAGAGCTCTCAGCCAGTCCAGGCAGCGACTCCCAGGCAGCAGTAGATGAAGGCCTAAGGCCCAGGGCTCCGACCTCCACAGGGGCTCCTCCTCCGATGACTAAAAACTCCTTCAGCCCCTGCCTGGTCATCACCGGTCGCCAGGCCAAAGCGCTGCCTTCCAGAGCCGCTGCCCTGATCTTCGTTCTCTCCACTGTTAGTCCTGCCTTCAAAGATGTTAAATACCTTCTTAGCCACCTTATCCTTGCCCCGGCCCCCACAGCCGTCCTTCTTCGTGAGGCTCTCACCCTCACAAGCAGCAACGGAGCTCTCACCTCCATCGCCATTGCCACTAGCTCCAAGCTGTCTTCAAAGATGTTAAATGCCTTCTCAGCCACCTTATCCTTGCCTCAGCCCCCACAGCCATCCATCCTTCTTAGTGAGGCTCTCACCCTCACAAGCAGCAACGAAGCTCTCACCTCTGTCACCACTGCCACTAGCTCCAAGCTGTCTTCCGCTGCCATCTCCAACTGCCGCAGCAGCCGCCGCCCCATCTTCCACCGCTACGCCGCTACGCCGCAGATCACAAGCCGATTGGGTGCCGAGATAAGAACCCGGCAGCTTTACACCCCCGATTGGCACGCGACCATCTCCGACCCCCCGGACAGCCAGGTTCCTAAGGAACAAGTCCAAGGGGTCGGAGGAAGACTGCACCAGCCCCCTTCCCCAGCAGGCCGACAAAAAGCTCCCATTCTTCCGGAGCCTTTCACCCCGGACCACCATCTTCGGGCAAGGTGATTGATTTCCTTGACCCCAGTCCAGATCTATTGGGCTAAAATTTTCAGAACCCCATCCACCTAGGCAAAAAATGAATGTAGCCTAACAGCCTGAGCCTTGGTGGCTCAGGCTGTTAATTGCCTGCACTTAAGATCCAGCTGCCTACAACTGCTGTAGGCTCGAATCCCACCAGGCTCAAGGTTGACTCAGCCTTCCATCCTCTCGAGGTAGGTAAATTGAGGACCCAAGATTGTTGCGGGCAATTAGCTGACTTTGTAAAAATGCTGCTTAGTAATAAGCAGGCATATGCAATGGAATGAAGGCTATTGCTGAGCACACTGGGTTGTATCCCAAAAATTGTAAGCCGCCCTGAGTCTTCAGAGAAGGGCGGCATATAAATGTAATTTTTTAAAAAAACATGTCTGAGCAGGACCAGATTGAGTTGAATAAAGGATTGAGAATCTCAGTTAAGGACCTTATCCTTAATTACCATGATGGTTTGAGTCCTTTCAATTCAAAATTATAAATGGCTTCCATATTGGGACAGGTATCCAAAGATTGCACTTCCTAGAACATATATAGAATCCCAGTTCCTCAATCCACCATTTTGATGGATGGGGTATTCTTCTGTAAATCACAATACTTGCATTCTTAAAGTTGGTGACTTCTTTTCTGGATTTTGTGCTGAAATTCAGAATGAGTGTAATGGTGTTTGCATGGCAAAGCCATTCTGCTGACCAGGCCCTGAGAAAGTTAGGCCTTCCGCTAATGTTCTAAAGCAGGGGTGTCAAACTTGTGGCTGTGATGACCCAGAGTGGGATACAAAAACAACACAGGCACAAAAACAGGTGAAGTCCCTTTAATTCCTTCAACTTGGCTTCAAAGCTCCAAATATCCTTGACTGGAGACAAAAAACTCCCCCACAAACAGTTGCAAAAAGGAGGAAATGCCATTTAAACTAAAAATACCTATAAATTATAACTAGAAAAAACAACACAAACCACACTGAAGCAATTAAGGGAACCAGGCAAGATAAGGGCTTGAAGATGTCCACAGATATCGGAATACACACTGGGAAGGACACCAAACTCAGGTAAGAATGGACAGACTAGAAATATTTTCATGCTTTGTTTCCAGCACTGGCTCATGCACAGTCCGTCCTTTTAAATAGTTCTCACAGCTAAAGCCCATGAAGGCGATCAAGGCCCTTTCCTCCCCCGTAGACCATGCCATTCATGTTTCTCCCTTATCCTCTCCTCCCTGCATGCCCTAGGATGGAGAGGGGATGGGCCTGGGTCCTCCTCTGACTGCCCAGCCAGCTTGTGCCCTTCCCCAGCCTCCTCCATAACCTCCAGAGCCACACTTCCACTCCCTGTCAGCTGTTCCTCCTCTCCCTCAGAGTCAGTCTCCAACAAGGGCATGACAGTGGCCCACAGGCTGGATGCATCACGTGCTGGCCCAGGCCACACCCGGTTTAGTGAAGGGGGGAAAATCCCGATAAGTCACATGATGATGCCGTGACAATGTGAGTTTGACACCCTTGTTCTATAACATTTCCCAATCCATTGCAATTTCAACAGTTGGAAAAAAGGGAAAATAAAAGTACTTGCTTGGTAAATGTGGTGAGACAGCTCTGTAGCATAAAAGGAAAGATCAATATTAGATCACTGTTTTGCAATGAAGCCTCTGCATGCTCCATCTCTTCAGTTTACACAAATACCTTGATACCTAATGCTAGATCTCAAATTCTGTGATTCTACTAGCAATCTGTTTTCAGTATAGAAATGAAAGTCAATTGCATTTCTACTTGGATAAGCTAAGGAGATCAGAAGAAAGTATAAACAATCAGAAAAATGCAATGGGGGTTCTAAATTCCTTGGTTAGAATTAGGCTTTGGGTCTATAAATGAAGGTTTATGATTGAGGGAATAGTGGTATATTGGAAAGAAATAAGGGCTGAGAGACTTATCCACAAAGCCACTTAGGTTTGTCAGGAACAGATACCAATGGAAATCAAAATTCTGCTGAACACAAAGCTTAGTGCATAAAAATTAATCAAGTACTACAATGACTCACTTTATTCATAATACTTAATGGTCATGTAATAGGAGTTTTTATCCAGCAGTTAAAGTTCATAAGTGCAGGTTTTACATGTAGAAAGGTATTATGCTGATGGTTTAATTACACACCTTTTTGCACACCAAAGGAAATGTATTCTACAGCTTTCTTAATTAAAGGACTTTTGAAGGGAAATGAACTTTGCAATAAGCAGCCTATGACTTGGTTTTTATTATATGTTTTTGTTTTGAGTTGAGCAATTCAAAATCTTATTCTAGAAATGTTAAAGCCACAACTGAGCAGCAGAAAGTATTGGGGCTTAGACAGGCCCTGATAGCCATTCTAACTTTTCTTGGTGTTTTTAAATATATATTAAATATAACTTTGATTCCAAACACGGTCAGTTGGATTTCCAATCCATGGCATACATTTAACTTTCTCTCGTTTTATTTCATAAAAGGAATTATGAAGGTGAAGTAAAAATTCTCTGCATGCATCAAATCATACTTTAAAAAAAAAAATCTCTGGTTCAATGGCTTATTATTAACACAAGGCTATGCATACATAGCAATCTCTCCTTCTGCTTTTCTCAACTTTTTCCATTTTTCCATAACACTAAACTAAACATAAAAGTCAGATATTACTAGGAATAGTTCATGTGCATCAAATGGCCACTGGTTTTTCCAAAGTTAACCTCTTGGCTAGACAATTGCTCTGGCATGATTGTATCAGCAACTCCAGACAAAAAATAAATATAGTTTGACCTTGGGTATTATGTCGATGAGAAACCAAGAAACAAAATTTGGAAAGAGCAGCCCAGCCCTCCTATCCTTTGTCAATTGGCCTGGGCCCCCAATGGGGTAACAGCTCAGTGGATCGAGCAACATCAGATCCTACTGGGCCTGCCCCCAATTCCACCCACATGTCCTTGATTTTAATCTTGGGTTTTAATTTTTTTTCATGTTTTCATGGAGATGCATGGATGCTCTCTACACCAAGAGAGAAAAGCTGTAGATGTTAATTCATTCATGTTTTAATGTGGTATAGGGTCTCATGTTTGAAGAAGGGGTTGGGCTAGAACGCTTCTAGGATCCCTTGCAGCTCTATTCTGAATTGAATTGAAATTGAAATTCAAGATATATTTTTATATCTGCAAGCTGCCCAGAGTTACTTTATGGTAAGACAGGTGGCTAATAAACTTTATTAATAAAGAAATAATACACTCATTCTGCTGGATGTTAAAAACATCATTTGTGGACTTAATAATGGCATTATTTTGGATTTTTGTCCATGGAGCAATAAGGTTATGATTGTTTTGTCATAAAGATCACATCTGAATTCTTTGTTAAGCTACAATTTAATGTGATATACCATCTCTGGTCTTGTTTCCTCCTATGTTCTTCAGCATGGCATGAGATGGGGTAAGGAAGCTTTTCCATCTGTGTTATCAGAAACACAAGTTGCCATCTTATTCAACATCTATATGAAGCTACTGGGAGAGTTCATCCAACAGTTTGTCATGGAGCAGGTTCATGATAAAACAACCGCTCTGACTCACAGTTCCTCCTGTGGCTGGAGGTACTTTTGCACCAGTTGTGTCTTTATTTGGGAAAGGAGGATCTGGCTACATAATTCATGTGTCAATTCGCGAAGCTTTCCTGACCTACTCCTGAGTTGCCATAGACAAGGGGATGGAATCGCGCCTCGTAGCTGCACTAAGAAATTCACACCTCAGTCAAAACAAGACACAGACTAGCCTGCCAAAGCCAAGACCACCTCCAAGGAAACCCACAATGGCTGGAGGGAGTGATTTCTATGACCCACGAAATTGCTTCATTGGGGAATGTGACTGGTGACACACTCTGGGGGGGGAGGGGGAAACAGGGTCAGAGGCAAGGCGCGAATTGGGTGAAGCCACAGTTGGCTTCACCTAGGTACTGCCAGAATGGTGCTCCTAATAAACAACTGGATTATTCTTGCTAAATGGCTGAGACTCTTAATTTTATTAGGGCATGGTCAGAACCCTGGCATATCAGCACTGGTTTATATTTCTATAATGCATTCTATTTGGCACTGCCTTTAAAAACTATTTAGAAATTACAGTTGGTCCAAAATACTGCAACCCACATACTTTCTGGCTCCTGTCATAGAGACCATATGAACCCTGCATTGGTTGCCATTTGGTTTGTGGCTGCAACATAAGATGTTGGTTTTAACTTACAGAGCACTTTATGGCTTCACACCCAACTATCTACAGGACTGTCTATTTCATTCATTATCAGCCTAACCAATCAGGCCAGAGATAATCCATTACCGATCCCAGATTTTTTGAGAGATTCAGAGGCTGAAGCGAGTAGGTGATGTTTTTCTGAAAACGGAATAACTTACCAGATTTTCCCCTCTTTTCCTAATAGTCTTGTCTGACAAATTTTAAATAATATTCATTGTCAGGTGCATAAAGAAATGTTTAAAGCCATCTGTCTTTTTTTAACCTTTAATATAAGTTCTACATACACTGAAAATGTATATAAAAATTATTGAAACTCTTTCATCTATTTTATATGGTATCATCCTTTAACAGTAGTGCCTTTAAATAATCTTAGCATATAAGATGTTTGTTTAGAAGCATATAAGATTATTTTTTTTCTTTTTAAAAATGAAAATCTAATTGCGGCATTTGTTTGGCAAAAGGCAATACAAAACTCATTCATTAATTAATTCAGAATTCCAGCTGAAACTACATTGCAGTTGTTTAACTGATCAACTAAAGATGGAGATTCTAAAAAAAAATAATTGGGAATAAGTCTTGTGAAAAATAGGAAAGAATGTTCATGCTGAGACAGAAGGAAAAATTGGCATGTGCATAAAATTAAATTCAAACAGATAGACTTGCAGTATTTACATCTTAATTTTCTTGAAACTATACTGTGATCCAATATGGGGTGTAAAGCTTGAGTAAAATCCCTAGGCATGATTACCTAATGAACAATCAATGTAAAAAGATACAAAACTTCTATGTGAATAAGCATTCTGATGACTGTGCAGAAACAAAACTGTATTTTACTAATGTGGCTTTTCTCCATATGTATTTTATCTTCTCACAGCTGTTTTACATAGTATATTTTGACCGTGTAGTATATTTTCAATAAGAGATACAGTTGTCATGTTTTGAGCTTAAAAGGGTTGTCATGTGGATTAAAAGATTTGTATCAAGCATGTCTTAAAATGAATCTCCACAAGACCTCACTGTTAACTTTCTCAAGTGTATGATAGATAACCTGACAGAACTGGCCTTGGAAAGCTAACTTGAAAAGAACTACATATTTTGTCATTCTAAAAGTTCTAATGGAACAGACCAAAATATGTGTGTCCCAGAGTCCAACTTTACACAGTAGTGAACTAAGAGCCCCTCTTTGAGAGAGATGGGTGGTTCCAAAATGTGAAAAACAAACAAATGAATAAATAAATAATAAACTGAATAAATAATTAAACTGAATGTTGATGGGAACTCTGCAGGTACAACTATCAACACACATATTCATTAGCAACAAGTATTCAAAGATATAATGATAATTGATAACCTCATCCTATATAAAGATGATTTAATGTTATCTTGTTTGATGACAATATTTTAACTATGCTGCATATGTCTTATTGTCTGACTTGCATTTGTTATCATTCAGCATCCCGGAATAATCCTGGATATTTATGACATCAGCGGTAATAATCTTTGCCTTCTCTCCACCAGAAATAATTTTTAATGCTCCTATTGTAACCCTTCTCAGTAACTTTCTTATTAAGTCTATATTCTGTTCTATATTCTAGATTAAGAAGACAGCATATTATATAAAAATTTGGACTGTACTTTTTCCAGCTTGACACTGTCTATTCTGAGATGTGGGAATCACAGTCGTGTGCATTGTGCCAGTTGTGGTCAAGAGCTTAATTTTTTTATGATATTGGCAGAGTTATTTTCAATTTCCTTTCTTAATAATCCCCTGTATAGAATTTGATACCTTTTTGATAGTTGTTACACACAAGGTCAATATTTCACAGAGCACAATGATGCCAAGGTAATTTTTTGGCTGAAATTCCACAATGTCTTTAAAAAGTTATAATTTCTTACTCAAGTTGGATCCTTTTAGAGTCAGGATTCTATCTGCTGTGCCTGTTTACCCTGTTTGAATAAATCCTTCTCAGTCTGTTCACATTCAAATATAGATAGTAGGACTTTTAGATCTCGTTTCTCCAAACATATTTTTTTCCAGTTTTGCCTAATGAACAATTTTTGCTAATAATTTATCCCATTGTGCTGCATTCTTTTTATAATACTTTTGATTATTTGCAAACTGAACTGCAAAATGGGAGTGAGGAATGACAGTAAAGTTTCAATTCACAGGTTGGTTCAAACCAAATATTGCCTTTATTGTACTTTTTAAATTCATTGCCTTAAAGTCACTAAGGTCTTGAGCCAATCTATAACCACTGTAATTCTAGAATCAATTCTACAATATCTCTGTTAGGAATCATAGAACCCACTAAGAATTAAGGAAATTCTAAACTTGCGTTGCAGGTGACAGTGAAAAGTATTAAGAATAGAATGGAATGAATGGAATGGAACGGAACGGAACAGAACAGAATAGAATATAATAGAAACGAAACTGGAAGGGACCTTGGAGATCTTCTAGTCCAGCCCCCTGCTCAAGCAGGAGAAGCTATACCATCTAAGACAAGTGACTCCCCAGTCTCTTCTTAAAAACCTCCAGCGATGGAGAGATCATGATTTCTGAAGGCAAGCTGTTCCACTGGTTAATTGTCGTCACTGTCAGGAAGTTTCTCCTTAATTCCAGGTTGCTTCTCTCTTTCATTAGTTTCCATCCACTGTTTCTTATCCTGCCCTCTGGTGCTTTGGAGGATAATTTGACCCCCTCCTCTTTGTGGCAGCCTCTCAAATACTGAAATGCTGTTATCATGTCACCACGAATTCTTCTTTTCTTTAGACTAGCCAGACCCAAAACCTGATTTCCTTGATGATCTCGAGCTTGATCACAGGATAAGTTCCAGCATCAACAATATCAGCCATGAGGTTGAGGCAGAAAGAGAGGCAGTGAAAAATAATTGCTGAAGTGGTCAATTGATGATGCACTGATGATGTTACCTCGTTGGGCAATGAAACATCTGCAAGAAAACATCCAAGCCTAGAGCACACCAAAGACCCCACCAATCAACCCCAGGCTACAAATATCTTCTTCTATTGGTACAATTGGTGAAATTGACACATGGACAAATTTACTTCTTTGATTTGAGAGAGGTCATTATTGACATTCATCAAGGACTGGAAACCCCTATGGACTTTTTGTCTGAGGAAGAAAATGAGTGTGATTTACGGTTTTGATGTTTAGAAAGACTAGGTTATAGAAAGAATGGAATTATGATGAACTTGGAGAGAGTGGTTTCATTAGATTTATGTGTATAATTGCTGTTATGTATGCAGGTTTGAATGTCATTGGTTAAGTTTGAACTGTTCTTGTAAAATGTCAGAAATGATTGGTTTAAAAAGTGCGGGAAAACCCTGCACTCTGATTGTCTGGCAACTGCGGCTGCTGGCTATAAGTAGCAGCGCAGACCAGCCAAATCGGGTCTGTTATGAGCTGTAGTCACTAATAAACTCTTCACTGAAGCACTCCGCGTCTGACTCTTCATGCAAATCTAACACTGGCGACGAGGGTGGGATCCTTCCCGAAGAGAAGACAACGCGGAGAAGAAGCCGAGAGAGATGGCTGTGCTGAACACCCCCCCAACCTCGTTCAATCCGATGGCAGAAGACTGGGACTCGTATGCAGATGGTTTCCAAATGTATTTGGAGGGAAACGATCTCGCCGACATTTCCGACAAGCGGAAGAGGACGGTCTTTCTCACCCACTGCGGTCCGGCCGTTTTCAAGATGGCGAAGGCATTGGCGGGAGCTGCAGACGTGAAGGTAATGGACTGGCCCGATTTAGAAAAGTTATTAAGAGCCCATTACGCGCCACAAGTATCGTGCCTCATTAAGAGACACGAATTCTACCGTTGGGATCAAGGGGAAAGCGAAAACGTTAATGACTTCGTGGCAGGTTTAAGGGACATTGGGGCTGCCTGTGAATTTATCAACTTAGAAGAGTCCATGTGCGATCGATTTGTTCTAGGCCTAAAGACAAGGTTTTGCAGAGCAAATTATTAATGAAACCTAAGATCACGCTTAAGGAGGCCATAGAAGAAGCTTCTTCAGCGAAGCTACCAAGTCCTCAGCAGCAGCCATGAAGAAAATTAACAAGGCCTCAAGCCATCCTGATGTGGAAAAATCCACAACAACTCATTGCAGCAATTAGATTCTGATTCAGACTGTAGCGAGGTGGAGGAAGGAATTTATAGACTCAGAATGGAGAAGAAAAGGAAAGACCTTGGAAGAAAGAGGCAAGACTTTTATTGCAGAGGTTGGGGGCACCCCGCACTGAATGCAGGTTTTTGATACCATCTGTCTCCGTTGTGAAAAAAGAGGTCACCTAGCAAGAGTCTGCAAATCATCCAGAACTCCACCAAGCAGAAAGAAGTTTCCTGACAAAGATTTCAAGCCTAACAACTTCAGTGAGAAAATGGGGCGCAATACAGTAGAAAAGGGGAAGAATGAAACTCATCAGTCACCATTGGTCATTCTTCACCCTTAAGAAGCAGAAAAGTACATGTGAAGGTACTAATTAAAGGAAGGCCTTGCCAAATGGAAGTGGACTCAGGCTCCTATTTATCTATGGTGTCAGGGGACACTATTCACAGGCTACTTCCCAACATTCAGAAGAAGCAATTCCAGAAGCAAGCACTGACTCTTAAAGACTACCAAGGGAACAAGATTCCAGTAGTTGGAACAAGATAATTCATCGTGAAGTTCAAAGGCCACACCAAATGTTTGCCCCTGACCATCGTGGACAAGAACCACTCAAGCTTGCTGGGACTTGAGTGGTTCAATCCACTAGGCATCAAGGTGACTGGCATCAATCACGTGAGCAACACTGAATGGGAGGAGGCCCTGAAGTCTGAGTTTCCAGAGATCTTCAGCGATGAATTGGGCAAGTATATGGGGACCCCTATCACTTTCAACCTAGATTCCAAGGTGCCCCCAATTCGCTTAAAGCCCAGAAGGGTCCCATTTGCCTTAAAGAAAAAATTGATGCACAATTAGATAAACTAATAGCTCAAGGAGTTTTAGAGCCCACTGACCACTCCAGGTGGGAGACACCCATAGTCACACCAGTCAAGACTGATGGGTCAGTGAGAATCTGGGGGGACTATAAGGGGACATTGAACCATAAACTTCAACAGAGCACATATCCAGTTCCAGTGGTGCATCATTTATTACATTCACTTGGCAGGGGTACAGTCTTTGCCAAATTGGATCTGGCCCAGGCATATCAACAACTAACACTTGATGATGCCACTGCAGAGGCCCAAACTATTGTGACTCATAGAGGTGCCTTCAAATGTAAAGGTTACAGTTTGGAGTAAGCGTGGCACCAGGCATCTTCCAAAGCCTTATGGAAAGGATGCTCCAAGGACTGCCAGGGGTAGTGCCTTACTTTGATGATGTGTTAATCTCTGCTGAAAATGACACTCAGTTACAAGAGAGACTCAGAGAAGTCCTTACCAGATTCAAGAAAGCGGGTTAAAAGTCAAGGAAGAAAAATGCACTCTTAGAACTGACAAGGTTGAGTTCTTGGGCTATATGATTGACAAGCATGGCATCCACCCTACAGATGCCAAGGTTCAAGCAATCAAAGAAGCCCCTAGACCAAAATGCAAAACAGATTTGCAAGCCTTCCTTGGACTTATTAACTTTTATCACATGTTCCTACCTCAGAAGGCAACCATTGCAGAACCATTACACAGATTGCTTGACAAAAGTCTGTTTGGGTCTGGGGCAGGAAGAACAATCAGCATTTAACAGTATTAAAAGACTAATCACGTCTGATGCTGTACTCATACAGTTCTCTGAGAATTTACCTGTTGTACTGACTTGTGATGCATCCCCTTTGGAGTGGGGGGTTTGAGCCACAGGCTAGCGGGGGAAGCCCCTATTGCATTTTACTCTCGCACCTTGACCAAAGCAGAGAGGAATTACAGCCAATTGGACAAGGAAGCATTGGCAATTGTTGCAGCTATCAAGAAATTTCATGAGTATTTATATGGAAGAACATTTACCATTGTCACAGATCACAAACCTTTGTTAGGCATTGTGGCAGGAGACAAACCTACACCCATTATCCTGTCACCAAGAATGCTGAGGTGGACTGAATTTCTTGCTGCTTATTCATACAACCTTATCCACAAGCCTGGCAAGGACATTGGACATGCTGATGCCTTGAGTCGTTGCCCACTTCCTTGTCACAAGGAGGACTTTGAACCTGAGGCACACACCTTTTTCCTAGAAACTGTTGCCAAGCTTCCAGTACACGCTGCTGAAATTGCCAGAGAGACTGCCAAAGACACTTTATTGGCTCCTATTATAGGCTGGATTAAGAAAGGTTGGCCTCTTCAAGATCTACCTCACCTTGCCCAACCTTTTAAATCCAGGCAAACTGAATTATCTGTATTAAGAGGATGTATTTTGTGGGGTAACAGGGTGGTTATTCCTGCAAAACTGCAAAGGGAGGTTTTGGAAATGCTACATGAAGGTCATCCTGGTATTGTAAGGATGAAGGGATTGGCCAGGAGTTATGTATGGTGGCCAGGTATTGACAAAATGGTTGAAAACTGGGTTGCATCTTGTCCCAACTGTCAGGTAGTCAGGCCTGCCCCACCTCTCGCCCCCAAACAGGAATGGGAATGTCCTAGGGGCCCCTGGTCTAGGATTCACATTGATTTCGCTGGCCCTACCAGAGGGCACACCTTCCTTATTATAGTAGATGCATATAGCAAATGGCTAGAGGTAATCCCTATGGCATCCACCACAACTGATGCTGTCATCAAGCAGCTTAAAAAGCTTTTTGTAACTCATGGGGTTACCTGATGTTCTTGTCTCTGATAATGGCCCTCAATTTACATCCAACCCTTTTGAATCCTATCTAGCACAACTGGGTATCAGACATGCCCTGACAGCCCCTGGGCACCCTTCGGCTAACAGCCGGGCTGAACGAATGGTACGTTTTACCAAGGAAAAGCTTCAGCAATTGGGTCCTGGGGACATCACTGGGAAAGTTGAAAAACTTCTTAGTGTTCAGCACATCACTCCTAACCCATCAACTAATTTATCCCCAGCAGAGTTGTTGATGGGTAGGAAACTTAGGTCTCCCCTTGACCGCCTCCATCCCACTTACACACCCAACACACCACTAGATTCCACTAGCAAAGTTTGCACATTCAGTGTGGGTGATGCTGTTTATGCTAAGAACCTTATGGGTGAGCCTTCATGGATTCCTGCTGAAATAACTCACATCACAGGCCCTCGTTCTTACAGGGTACAAACAGAGGATGGAGTCCTCTGGAGCAGGCACATTGATCAGCTTAGATCCAGGTTACCTCAGGAACATCGCAATTCTTCCTCTCTAGTTCCCACACCTAATGCTTTTTCTAGGGGGGGGGAGGAACATGAGGATAATCAGCAAACAAGAATCAACCCCATGTGTAACGAGCCATTACGACAGGAACCATCCCAAAACCTGTCACAATGCCAAAATCCATCCTTACAAGTGGAAGATTGCACATCACTACCTCACTTGGGTGCTGACATTGGGCTGGAGATGGGTTGGGAGGAGAGACCAGATTCTAACAATCAAACAGGGTCTTCTTTCACAGGAAGTCCAACTAGGGAAATGTCAACAGACACATTTCCCTCTCACTGGGTGAGAACGTTAAAACTTCTGAACCACGAAGGTCTCAACATACGTAAGAGCCCCACCTATTTAAAAGAATACATTAGATAGGTTGGGGTTTGAGTTTGGACTGAACCTAGTGGGGAGGGGTGTTATGTATGCAGGTTTGAATGTCATTGGTTAAGTTTGAACTGTTCTTGTAAAATGTCAGAAATGATTGGTTTAAAAAGTGCGGGAAAACCCTGCACTCTGATTGGCTGGCAACTGTGGCTGCTGGCTATAAGTAGCAGTGCAGACCAGCCAAATTGGGTCTGTTATGAGCTGTAGTCACTAATAAACTCTTCACTGAAGCACTCCGCGTCTGACTCTTCATGCAAATCTAACAATTGCCAAGAGGGTTATTAGAAGCCATACGCCTGTGTATATGTATATTGTATGTACATGGGCAGCCATGTAGGTTAAATCAATAGCCCTGAATTAAAAAAAAGTAAGCAAGTAAGCCAACTGCTCTTTATATTATTTCAGTAAAAAAAAGTTTACAAACATTGAAAAGAACGATGATCAATACTCGAGCATGGTTTATTCTGCTGCAGACCATCTGACCTTCCCTTGCTTACAAGAAGACTTAAAGGTTTTATAAAGCCTTGGTTAAGGAACTGAAGACAGTCTTTAGGATACACCACATCAGTGGACATCAGCTTCTAAGAGGTTGACTCTTATAACTCAATACCAGCAACAGGTCATCTTCAGGACGGAGCTGGTGAGGTTTTTTTTTAATTCTCAATTTGTTTCATTTACAGTTCTAATCAATCTTTCTAGTCAGCTATTGGGACCTTTAGACTGACGATCTGACAGACTTCGTTTTTCTGAATTCTGAGCTTGAGAAATCCCTGATAAACTTTATATTACACAATTTTATTAGCAGGTTTAATTCAGCGCTTTACCTCCTTCTGTTAGTTGGCAAAACGGCTTTCAATATTGAAGTGGTAATTAATGAATCTTTTATGCTGCAAATCAACCATTTTCATCTCTGCAGTATCAGAGTAAGGAGGAAAAAAGGATTTAAAATATAATCATTTCTGTAGCTTTTCTTCCCAGGTTGGATGTTACTCACTGTTATGTCATTGGCATTTTTACTGTATTTTATCTGTGGTGAACTACCTCTTATCTTTTCATATTTGTCCCTTCAGCCTCCGCTTGATATTTCTTGCTCAGTGTTCGCCAGAGACATTCCTAAGTAGATGGAAACTCTCTGAATGTGGAATTTTTGCATGAGTGCAAAATAATAAAAAGCATGTGTATATGAAAACGAAATCAGCTTAATGGGAAATGAGAGTTGGGTTCCATTAATATTCTATTACAGTGAAAATCATATTTAATACATTTTATCCAGATTTTAAAAAAAAGAATTGGGTAACTGTATTTTTCTATGTGTTGTGCCAATCTAAAGAAAACAGTGGATATGATACATTTGATTTATCCTGTGCAAATAACCTGCACAATTCCATTTACTGAAAGTGGGGAAGTTTAAAAAAATATTATTACAGAAATCTTCAAATACATACCAGGCTATAATGTGACATTAATTTCCACATGGAGAAATGAGTGTATGTGTGAAGGAAAAGAACCTTTTCTAAAAACATTTCTCTATATATTTCTGTATATATATTTGTGTCTGTCTCTCTGTGTGTGCATGTGTGTGTGTATACAAAACAATATTTCTGTATATATTTATTTGTGTGTGTGTGTGTGTGTGTGTAAAATTCAGTGTTATATTAAAGGAAACATGCAACTAATATGGTACTATAATAATGATGACATGTTTGTTTAGAATTCTAATTTTTGATGCTCCATCCAAATTTTCCATCCAACTATTTATGTATTGTTTTCAGTCTTTTTTCTGCACCACTAATTGTCATAAAGCATTAAAAAATAAGTAAAAAATCAACTCTTGTATGGTTAGGCCAGTTCATACATAATAAACCAGAATTATTTTTTTTTAACCAAGATTTGTCACTACATAATTGAATTGCTATAATGTGTGGCTGCCTTTGAGGATGATATGCAATTCTATGCTTAGATTATAACC
Organism: Naja naja; assembly: GCA_009733165.1. Taxonomy (NCBI): domain Eukaryota; kingdom Metazoa; phylum Chordata; class Lepidosauria; order Squamata; family Elapidae; genus Naja; species Naja naja. The sequence goes on from CM019149.1 coordinate 49,935,481, forward strand.
CCAATTTTATAATTGCACTGGTGACCAGAGTTTTCAGATCTAAATTAAAATGCTGGTTGTTTTCTGTGCAAATGAAGAATTATTTGGAAGCATACCTACATCAGGGAATGTGTTAGCCCTTTTACTGCTGGCCTTCAGACAATATCTTTAAGGCTTTTGACAATGGAATGGCAGGTGGGAATGAAGGGAATCGTTTTATTTCCTTTTAGAACAGAAAAACAGAGTTGGAAATAACCTTGGGAGTCTTCTAATCCAACTCCTTGCTCCAGCAGGAAACCCTATACAATTTCAGACAAACAATTGTCTAATCTCTTCTGTTAAAAACCCCAGTGATGCTAGCAGTTCCATTGATTAATTGTTCTCACTGTCTGGAAAGTTCTCCTTATTTCTAAGCTGGATGTCTCCTTGATGAGTTTCCATCCATTACTTCTTGCCCTGCTTTCAAGTGCTTTGGATAATAGGTTCACTCCCTCTTCTTTGTGGCAGTCCCTTAGATTTTGAAATGCTATTCCTTCTCTTCATTAGATTAGACATGCCCAATTCTTGCAACCATTCTTCATATGTTTTAGCTTCCAGCCCCCTAATCACCATTTAAAGATTGTATGGTTATTTATGTATTTATTTATATTATTATTAACTTTTATTCATTGAATGTGAAACTCAGTCAACTGAACTGAAAACTGAAAAATGTATCACAAATATCATTGACTGGCTCTGATGGTTGATTATTATTATTGTTATTGTTATTATTATTATTGACAAAATGTCAGTGTACACAGCAAATGAGTAACTATGCTGGGATTATTATTATTATTAGTAGTAGTAGTAGTAGTAGTAGTAGTAGGTGATTGCTTTTTGAGATTCTTCTATACACCAAGCAACGTCAGTTGATAGAGGAAGTATTAATAATTAAATACTCAATATGCTGTTAATAAGTAAATAAATGTCTACAACAGACCAGAACAGTTTGTGTTATTATAAACAAAGAAGCTTATATATGCATACTAATAAATAGCTGGCCAGCAGGAACATTACCATTAGCATACATTAGCAATACACAGTCAGATAGGCTCTTCATGAAGGAAGAAATTGATGTAGAAAGAAATTTAATTAGAATGGTTGACACCTTCTTTTCTTGATCTGCCAGAGTAGTATTGGCAGTTATCTAATATAAATTGGTTACATACCTATTGAATATCAGGTTGACTTCTAATGAAAGATAATTCATAAGCCAAAGAAGCGAGCCTAATGTGTATAATGAAGACAGGTTGATTGGTCTCATACACTGCTGTTCCTTCAAATAAGTGGTACCAACCTTTCTGTATCCTTGTATGGAATTTCACTAACTTCACAGTTCTATTCTATACCTCATTCTGAAAGATGTTGTGCTACAGTTCAATATCTACAGTACGTGTCTATCAAATGGGTCAGATTCTGAATTGGAACCTGCACAAGCTGCAGGGCTTTGCAGCTTGTGACTTTGCAATGAATCATTGGGGCCTTGGATAGCGTAGAAAAGTCTCAGAAAGATCAGGCCTTGTTGGATGATGGTCTGGCAGTTCTGAATTAGTTAGATAATTTGCCATTTTTTTGCAGAAGGACAGCAGAAGGTTAAGGTAGTTGTCCTAGGCTCTGAACAAGAAAAGATCCTCAGGCCTTACATATACAGAAAGATGATGCAAGCAATACAAAGATGTTCAATGAGACTCCTCAAAAAAACGAGCAAAAAAACAGAGGCAAGATTGAGGAAAATACACAGTATAAAATAAGGCTTGGGCAATCTAATGTTCGAGGTAAATTTCCTGAATAATATATACTGCTTCTGATTCCCTGACTGGTCTTTGAATTTGTACCAGATTACCCTCAACTCTGATTTCTGCTTGTTGGGTTTGTCTGCAGGGAACCCAAAGTAAGCTTGTCTGTTTTCTTCAGTTCTCACATTCTTGCATTGTGATGAGATTTGCATTTATCCTAAAGAACTTTTATCTAAGTCTGATCTCCTGTACTTGTAATTGCCGGGCACTGGGCAGTTTAACCACTCTGGTGGAGAAGATGGTGACACTGCATTTTGGGTCATTCTAACAGACAGTTCTCTTGAACTTTTGTCTTATCAGCTTAAACCTGCAATAAGCATGCAGACAGTGCAGATTGCTGGTATCAGAAGAGAGGGGCAGCGAATATGCAATCCTGCTGATACCCTTGATTTCTAGCAGCTGTTGATATTGTTGACTTCGTATGTAGATGAACTTGAGCAATTAGGATGTTACCAGAAAGTACATTGGGGAAGCGTTGCACTCAACCTGCTAGGCATCATCCTGTGGGATGCTATAAGGTTTATATAAAGCCAATGGGAAGGCCCGTATAGTGAGTTCTTGTGCTTGTAGCTAGTCTTCAACAATATGTATGTTTCTGTGTATGTGTCTCTGTGTGTGTGTCTATCTGCATGCCTGTGTGTCTCTGTATCAATCTCTCCCTCCCTCCCCCTCCCTCTCTCTCTCTTTTGTCTGCATGTGTGCACATATATTGATGTATTGGTAATGTCCTTGTGTGTCTCTCTTGTGTGTACATCTTCAAGTCAGTCTAGATTCCTGGCAAATGCCTCAGCAAGTCCATGCAGATTTCTTGGCAAGGTGTTACAAAAGTGGTTTGCCCTTGCTTCCTTCTTCCTAGGGATGAGAGAGTGACTGGTCAAGGTCACCCAATTGGCTTCATGTCTAAGACAGCACTAGAACAAGAGATTTGCTGGTGCCTCTAATCACTGCACCAAACTGGCTTTTAAATTTTTAAAATAGAAAGTTATAAAATGCTAATGTATAATATGACGTTAAATTATATGCAACCTTAAATGAATGTTTATCTTAATGGAACCATAACGTCTTTAGCCTTTTACACACACACACACACACACACACACACACACACAAGGATTATCTCAGCAGGACAAATAAGAGCAGCTAACTTTTGTCATAAAACAATTGACATGGCCCTGATGGTGTAGTGTAGCAACTGACCCTTGTTGTTTTGTGACCCTAATTAATATTAGACTTGGTGATATTTATGCACCAGAGCCAAAAGCTAAACAGGAAGCAATTTATGTCAGCTAAAGCTTTTTAACAAATCGATGCACCTATTTGTAATTGCTTGTTTCACAAGATTAAAAGTGCTCAGGCCTGATCTTCGCCCGGTGTTTTGTGTCCAACATGACCTGGGCTTCTGTTACGAAACTGGAGTGTTAGCGATCAGCACCTATTTCCATTGAGGAGTCCATATTGCTAATATTTCTGGAATTTTAATGTAGTTACAATTTATAGCCAATCAAATGTGGCTACCTAAATTGCTGTTGCTAGTAGACAGTTTAACTGTCTTTATTAATTACAGTATAATTTAATGTTTGAGAACCAGCACTTGTGTTGGTCATTTTTACAGCTGAAGCAGTTATGTGCCTTATGATGAACACTTTTAGCATTTTCAATGGAAATTTACTAAAATGATGAGTGATAAAACCGTCAAAGTCTGGTAAATAATGGTTATTGCTTTGAATGGAATTAATCATGGAAAGGACAGTTACCTTCAAATTAACATTGCAACTTGGAGACAAAGTGGCTTTCAGACTTCACTTACTATATAGGGATGAATACAGAATTGGTTTAAATAAACACATCTGTGATATGTGTTAAGATTAACTATCACTGATCGTTTTGCAAAAGTGGTTCATTCAGAAATACATAGCTGCAATCATTTGATGGCTCAGAATAAGTATATTCATTCTGGAAAATGTTTAACTAGAGATCTTTTAGGTGCATTTTCATAGCTGTTATAAGGTTAGTGTTGTGGCCTGTTGGTTGTGGGTCCTTCCAGCAGGCAAATCAGATGAGGAGGTGACGTGGGAGTCAGGGCAACCTGGGAGCTCTGCGGGGGAAGAGGAATGGAGCTGTCAGAGATAGAGACAGAGGCAGAGCCTGGGCCATCTATCAGCCCTCAGATGGAGAGTCAACAGTCCCCAGGTCTAGAGGTGGCTGATGAGGAAGAGGAGCGGTCTGGTGCCTGACATGCGGAAGCGCAGAAGGCAGAAGAGAGGAGAGCAGTGGAAATCTATGGGCCAATCCTCAGGATGGAGGAGCCATCGCTGCTAGCAAAGCCACACAGTTGCTCTGGGGATAAAAGGCAGGGAGCAGAGATGAATAGGTGTGGCAGACAATTATTTATCTCCCTGACAGACAGACTTGTTAGCCTGTTGTGTGAGAGGGAGAGACTTTTTGCCGGAGCTTCTGGTGCTTCTAATAACGGGAACATTTAATTAATTACAGAGGGTTTGTTGTCTTTGGGAGCCGGGTCAGAACAGTTAGATTTCCATTTATCAAAAGTTGTTCATTACAGATTCAAAAAGCTGGTGTTTGGGTCTCAATTTTTATCTTCCAAATGAGGAAATAATACTACTGCTCTAGCCTATATTTCAGAAAGACTTGAATTACTAATATAATGTATGAGAGCTGCTTTGCAAAAGAGCAACCCTCTGTAAACTATTATTGTTTTGCCGAGTATTTATGCATGTATTATTGATTAATGACAACTACTTCATATGATTATCACAATGGAAAAAACAAAACAGTAACTATTTTGATTGCTATATTACATGACTTTAGAGTTCCTGTGGCAAAATTAATCCAATGAAATCTGACATTTGAAGTGTTCCTAACAAAGGTAGCACAATAAAAACAATAAACCCATGGTAGGGATCTGCTAAATTTGAGCATTTAGGGTTCAGACTGCTGAAATGACAAGGTAGAAGTTATGATGAGGCTGCACTCTCTTGATTTTGCATCATAACTGTGAAGGCCTTAAAAACTGTTAAATGGGTCCACTTTCACTAAACTATGTAATAACTCATGAGAGAATTCCAGCCTTTAGAGCACATCAAGAGATGAGATGAATAATATATTTATAATATAAAAAAATAATCACAGCATGGGGATTTGTATTTGTTCCATTCTGGAGGGTAAATGTTTACACGTGTTAGGGTTGTTCCTTGGTCTTTGCTTAATTGATATTGTTGATGCATTATTTTGGGTTTATTCTTATTACTGGTTGGAGGTCTGTAAGTCATTCAGTCAGTAGCTTTGAGCAGCCGACATGTAAATATGTAAGCAAATAACTAAATAAAGAAACTGATAAAAATATAAAATTGGCAAATGAATTGTTTTGTATAAGGAAAAAAATGCAATGAAAAAGCAAGATTGTCCATTATTGCAAATGTTGACTGTGAGCTGATGGTCTAAATCAGGCTGCTATGAACAATTTACCCAAGGATTTTGGTTAATAGTTACTTCAATTTACAGTCTGTTGACTCCTCATGGACAGAATGTGATATGATGACTAGGGAGGCATCTTGCCAAATTTTCTGAGTTTGTAGAGTCTGAGGAAGTGGCTAGAGTTCTCTTTGATATAACCTTGGTTCCTTGTGGGTTAAACCTCTTCTGGCTCTGACATAGAACGATCATACAGGTTGGGGTGAATGACTTTGATCTGGGGTATTGTCAATATTTCACTGCAGGTTTCAGGCAGTACACCTGCTTCCTCTTCTCTTCCTAGTGAAATTCAAGACGTAATTTTAACCTCTAAAGCCTTATATGCCTTGGAGCTGAAAAGTTTGGTGTCTTAAGGACAGCGGTCTACAGCCAGAATCAATCCATTTGGTCCATGTGTTCAAGAAGAATTTAAAGTTCCCTCCCATTGCAATGGGAAGGAGACCTATCAAGCCCCTTCACTGCAGAACATAATCAAGAAAATTAGATCTACATGGATTTTCTTTAATGAGTTTTCGTGTCAGGAATGAAGGGGTAGAATACAGTGTCTTGGAAACTAGGACTAGACTGGGCCAATCACTCTCTCTCAACACAACTCACCCCACAGGATTATTTTTATGTGGAAAATAGGAGGAGGGAGGAGTGTTGTGCATGTTCATTACCTTTACTTATTTATTAAAAATAATAAAAGCAGGATAAAGAAATAAAAAATGTACCCATAAGTTCCCACCTCACCCTATCCCAACAATTGTGGGAAAGCTCACTCTATTTATTTTAATACAAGTTTTTTTTATTTATTATGCATTTATGTATTTATTTAGCAAATGATGTTGTTACATTAGTCAGCAGACTACAATGAAAATTCAGAGCAGTAGCTCTGTCATGGTTCATGTTTGCGTGCTTCCCAAGGTGCACCACAGGAGGGTGAGCTGGCTTCGCACCAGAAAGAAGAATGAGCGGGTCTTCCTGCAGCATCATCTAAGGCCCTCTCCCTCCACTGGAGCAGCCTTCAAACAGGCATCACAACCAGGAAGATTGGCAGGAATCTGACCACCTGCACAGACCACCAGCTCATTTCCCCACTGAAGTGGTTCCTATTTATCGCTTAGAACATGCTTTTGAACTGTTAGGTGGGCAGAAGCTGAGGCAAGTGATGGGAGCTCACCCTGCCCACGCAGTGCTGGCACTCAAACCATGGAGGAAAGACCATCTCCTGCTCCATTAAGCCTCTGAGGCCACTGGTGCCTCTCTTTAATGCCAGAATAGAATAAGCACTTCAGAACTCACCTCCTCTTTGGACTTAACTTGAAAATTACTATTTACACTCTACTGAGTCCTGGCAGATAGTACAGCAGTGATGGTGGGGGAACCACTTTAATATCTTATGCTTCAAAATATATGCACAACAGAGGTGGTATTCAGCAGGCACTGACCAGTTCTGGAGAACTGGTAGCAGAAATTTTGGTAGTTCGGGGAACCGGCAAATCCCACCTCTGACTGGAGATTTTACAGTATCCTTCCCCTGCCACGCTTACCAAGCCACCCCCACAGAACCAGTAGTAAAAATTTTTGAATCCCACCACTGATGCACAACTAAGAAATCACAGAATTTTCACACGTTAACCAAGTGAAGTTAACATTATGGGATAACCATAAAATAGGAATAGTAGATAAATCTATTTTGTGGGTGATCTGGCCTTTCGTAAGATCATTTTGAATCAACTCAATTTTGATCAAGTGCTTTGAAAAACATTTGTAGAATGGGAAATTGTTGGCTTTACCTCAAGGTGCTTCCCAGCAGTTTATTCAAGCAAAGCCCTTGTTATTTGCCTTGGAGGCTGTTGCTGCTTTTGAACTTCTAGGTTTTGAAAGAAGTAAGGTTCTTTCTGAGACAGTGACTTACTTTTACAAAAGGCTGAAGGAAGCTAGTGGAGTGGATAATAATTATTCAGTGATGATTAAAGTGGCAAGTCTGAATGTCTTGTCCTAGTAAACCAGGTGGAAAGTTGTCCCAAAGGTGCTTTTTCAGGAAGCAACTGGACTTTCTTGTTTTTTTCTTCTCTTTACAGACTATCAGTTGGAAAGCAATTGATTTTCTTTAATGTTAACATGAAGTTAATAAAACCAAAACAGTTTTATATGTTTCTGCTCTGATCATCTAAAAAAATGTTCAATAAATTTAATTGCAATCCAGGACATGGAAAACCACACAATTTGAACTTGAACTATTACTATATTTAAGGTGGAATTCAGTATCATTGCTCATTTAATTTTCCAAGCCTTTTCCAAATAATAATTTTATATTTCATAGTTCGTAATGGGTATGTGTGTGTGTGTATGTTATTATAGATATCTGGTTTAATATAAATAGTGTGTCTACTACTCATTTTGACTTTTATGCTGACATATCTATTCTTAGAGGGTCATAATTAAGTGGACTCCTATTACAATAGCACAATAATGCAAAGAATTGTACAGGAAATTAATTTTTTTATTTTTTTTATTTTTAATTACATTTATATGCTGCCCTTCTCCGGAGACTCAGGGTGGCTTACAATTTTTGGGATACAACCCAGTGTGCTCAGCAATAGCCTTCATTCCATTGTATATGCCTGCTTATTACTAAGCGGCATTTTTACAAGGTCAGCTAATTTCCCCCAACAATCTTGGGTCCTCAATTTACCTACCCCAAGAGGATGGAAGGCTGAGTCAACCTTGAGCCTGGTGGGATTCGAGCCTACAGCAGTTGTAGGTAGCTGGAACTTAAGTGCAGGCAATTAACAGCCTGAGCCACCAAGGCCCCACCATAAGCCTAAAAACATTTTGAGATGTGAATATTTGACTAATGCCCAGAACCAGCCAGAGGCTGTATGATGTTTATAAAAGATAGGTAAGGAAACCTCTAAACATTTAGTCTGCCTATAGTCCCTTCCTTACCATCTCTCTGTATTGGCTGGCTCGTTTGTTGGTTGTTTTAATTTTAAATCTTTTTTTCTAATGCAGGTTTCCCATATTGTGTACTTGTGTGCTTCATATACTGTATCTGAGGATTTTGCCTGCTTTCCCCTCCTCTATCTCTGTTATGGCCTATCCCCTTTGTATATCTCCCCTGCCACTTTTAAAGTGCTATTTTTAAAAAATCTGTGTCTACCCCTTCCTCTTTTTTTCCCTGTTTTGTTCTGTGCCTCTCCTGTCCGGTCCTTTCCTCCTCCGCTCCTCTCTGCTCCTCTTAACGTTGCTGTTTTATGGTTTTAATAAACCATTGTAAGAGAATGCCCAGAGTCATTCTGGATAGTGAGGATATAGGTGGCATATAAATTACATACATACATGCATACAGTTTTTATTATTGTTAAGAGCTGCTCAGAGTTGTGTTTTAGATGAGTAAACATACAAATCTTTTAAATATATAAATAAATGTCACAGTGATGAAATCAGGGGCAATGCCCCTTTTTCACACTTTCTCTCTCATCAAGGAATGTGATGTGTAGTTTGCTCTAGTTCAGCGGTGTTCAAACTCGATTTCATTGAGGGTTGCATCAGGGTTGTGTTTGATTTGGGGGGGTGCATGTGTGGGCGTAGCCAGGGTGGGCATGCCAGCTTGACATCACTCATTTGGACTTTTTTTGACTGCGATGGCCTCCTGCAGGCCTCTGCCTGCGAAAATGGAGTGCATGGCTTCCCTGAGCTCCATTTTCACTGGCAGAGGCACCACGGGACGGTCCTTCACTGTTTCAGGATGGCCGTGCGAGCCAAATCCAGCACCCCGCGGGCTGGGTTCAGCCCCCAGGCCTTGAGTTTGACGGCCATGCTCTAGTTTATTGCAGAAAAGGGCTTCTTTCATTTAGAGTGCAATTAGATTTCCAAGAATAATTTCTCAAATCACGGGGTAAACATCTTTAGAAACAAAAAGAAAAAAGAAAAAGAAAAAAGAAAGAAAGTTGGACACTTGATTTGGGGCATCTTTGGAAGGAGCCCTGGTCACTTCCCGTCTTGATTATTGCAACACACACTACATGGGGCTGCCCTTGAAGATCATCTGGAAGCTCCAGTTGGTGCAAAATGAAGCAGCCTGCATGGTTTTGTGCAGACCTCAGTGTGCACGTGTCACCTCTCCTGCAGGAGCTGCATTGCTTGCCGATTTGCTTCCAGGTGCAATTCAAGGTGCTGGTTGTCACCTTTAAAGCCCTTCATGGCTTGGGTCCGGGTTATCTGAGGGAACTCTTGCTGGTCATATCTACCTGACCCATTAGAGTGAGGAGGCAGGGAATGTTGCAGGTCCCACCCCTGAGGGAGGTACACCTGGTGGGACCCAGAAGAAGCCACCTTCTCCGTGGTGGCTCCCTCTCTCTGGAATATCATTCCCTAGAGATTAGAATGGCCCCCACTCTAGCACTCTTTCAAAAGACACTGAAGACCTGGTTTTGCCAGCGGGCCTGGGGAACCCAGAGAGGGATGGAGCCCATCAAATGGCTAGTGTAATCTGCTGTCGTCGGGATTGGGGGTGGGGGGTGGGACTTGGTTTTTATTTATTTGTTTATTTTTTTCCAAATTTTGTTCTATTGTACTTTACTAATGTATTTGATTCTTTTGTTAGTTTTATTGTTTTTTATTTTTTTTTTTGTTTTAAATATGGTTTTACATCGTGTAAGCCGCCTCGAGTCGCCATGGGCGAATAGGCAGCAATATAAATTAAATAAATAAAAATTGGAATCTCTGCTAGCAGCCTCCTAGCTCCCTTACAAAAGAGGAGAGAATTGCAGCTAGTCGTTCAATACTGAGACAGCAATTCTATGAGACTACACATCTTAATGTTACTGACATTGAGAAACATTGCAGAAGTGTCCCAGCATAAATGTCCACATAGGATGGTCAAGTGACAAATGTGGCACAACATCTTAATGTACATTTTGTCCCTTATGTGCTACGTTGGAACACAACTACTAAAAGATATTACTTCAAATGTCGCAATGCATATCTCAACATCTTGTCAACATCATGGTTAGGTCCCACCCTACCCAGCAGTCATTTCAGAACAAAAAAAAAAAAACTGGCTAGGCAGGATTTGATTTTGCTTGTTACATAAACAAAAGCATAAACCATAGTTTGCAAGCCACAGTGGTTAGGTTCCACATCACATTAACTTACAAGCAAAACAAATCACATCCAGAGTTAGACTGAAAATTAGATTAGGTAATGGGTAATCCAGAGGGTGGAATGTTCCATTCTAACAAAAATGTCCAGATGTGAACTGCTCTGCTACCCCAAAGTGTGAGGCACCCAGCTTATTATGCTGTAGAAGGTGAAAGAGGTACATTGGGACTGGATCTTGCTCCTCCTATAAACAGGGTTTGCATTTTGCATTTGGCAGCTGCTGGATTTCTTCAGTGACAATCAGCTTAACTAATCAGGCAGCTACAACTGCAAAGCTTCCAGTTCCAGCATTAACTGGAGAAACCTAATTACCAATAAAGGAGAATATTTGTAGCTCATGGTTCAAATGAAGGGTAGTGGGTGCTCTCTGAGCTTGGTTGTTTTCTTGCAGACATTTCATGACCCAAACTAGGTAATATCATCAGTGCAACCTAATAGGAAACCCCATTCTTAGCATGGTTGAATCCAGATTTAGTATTGCATAGAGAGGCTGCTTTCTTTTGTGAACATAAAAAGTGGGACAATGGAAAGCCTGATTATGTTCTTGATTTTATTCCTTAGAAAACGTTTGAACTGTCTTTAGATACTTTGAAGCACAAACAGGCTGTATACTTGAGAGCATTTGAACTAGAAGAGACTGTTTTATTTGCCAACAGATTTAAAGGACATGAGGAAAGATTATTTTAGGATCTCTATTAGAAAAATTTATTAGAGATTTTTTTTCTATTTTTTAAACCGAAGATACCCAAGATTAAACTGAGGCTGTGTATATTCTATAGAGGAACTATGTTTCCTGTCAATAAAGTTTAAAGCCAAGTTTAGAGATTGGTTAATACAATAATATAGCATTAGGAATTATGAATCTCTGATCTTCATTTTTTCTTAAATAAAAATGAAGGTCATTTAATCTAATTTAATGCAGGGAATGTATCTCCTTAAAAAAGCCATTCATGTGTAATGAGCTATCAGCAAATACTATAAATAGTACTTATACTTTAAATAAAATTTGGATGATATTTAGTTACTTTTCAGGAATAATGGTATTTTACTTCAAATTTCTGTTACATCAATTGATCAAAAATTTACAGCAGTTCAATGTACATCCTTTTACCATCCTTGCACAGGGTGTGGAAGAATTTTTAAAAATAAAATCATTGCTGCTAATTCAACCATTTATCATTATATGCAAAAATATTGCTTGATGAGAATATTATAGGACGGTGCATGTTTTTGACATTAGCATTTTATTTGGATGACTAATCTTGCAGATGTGAAATTTGAATGAATTATTCATGAAAATGCTTTTCTCTGAAAATTTAGTTCTAGCTAATGCTAGTTATTAAGCATTTTTATTTTCCTTGCTGGAGAAAATAAAAGTATGCTTATGCAAGAGAAGGAGATGGGAGTTTCATAATCCCTCCAAGATGTGTTTAAAGGGATGATGTTCTGAAACACCTTTAAGGAAGCTGGTATGCCAATCAAAAGTTTTCTGAAGCTATTTCACTTCTAAGTGAAAGATGAAGCATATCAGACTTGCGTTGTTTATGTCCAACTGTCTTATCTCAAAGGTACTGAAATCAGTGGAACTGCTGAGAATACACAGCATGACTCTTCAAGTTCATTAATCTGAACGGACTGTAGAAAACTCAAAATGCATAATCAGAAAGAATTAGCTTATTTGCATTAGGCTTATAGTGGCCAAGACAACCTTCCTCCCTTAAGAGATCTCTTCAGTACATGAATCGTTCTGACTTGGTGAGCGTTAATTGTGTGAGAAAACTAAAATGAAAATAAAGTCTAGAGATGTCCATCCATTAGTGTAACCCTATTGTGCACTTAAGATGTTCATCCATTAGTGTGACCCTGTTGTGCACTTTCTTCCACATGTGGTGTTATTGTTCTTCTGGATACTTACTTTTCTGGATATCTTTTTTCAATTTAAATCCCTTATATGTATGCAAAGCAAACTCTTGACTATTATTGGTGCATGACAGAGAAATGGTGCTTCTACCATTAGAATTCTTTTGCTAAGAGAAACATCTGTAAGCAGCAGGTTTCTATGCACATTGAATGCTGTGCTTAGAACTTTTAATTAAAACAAGCAAGATAAGGAAACATCTGCAACACACAGTGCTAGTCCCAAAGTTTGACATCCCTAAGCTCAGTTCTCTGTCTACTGTATGGATTGTTCACAGGTGGATTGCTTCATCCTTCTTCAGAGAAATTGAAATGTTACCATGCATCTTTGAAGACTAGAGAGGCTGGTATGGAACAATCTCATTGGTTTACCTTTTGATTAATGGGTACTCTGACTAGCTCTGCTCCCTAATAGCATTTTGTAGAATATCCACAACACACTAACATCAAATAAATATGCTACCTGCTAAAAACTGGATAACTAAACTGAAATTCCCGATGGGTCATAACAATCAATCAAATGACCAGAAATAATTTTTCAGCTGCTATTGTAAATGACTGCACTAGTGAGTTGAGATTTACACAAAGTAAAATGGCAAATTATTGTCCAAATGACTTTGTTAATTGTCTCAACAGATGAAAAGAATCTACAAAAGAAATCACAACTGATCAGCTGTACTCTGGCATCGATTTATTGCAGTTTCTTAAAATTTATTTCCTCTCCCTTTTTCCACTTCTAAAATTATGAAGGACCCCAAAGAGCCTTTTCTTGTATGGGTTATGCATATAGGTTAATTTTAACTTATTAAAAATTATAATTGACCCATTTGCTGCTACCACTTCTCACAAGGTTTTGATGGGATTTTAATTGTATGGTTTTCAATATAAGCAGGCAAATAATTTTGATTTTTGACAACTCCTGAGAAGGTCTTGGTGGACCCCAGGGTTCTAGAGGGTTTTTAGAGACACCAATCTATTGTATTTCTTTCTATTTAGTGAGCACCGTGAAATTCTGTAAGGTTATCACCAATTTATCTTGTAGTTACTTAACAGAATGACTCAGTTGTTAAGGTAATAAGTCTGTCCTGATTACTGTTTTGAACAGTGATAGGTTGATGATCCTGGAAGGCAACTTATGTCACTAGCGTGGAAGTGACCATTAAACATCTGTAGGGTGTCTGCTGAGAAAAATCTACAGGTAAAGCCAGACTTATGTGAAGTGGACATATTGTATCTGTATATAAGGGGAAGCAAAACCAGCCATGGCAACATGTATCACCAATGTGAACAACCAGCACTTTTATTGCATTAGAGAATGCTATAATGTCAGTAATAAGTACTGACTACATAACATTTTATTGTCTGCATCAACAGACATGGAATGATGGAATTACAGTTGATGTAAGGAATGAGTTTCTTGTATGCCTAAAAATAAAATAAAAGGAGAATCTCATTACTGGCAGCACATACACATGAAGCACCATGCTAACAGTCTGACTGTACCATTTTCATCAAGGCTTATATAGGAGATAGTCTGTTACCTACATTGGATTTGTGGAAAAATGTAGACTAGATCAGCAAATGCAATTTTGAAGACTTAAGAATGAGGAATTGTTTCTGGAACATCTAAAAACTCTGAGTCTGTTAACCAAAAATGTACCAAAAGCTCTCCAAGAGTTTAAAACACATTCTCCCTGTTATAAGGAATGTAGCTTGTCAGCATTCTGAAAACTACAATACTTCAAAATTATTTGTTTAAAAACTTTGAGATATATATATTTATATATAAAAATATCTAATGATCTGTATTATTTGAAGAATAATACAATTTATTCATTTTCCCCTACCTGATCATGGATATTATGGTTGGAATCTCCTAAAGGAGATTTCCATCTCCAACCCACTCCTCCCCCAAAATCTTTTAAGCATGAGCCTCGATTCTCTTCCTCCTCTTTTCTTCTACTTTTGGTAGAAAACAGAATCTGGTTAAGTATGAAGCATTTGAACTGCATGTTCTAATCCAAGGAAAGGCGGTCTCTGTAGAACATGACATGTCTGCTTGTAGGCAAAAAAGTTATTTAGGAGGAGCCACCAGGACTAACCCTAGAGATTGGGATTTTCCCTGCCACCTGGAGATCGACAAATAGAGCAAGAGTCTGCAAATCTGCTGCCTATTAGTATCCACCCAGTCAGGAACACCTTTCTGTCTCCTGGGCTGCAGCAGGAGACCCACACCTAATAAGACAGCCTGACCAAGGTCAGGAGAAAAAGAAAGAACCAACCAGCAGAAAGGCTGTGGGATGATAAGGTAGGCTTTGACTCATTCCTAACAGCAGTTTCACCTGATATGTGGTACTTGTTTATCGTGTTTGCTTTTCTGAGGGAAAAGGAAAACAAAACAGAGAACATGTAACAAACTGTCTTTACATCTTGGCACCTTGTAAAGTATTTCATTTTATACAAAGTTCAATATTTTTTCCATTATCAATCACCACTTCACTGATAAGCTTTGAAAGTGTGACCTTGGAAAAATCATCATGCAAAGTATTTACTGCAGCAGGAAAGAAACAACTTTTGAAACTCTCTTTTCTTCTTTTTTTCCTTAAGGTTAAGCTGAAATAGGCAGAGATGGGGATAACAAGAGGCAGAGAAAGGGTTTAAAGAACAAATAGCATGAGAGCAGCAAAACAAAAAAAAACAAAGCAATAATAAAAAAACAAAATCTCTGAAACAAACTTATACAAACATGATTTGATCTGTGTGGCGGAGGGAGAGGGGGGAATTACTAAATAAAACAAAGAAAATTGGGATTTTTCTCCCACATGTCAGCAAATGGCATCCACAGTCTTAAAGCAAGGGTAACTAAATGAAATACATGTGCAGCATATTCATAATTCCATTACATACAGTAGGTTTTTTACCCCCAAAGCATTTGTCAAAGTATGGTTAATATAAAGCAGTTGCACAAAAAGCAAGGTGTTTTGACAAACAGCTGCATTAATTCCTTTGGAGGAATGTTATTTTTTAAAAAAAGAGGACCGACTTCCCCTCCTGTTTTCCCTTGACAACCCACCCCACCGCCAAAAGACAAAAGCGGGATCACAAGAGACACATTGGGCTATATATGTACAACCTAATGAGCCCAGAGGAGCCAGAGTTATGATCCAAAGGGGCAGAATCTGAAATTTGTAAAAAATAGTGTAGTTTGATGTAAATGCCAAACTGATCTCCTCTTGGTTCTTCTGCAGGGCAGTGATACCTGCAAGGTATGGTAGTTTTAAAAAAAAATCTTTTTTTTTTTAAATTTGCTACAGTCTTTAGTCTATGCATGCAAGACATACAACTAAGTGCAACTGAGTGAAATGTAGTTTTTTACTCATTCCTAACAGTTTGAACTGAGGTATCTGTACTAACAGTTTGTCATGCTGTTATCTTTACTCATGTCTAGCTACATGCTGAGAATGAACTAATCTACCAGATTTTTATCCCCTTTCTGAATACCAAGCTAACCGCAAAACCACTCAGTTTTGAACCAAAGGGACAGGTATTTTTTTTTATTATGTCCTGGTTATGGCCTGCACATTATAGAGCTGCCTGAATATGGTGTGTTTCAGAACATTTCAAATGACTTACAGACTGGCCTCCTTTAAAAAAAAAAGTCAGGGGAAAAAAGGCAAGCTTTACATATTTCTCTGTTGGCAAAAAAGGAGGAAAAAGCTAAAAACAAATTGCTATTTTGAAATTAATGGCAAATCCCCTCCCCATTGGCCTGAATGGTACCAAAGTTTGGAAAGGAACAGGGATGTTACCATATTAAAACAAAAACAAAAAAACCCTGAAACGAAATGGGATGGGCAGAGACCAACACAACCATCACCACAGTCATTCTCAAATCTTGGGCCCAGGTAAGCAAAGTTAAAAATAAATTGCCCTGGCATTGGCTTTTAGCAAAAGTGAACAGGTCAAACCCCAAACAAAAGCATACCAAAAATTTCTTCAGTAATTATGGTATGGTTTAGTTTCAGTCATGAGTGCACTTTTGTATTTCATGTAAACTCTCTCTGAAGTCATTCTAGTTTTTTTCCCCTGGAAAAATCAGTTCTCCTCCTGTACTCTCAATGTCAAATGGTGCCCTTCTGGTCTCATTCTCTAACTTAAGCCTAAAAGCTCTCTCTTTACAGAAATACTTTTGGTCACTGTAAAGAAAAAACAGAAACAAATCAAAACGACAACAGCAAAAACTTTGGTTCAGCCATCTACTTGGTCTTCTAAATTATACTTTAATAAAGGCAGTTTTCCTTCTCAGGTTAGCTGTAGCCCATTATTTTGTCATTTGCTAGTAATTCTTTAACCTCCTTTGATCAACAATAAGAGGATATTTGGCTTTCATAAGATAAAGCATATAACAGAGAACATAATTTACTTTGTGTAATATCTTTGGTAACTTTAGGGAGAAGGTACAAAGTAGAATATAAATTAGGATCAGAAAGACTTCAAATTAAAAGCTATAGTCGACATAAATGAGTTAATTATTGAAAAGTGGTTAGAGAATGAAGTCACTAGAAGTTTGGTGATTAAGGGTACCAACATTTGGAACTGCAGCTGTCTGCCCTCTCTGCTCTGAAGGAAGACTGTTGTCGGCATCAGAGCTGGTTTATCCACAGATTACATCAGACTGTTCGTTTTTTTATACTGGTTGGTGTGATATTGTGTAACGATCTTATCTGCAATGGCAAAACTACTAACACTTAACAACTAATGGGCCTTATTGCCTTCCCAACGAGTTGAATGCAACAACTTAAACTGATGGATGCCACCAATTAAATCTCAAACAACTTAACTTGGAAGAACCACTACAATGAGGCATGTGGGCAAATAAGAATCTAATAGCACATGTGCTAACATACTTCAGAAATATTTGATTGGCCCAGGAACTTATTTTAAAAAGTCAAAAGCGCACAAAAGCCTTACAGTTATACTTCTCTTGGACAATATCTGTAGGGTGTGCACTTTCTGAAAGGGCTGTCAATGTCTCCCTAAATATTCACAATTGCTGCAAATAAGGAAAAACCAACATGGGAGGGGGGAGGGGAACCCACAATGGTTTTATGTGCATGTGTATATACACACATGCACACACAAACATAGACACTCTGTGGAATGACTTTAGAACCACATTCTGACTCTGATGCTGGTTTGTTCACTCTTGAATTACTGCCTTTCTTTCTGTCATGTTTGCACTGGTCACAGCAGCATTTTAGAACTTTTCCAGAGTCGTGTGTGTGTGTGTGTATGGGGGCATATAGTCCAAAATGGAATGTTTCCATAGCTAAAGGAAACATAATGGCATCTGAAGGAAATTTGGAATGGATGGCAGAAAAAGAACTACAAACAATTCAAAGAACATTCAAGCTTTGTATAGTAAACACACCTATTAACATTCATCACAAAAGTACAGAAAACATTAAGCCTCAAAGGCCCTGGCCAATTGAGGCCTGAGGTCAGAACTTAAAAAGGTATAGGAGAACTAGGAGAAAAAAATTAAAAACTATACACTAAAAAGAGGGTTTCGTTTCTTGTAACCCTTAA
>CM019149.1:49954443-49972433 GCA_009733165.1 Naja naja
CTCTGGATATGCAACACTTTTATTTTCTAGAGCCAAATGTTTTTATATATATGGCATTAAAATACTGTAACCTGGATTTTTAAGGAAATGCTATAAACAAACATTTGGCAGGCTGGATCTCAAAAATACAACATGTCCCAGTAAGGTTTGCTTCCCAAATGTCACTGTGGGGAATCTTTGTGTAGGGTTGTGTATTCTAGCTGGAAACATATGATGTCATTTTGCTGGCAAACCCCAGCTGCTAGCACTTGATTGGCCTTTCTTTTGGCAAAGTCCCCTGCGTAAAATCAATCACATCTTGCAGATCAGAACACATGCAGATCTCATTAGGAGAAAATCCATGTATAGTCTACAGCTGTACACATCAGTGTTCTCTCATGTGGTTTTAGATTAATAATATACATATGGTTGCATATACTCAAATCACGTGAAGTGCAGATTTTTTCGCGTCAATCCAGAGGCTAGTAAGTTCTTCTCTGTGAATAGTGTACATTATACACAGATATAACTGATTAACTTTCTTGGAATACTAATCATCTATGATGGAAAATCCTGGGAACTCATAACATTTTCAAGTTGTAGATGAACAAACAATAATCCTCTCTCTCCTCTATACTCTGCCAATCCTCCGAAGGGACTTTCAAAACACACACACACAAATTCAGAAATGCAGAACAGCAGAGGAACATAATTGTACCATAAAAAACATTTACAATGTTTCAATAGCAAAGGGAAAGAATAGTAGGAACAATTATTCTCAAAACAGGGAAATTGCCAACTTCTGGAAGGCTGTCAAGCAGACTGATTGAGAGAAGCATCATTAATATAGACATTGCCTTCAGATTCTTACCATTGGAAATTTGACATTGGAAAAATAAGAGGATAGAGAGAGAATAGGAGGAGCAGAGAAAGCATATATAGTTGTTTCAGTTCCACATGGTTAGTTTTCTGTGGGCATGGAAACATGGGGATTGAACTAAAGCTGCCACAAAGAGGGGGATTTGAAAGATTTGAAGAAAATTAGAGATGGCATCTTAACTGTCTGGAAGACAATTCCATGTGCCTTATCTGATTATGTATTGAGCTTTCTCCTTTAAGAATACATATATTATGCCTTTTATCATCTAGAAATACAGCAATGTGGATGAAATCTATGAAAGATTTATATGTGCAACCTTTGGTGATAGGCAGCTGAAAATTGAATGAAGTACATTGATCTCGCTCTTTCTTCCATTTCCACTTATGTGGACAAAATATACTTCTTTGTAGTTATTGCCAGTGAGGAAGAGATTTAGGCACAATACAAGATTTGGAAATAGATGAATCATATGGTGAAGCTGAGAATATGGCTTCAAAAGTTCTATTTCTCCTGTATGATTTGAAAATGTTATTTTACACATATAAGAATGCCGCATGACTTTTCAACATTACTGAAACAGATGCCCCTTTAGCTAAGGATAATGAGGTAAGTTAGAGAGAGAACTAGACGGCAAGTAGAGAAAGTGGAGAACTAGACAGCAAGTGGAGAATGCTCATCTCTTACTTTAGTAAGGGATCACTTGTTTAGTGAAGGCAATGTTAGCAAAAAAAAAAAAGCATTTTTTCCTCCAACAATGCATTCTCTTAGTTTCTATCACTAAGCAGAATTTTCTAAGTAGTTTGCGGCCTTTAAGATCTGACTCAGCTAGAGATCATATAGGACTCTTTAGCAATCACTGCAACATTGGGTAGAAAAATTGGGTGAAAAACAGTTAAATGACTTACACTTTTTAAATCTAACAATTTAATCTGTAGAAGTATCTAGAATCTCACCTGGTTGGTGAGATTTCTTCAGATGAATTTTATTTTATTCATTTATTTATTTGATTTGTCAATTGCTTACAAAATAATAGGTATAAGTGTAAACATGAGTAAGAATATAGAAAATAGGTATGATTAAATGGGAACAATAGGACAGGGACAGGAGGCACGATGGTGCAATTATGCAATTATGCCCCTTACAGACCTCTTAGGAATGGGATGAGGCTGATAGCGGATAGTTTGAGGTTAAAGGAGTGGGAGTTTGAGGATGTAACTACAGAGTCAGGTACTGCATTCCAGGCATTGACCATTCTGTTGCTGAAGTCGTACTTTCTGCAATCAAGTTTGGAGCAGCTAACATTGAGTTTGTATCTGTTGTGTGCTCTTGTATTGTTGCAGTTGAAGTTGAAGTAGTCATTGACTGGTAGGACATTGTAGCAGATAATTTTGTGTACTACGCTTAGGTCCAACTGTGGTGGGTAGTTCAAGATTGTCCAAGGCCAAAATTTCAAGTCTAGTGATATAGGGTATTCTGTTGCGAGCAGAGGAATGTAGTACTCTTCTTGTGAAATACTTCTGGACTCGCTCAATTGTATTAATGTCTAATATACAGTGCTGATTCCAGACAGATGAGCTGTGTTCGAGTATTGCTCTAGCAAAGGTTTTGTATGCCCTAGTTAGCAATTCAATATTTCCAGAGGCTTTACAACTCTTAGATTTACAACTCTTAATGCCTTTTTGGCAATGTTGTTACAGTGAACTCTGGCATTTAGGTCATAGATATGAGTACTTTACGTTTTTAAGTCCTGTTGCATCTAGGTCTGAACAAAGATTCAGATCTATAGAGCTTGTGTCTTGAGCACACTCTTGTACTCCAGCGAGTCTTGGACCCTTTACTCATGGCAGGAGAGAAAGTTGAATCAACTCCCCGTGGACCTTCATTTGGCTCTGGATCTCCGCTCCTTCCGCCATGACTTAAAGACTTGGCTATTTCATCAGGCTGGTCTGGACTGAACCAAGAAGGGGCGGGTTCTGTTTTTACATTTTTGATAGTTTTAAATTGTTTTGTTCTTAAATTAGGCTTGTATTGTTTAATCCTTTTAAAATTAATTTATTGTATTGTATTTTTTATTCTGTAGCCAGCCACCCTGACTCCTTAGGGAGAGAGGGCAGCATACAAGTCTAATAAATAATAATAATAAAGTTGAACACCTTTCATATGTGCTGTCTCTGACGTATTCTTGACATCATGTTAAAAATGAATGACTTTTAGTCAATCCTAATTGACTTATATTTAAGTCTTGTTAATCTGTCTATATATTTAAATTGTACAAAGATGCTAATAAGCTTTGTTGTTCAAAAATATTTATTGTACAAGCAGCTTAATTCAAATAAATTTACAGAAAGACTTTTACCAGTTTCTTGTGCCTTCTTTAAGTTTCTCTTCTCTCAGGTCTTACTTGGTTTCTCATCTACCATAGATGGGTTTTCTAAGTCCTTCAGATTAAGAATAAACCCTAAAACTTGACTCTTTAGAACTTATTTATCATTTATTTATTTATTTATTAATTCAACTTATATTCCGCCCCAACTCCAAAAGGACTCGGGGCAGCTCACAGCTAAAAAATACAATAAATAAATTACAAAACATATTAAATAGTTAAAGCCGAATTAAAATTAAAAACCTCACAGT
This sequence comes from Naja naja, assembly GCA_009733165.1. NCBI lineage: Eukaryota > Metazoa > Chordata > Lepidosauria > Squamata > Elapidae > Naja > Naja naja. Next base: position 49,957,937 of record CM019149.1, read on the forward strand.
TAAAACAATCCAGCCCCCAGAGGATCAGCACAGCCCAGACTGTAAAAAGAGCCAGTTCTTCAAACTTAAAACCCTTTTAAGGCTTTTCCCTCTCTCTGTCTCCTTTCTCTTATGGCAGAGTTCCTCCACCTCGTGCATCTAGTACAAGCTGAGCAGAAACAATATCAGCAGAGCAGGCAAGGAGGCAATGAACCCCAGTAGAGGAGTATGTACCTGGCTCACTCTGAGGTAAATTGCCTGTGGGCCCTTATATACCAAGGTGGCTTTGTGATGCTGCTCAGGGTGCTGTTACCCCTGTCATTGAATGGTTGGTTGCCTTCAAATCCTGGTGAGGTAAACTGCATAGCAACACCAGAAAGTTCATTTTCTGACACATCACCTGGCATGACAAAGTTCCAAAACAGCACAGTCTTGGAATGTGCTGGAATTTCACCATGTATACACTATTAGATCTTTTCTTCTATGTACTGAGCATATTTATTTATTTATTTATTTTATTTATTTAGACTTGTATGCGCCTACTCCCGAAGGACTCAGAGCGTGAACATAAAAAGATACAACAATACAAATAAAAACAAGTCCAAATTACCAAAAGTTAAAACAATAAAATCACTAAAACAACAAAATTAAAACTACCCACCCCAGGTCAATCCAGGCGGTGCTGAAACAGCCAGGTCTTCAAGTCTCACGAAAGGAGCGGAGATCAGGGGCCAAGCAGATCCGCGGGAAGCTGATTCCACAGAGCAGCTCCCACAGAAAAGGCCCTAGCTCTGGGAGCCAGCCAGCCGACAATGCCTGACCGGCGGTATTCCCAGAAGGCCCCTCCTATGGGCGCTGCGGCGATTGGACTGTGATGCAGGCAGGAGGCGATCCATAAGTACCCTGCACCCATGCCATTAAGGGCTTTGTAGGTTGTTACTAACACCTTGAAGGAAACCGGGAAGGCAACGGTAGCCAATGCAGGTCGGCGCGGGAGGGGTGTAACATGGGAGTATCGGGATACCCCATCACAGCCAGCGCCGCATTCTGCACCAGCTGCAACCTCCGGGTAATCCGCAGGAAGCCCCATGTAGAAACATTGCAGTAGTCGATCCTGGGCGTGGCGAGCATGAGTGACCGTTCGAAGAGCATCTCGGTCCAGGTAAGGCGAAGCTGGCGAACCAGCCGAACCTGGAAAGCCCCCTGGCCACAGCTCCCACCTGCTCCTCCAAACTGAGCTGTGCATCCAGGAGGGCCCAGATTCCTCGCCCTATCCACGGGGGTAACACCTCCCCCATGACCAAAGATGGCACATCAACTGAAACCGAGATGCTGGTAAGAACAGCCACTCAGTCTTGGCGGGTTGAGTCTGAGCCTGTTACACCCCATCCAAGCCTGCACGCCTCCAGGCACGGGACATCACCGAGAGAGCATCATTGATCTGGTCTGGGGTGGAGATATACAACTGGGTATCATCTGCATATTGATGATACCTCACCCCAAAACCACGGATGATCTGCCCAGGCGGTTTCATGTAGATATTAAACAGGAGAGGTGAGAGAACCGACCCTGAGGCACTCCACAACTAAGAGGCCTCGGGGGACCTCTGCTCTCCGTCAACACCGACTGCTGAGCGGTCCGAAGGTAAGAGGAGAACCACCGTAACACGGTGCCCCCACCCAACCCGGGCAGCGCCAGAAGGATACCATGGTCGATGGTATCGAAAGCAGCTGAGAGATCTAAAGGACCAGAACAGAGGAAAAACCCTGTCCCGAGCCCTCCAGAGATCATCCACCAATGCGACCAATGCTGTCTGTGCTGTGCCCAGGGCCTGAAACCCGATTGGTACAGGTCAAGGTAATCAGTTTCCTCCAGGAACAGCGGAAGCTGCTGAGCCACCGCTCTCAACAACCTTCGGCTAAAAGAAGGTTGGAGACTGGGCGATAGTTATTCAAAGCGGTTGGGTCCAGAGCAGGCTTCTTAAGGAGGGTCTCACCACCGCCTCTTTAAGAGGCGGCAGGAAAAACCCCTTCACTCAAAAGCGTTGATAACTGCCTGGAGCCAACGCGTGTAACCTCCTGGAGGCATAAACCAACCAGGAAGGACACGGATCCAATAAACCGCGTGGTGGAAGACAGCCTCCGCATGATCCTGTCCACTTCATCCAGGGAGACAGAGTCAAACTCAACCCAAACCGGATCCACAAGACTGCGCGCGCCGTCAACATCCTGCCAGTCAGAGTCCAAGCCAGCCCGAATCTGGCGACCTTATCCGCCAGATGTAGACTAAAATCCTCTGCTCTCCCCGCAGAGGGTCCCTCCCCTCAATTGCAAGAGGGAGAGTGACCCTAAACAGGGCCGCAGGGCGATCATCTGCAGGCGATCAGTAAGAACATCTGCAGCTCTGATGGCTTCCAGGTAAGTCCTGATATAGGCTCTTAACTGGAGGCGGTCAGACTCAAGCGACTAGTCCTCCACCTACTCTCTAGGCGTCTCCTCTGCCTTCATTCCCAGCTCCTCCGAGAACCAAGGAGCTAAGCGAGGTCTCCGGCAAGGGAGAGGCGCAAGGGGACAACCCGGTCGGCTGCGAGGCCGCCTCTTAGGCCACCAAAGTCTCGGCGGGCTGTGGACAAGGGAGGTGGGCAAAAACCCCAGGGCCGTCTGGAACCTCTCTGGGTCCATTAGAGCCTGGGGAACCAACGTCGGCTCCTCATCCCAGCAGCGAGGAGCAGCATATTGGAAGACCAGCCTCAGGAGATAATGATCTGTCCATGATAGGGGTAGAATAACTGGAGATCCAACCCCCAGATCACTACACCACTGCCCGAGATAAAAACCAGGTCGGCGCGTTCCCCCTCATGGGTGGGCCCCTGAATCACCTGGGTCAGGTCCATGGCTGTCATGGATGCCAAGAACTCCCGAGCCAATCCAGGCGCCACCCCAAGGAGGGCAAGTTGAAGTCCCCAGAACAATAAGTCTGGGAAACTCCACCACCACTCCCGAGAGGGCATCCAGCAGCTCGGGAAGGGCCGTTACAGCAGCTGGGGGACAGATGCGTCAGCAACAGGCCCAACCGACCACCGGGCCCAACCTCAGAAGGAGGGATTAACCGCCAATCTCGGGACAGTGGCCTCCCTTGGAAACAGAGTCTCCCTGATAACAATGCTACTCCTCCACCCCTACCCTGGGCGCGTGGCGGTGCAACACCGAAACCTGGGGACAAAGATCACATAGAGGGACACCACCCTCAGGCCCCAACCAGGTCTCCGTGATGCCGCCAGATCCGCCACCTCCTCCTCAATGAGTTCACGGAGGAGGAGCCTTATGGCTACGGATCTGGCATTTACATACACCAGCCTAAGCCCAGGGACCACACCGCCCAAAGACCCAGGGGAGGCGGGTAGAGACCTGAGGGTGGGCGCACCACCGCTTCAAACAGCGTAGCGCTCCCAAAAACGATATGACCCTCTGTCTCGTCCACCCCTGCCATAACCAATCGCCCTAGGGATTATCAGTCCCACCCTGCCTGATCGGACCCGTGGCCCCTCACCCCGCCCCCCGTGAGACCACCATCCGGCCTGGACAAACCAGACTCTGCCAAAAGGCAGAGCCCCAACCTCCTCCCTAACCCATTAAAACAACAATTAAAAATTTTAAAAGTCGTCCCTTTCCGATTTAAAATTTGACCCCTTGGCTCGTCATGCCACCTCTCGGGATCCCAGATCCGTCATTAAGGAAAGCTGTCGATAACCCCACAGGCCAGCTCAAGGACAAGGCAGTCCTGAAGGCCCGTAATTCTGCTAGCGAGTAAACCAACATAAATAATAGATCATAAAATTCATAATGGGTAGGTAGAGAGTGTCACGGCAAAGTGATAGATGGTGCACTGATGTCAAGAGTGCCTAGGTAGAGAGTAAGCGGTCCAGGTATCAGTCCAAAAGTCCCACATCACAACAGGCCTCTCACACCTGTTGGGACCAGAGTCACAATAGGTGGCACACAGCTCTCTCACCGCGGTGGTGGGTAAAATCGGCTGATGGCATGATGGTTCAACCCCTCTATTCTCTCACAATAGAGGATAGTCCTCCATTGTCCTCTCACCACAATGGGATCCAGCCTGAAACCGTATCCTGAAGAAAAAGTTGAGGTAGATGAAAAGAACCATGGAGGCTGAAAAAGATGACACTACACCAACAAAGGTGCAAATGAGGGAGTTCAGGCAGTCTGAGGCTGACCAAAACAGACATAGTGGGCGGGCCCAGAATAGAAAAAATGGGCAGTCGAAGGAGGCAGAAAATAGACAGGAGAACCAGGAAGTATCCAAAATGGCGTAGCTGTTAAAAATGCTAGCACCAAGATCGGAGATGGAAAACCGGCCAACCATGGGGGTCTTGCCCATAACAGACTCCGACCCCACACCAGGCCAGAACCGACTCAGTCCAAATAACCACCTGGGTCCCCACCAGAGTCTTCTGAGCAGCTGGAATAAAGGGGCCACCCAGGGGACTGGGCCAAGAACACCCCTATATCGCCAGGGGGTCCTCGGACAGTCCAGAAGCCAGCAGTCCAGAAGCCAGGAGCAGCAGCAGCAGCAGCAGCAGCACCAAGGCACTACAACCAAGCTGCTGCCAACAGCGTAGCCTGGCCAGTATAGTCCCTGCAGGCGAAGCCTCCTGGAGCAACCACCTCCTCCGTTGGCCTCGTAGACTCCGCCCCGCCAGCAGTCTCCATCGCCAAAGCCATTTGACCACCTTGGCGACCACAACTGCTGCAGCCTCTCCAACCAACGAGGCCATCGCTGCAGTCGGGCTTCCGCCCGGCAGCCGTCACCGCCGCTGCCTCCGCCGCCCCCATCGCTGCAGCCGTCGCCTCCATTGTCCACCACAGCCTCTCCGGCAGCCTCTCCGGCAAAGGGAGCTCGCGGTCAGGGCCTCCACCGAGACAGCCAGCAACGCCGCCTCCGCCGCCCGATCGCCGCAGCCGTCACCTCCATCGACTTCAGCGCCCGTCGCCGGGAAGCTGCCGCCGCCAACAGCCTCGCCGAGGCCTCCGCAGCCAGCAAAAAAGCTGCCGAGGCACTCCGCCGTCAGAGCCCCCCAATAGAGCAGCCTCCATTTCACCGCCGGGCGGCGCGGGAACAAACCCCGGCGACAAACACACCAGCGGCGTCAACCGACCAAAAAAAGCTCGAATTCATGCCTGAGCTCTTCAGAAAGAAAAACTGAAGAGCTCGGCAGCAACAGAAAGTCTCTCACCGCACAAGCCGTCTCAAACAACACTACCCAAGAGGTCTCTCAGCAAGCAGCCATCATGCTGGGGCATGCAAACCAACCAATGGAGTGCATGGCTTCCCTGAGCTCCATTTTCACTGGCAGAGGCACCACGGGACGGTCCTTCACTGTTTCCAGGATGGCGTGCAAGCCAAATCTAAGCACCCCGACTGGGTTCAGCCCCAGGCCTTGAGTTTGACGGCCATGCTCTAGTTTATTGCAGAAAAGGGCTTCTTTCATTTAGAGTGCAATTAGATTTCCAAGAATAATTTCTCAAATCACGGGGTAAACATCTTTAGAAACAAAAGAAAAAGAAAAAGAAAAAATAAAGTTGGACACTTGATTTGGGGCATCTTTGGAAGGAGCCCTGGTCACTTCCCATCTTGATTATTGCAACACGCACTACATGGGGCTGCCCTTGAAGATCAACCGGAAGCTCCAGTTGGTGCAAAATGCAGCAGCCTGCATGGTTTTGTGCAGACCCCAGTGTGCACGTGTCACCTCTCCTGCAGGAGCTGCATTGCTTGCCAATTTGCTTCCAGGTGCAATTCAAGGTGCTGGTTGTCACCTTTAAAGCCCTTCATGGCTTTGGTCCGGGTTATCTGAGGGAACTCTTGCTGGTCATATCTACCTGACCCATTAGAGTGAGGAGGCAGGGAATGTTGCAGGTCCCACCCCTGAGGGAGGTACACCTGGTGGGACCCAGAAGAAGCCACCTTCTCCGTGGTGGCTCCCTCTCTCTGGAATATCATTCCCCTAGAGATTAGAATGGCCCCCACTCTAGCACTCTTTCAAAAGACACTGAAGACCTGGTTTTGCCAGCGGGCCTGGGGAACCCAGAGAGGGATGGAGCCCATCAAATGGCTAGTGTAATCTGCTGTCGTCGGGGTGGGGGTGGGGGGTGGGAGTTGGTTTTTATTTATTTATTTTTTTCCAAATTTTGTTCTATTGTACTTTACTAATGTATTTGATTCTTTTTGTTAGTTTTAGTTATTATTATTATTTTTGTTTTAAATATGGTTTTACATTGTGTAAGCTGCCTCGAGTCACCATGGGCGAATAGGCGGCAATATAAATTAAATAAATAAAAATTGGAATCTCTGCTAGCAGCCTCCTAGCTCCCTTACAAAGAGGAGAAATTGCAGCTAGTCGTTCAATACTGAGACAGCAATTCTATGAGACTACACATCTTAATGTTACTGACATTGAGAAACATTGCAGAAGTGTCCCAGCATAAATGTCCACATAGGATGGTCAAGTGACAAATGTGGCACAACATCTTAATGTACATTTTGTCCCTTATGTGCTACGTTGGAACACAACTACTAAAAGATATTACTTCAAATGTCGCAATGCATATCTCAACATCTTGTCAACATCATGGTTAGGTCCCACCCTACCCAGCAGTCATTTCAGAACAAAAAAAAAAAACTGGCTAGGCAGGATTTGATTTTGCTTGTTACATAAACAAAAGTATAAACCATAGTTTGCAAGCCACAGTGGTTAGGTTCCACATCACATTAACTTACAAGCAAAACAAATCACATCCAGAGTTAGACTGAAAATTAGATTAGGTAATGGGTAATCCAGAGGGTGGAATGTTCCATTCTAACAAAAATGTCCAGATGTGAACTGCTCTGCTACCCCAAAGTGTGAGGCATCCAGCTTATTATGCTGTAGAAGGTGAAAGAGGTACATTAGGACTGGATCTTGCTCCTCCTATAAACAGGGGTTGCATTTTGCATTTGGCAGCTGCTGGATTTCTTCAGTGACAATCAGCTTAACTAATCAGGCAGCTACAACTCCAAAGCTTCCAGTTCCAGCATTAACTGGAGAAACCTAATTACCAATAAAGGAGGATATTTGTAGCTCACGGTTCAGATGAAGGGTAGTGGGTGCTCTCTGAGCTTGGTTGTTTTCTTGCAGACATTTCATGACCCAAACTAGGTAATATCATCAGTGCAACCTAATAGGAAACCCCATTCTTAGCATGGTTGAATCCAGATTTAGTATTGCATAGAGGAGGCTGCTTTCTTTTTGTGAACATAAAAAGTGGGACAATGGAAAGCCTGATTATGTTCTTGATTTTATTCCTTAGAAAACTTTTGAACTGTCTTTAGATACTTTGAAGCACAAACAGGCTGTATACTTGAGAGCATTTGAACTAGAAGAGTCTGTTTTATTTGCCAACAGATTTAAAGGACATGAGGAAAGATTATTTTAGGATCTCTATTAGAAAAATTTATTAGAGATTTTTCTTCTATTTTTTTTAAACCCGAAGATACCCAGGATTAAACTGAGGCTGTGTATATTCTATAGAGGAACTATGTTTCCTGTCAATAAAGTTTAAGCCAAGTTTAGAGATTGGTTAATACAATAATATAGCATTAGGAATTATGAATCTCTGATCTTCATTTTTTCTTAGATAAAAATGAAGGTCATTTAATGCAATTTAACGTGCAGGGAATGTATCTCCTTAAAAAAGCCATTCGTGTGTAATGAGCTATCAGCAAATACTATAAATAGTACTTATACTTTAAATAAAATTTGGGATGATATTTAGTTACTTTTCAGGAATAATGGTATTTTACTTCAGAATTTCTGTTACATCAATTGATCAAAAATTTACAGCAGTTCAATGTACATCCTTTTACCATCCTTTCACAGGGTGTGGAAGAATTTTTTTAAAAATAAAATCATTGCTGCTAATTCAACCATTTATCATTATATGCAAAAATATTGCTTGATGAGAATATTATAGACGGTGCATGTTTTTGACATTAGCATTTTATTTGGATGACTAATCTTGCAGATGTGAAATTTGAATGAATTATTCATGAAAATGCTTTTCTCTGAAAATTTAGTTCTAGCTAATGCTAGTTATTAAGCATTTTTTATTTTCCTTGCTGGAGAAAATAAAAGTATGCTTATGCAAGAGAGGAGATGGGAGTTTCATAATCCCTCCTTAAGATGTGTTTAAAGGGATGATGTTCTGAAACACCTTTAAGGAAAGCTGGTATGCCAATCAAAAGTTTTCTGAAGCTATTTCACTTCTAAGTGAAAGATGAAGCATATCAGACTTGCGTTGTTTATGTCCAACTGTCTTATCTCAAAGGTACTGAAATCAGTGGAACTGCTGAGAATACACAGCATGACTCTTCAAGTTCATTAATCTGAACGGACTGTAGAAAACTCCAAAATGCATAATCAGAAAGAATTAGCTTATTTGCATTAGGCTTATAGTGGCCAAGACAACCTTCCTCCCTTAAGAGATCTCTTCAGTACATGAATCGTTCTGACTTGGTGAACGTAAGTTGTGTGAGAAAACTAAAATGAAAATAAAGTCTAGAGATGTCCATCCATTAGTGTAACCCTATTGTGCACTTAAGATGTTCATCCATTAGTGTGACCCTGTTGTGCACTTTCTTCCACATGTGGTGTTATTGTTCTTCTGGATACTTACTTTTCTGGATATCTTACTTTTTTCAATTTAAATCCCTTATGTATTTGCAAAGCAAACTCTTGACTATTGGTGCATGACAGAGAAATGGTGCTTCTACCATTAGAATTCTTCTGCTAAGAGAAACATCTGTAAGCAGCAGGGTTTCTATGCACATTGAATGCTGTGCTTAGAACTTTTTAATTAAAAACAAGCAAGATAAGGAAACATCTGCAACACACAGTGCTAGTCCCAAAGTTTGACATCCCCTAAGCTCAGTTCTTGTCTACTGTATGGATTGTTCACAGGTGGATTGCTTCATCCTTCTTCAGAGAAATTGAAATGTTACCATGCATCTTTGAAGACTAGAGAGGCTGGTATGGAACAATCTCATTGGTTTACCTTTTGATTAATGGGTACTTTCGCTCTGCTCCCTAATAGCATTTTGTAAGAATATCCACAACACACTAACATCCAAATATGTCCACCTGCTCATAAAAACTGGATAACTAAACTGAAATTGACTCGATGGGTCATAACCAATCAATCAAATGACCAGAAATAATTTTTCAGCTGCTATTGTAAATGACTGCACTAGTGAGTTGAGATTTACCACAAAGTAAAATGGCAAATTATTGTCCAAATGACTTTGTTAATTGTCTCAACAGATGAAAAGAATCTACAAAAGAAATCACAACTGATCACGCTGTACTCTGGCATCGTTTATTGCAGTTTCTTAAAATTTATTTCCTCTCTCCCTTTTTCCACTTCTAAAAATTATGAAGGACCCCCAAAGAGCCTTTTCTTGTATGGGTTATGCATATAGGTTAATTTTAACTTATTAAAAATTATAATTGACCCATTTGCTGCTGCTACCACTTCTCACAAGGTTTTGATGGGATTTTAATTGTATGGTTTTTCAATATAAGCAGGCAAATAATTTTGATTTTTGACAACTCCTGAGAAGGTCTTGGTGGACCCCCAGGGTTCTAGAGGGTTTTTAAGAGACACCAATCTATTGTATTTCTTTCTATTTAGTGAGCACCGTGAATTCTGTAAGGTTATCACCAATTTATCTTGTAGTTACTTAACAGAATGACTCAGTTGTTAAGGTAATAAGTCTGTCCTGATTACTGTTTTGAACAGTGATAGGTTGATGATCCTGGAAGGCAACTTATGTCACTAGCGTGGAAGTGTGTAAGTGGACCATTATGTGTATCTGTATATAAGGGGAAGCAAAAACGAGCCCATGGCAACATGTATCACCAATGTGAACAACCAGCACTTTTATTGCATTAGAGAATGCTATAATGTCAGTAATAAGTACTGACTACATAACATTTTATTGTCTGCATCAACAGACATGGAATGATGGAATTACAGTTGATGTAAGGAATGAGTTTCTTGTATGCCTAAAAATAAAATAAAAGGAGAATCTCATTACTGGCAGCACATACACATGAAGCACCATGCTAACAGTCTGACTGTACCATTTTCATCAAGGCTTATATAGGAGATAGTCTGTTACCTACATTGGATTTGTGGAAAAATGTAGACTAGATCAGCAAATGCAATTTTGAAGACTTAAGAATGAGGAATTGTTTCTGGAACATCTAAAAACTCTGAGTCTGTTAACCAAAAATGTACCAAAAGCTCTCCAAGAGTTTAAAACACATTCTCCCTGTTATAAGGAATGTAGCTTGTCAGCATTCTGAAAACTACAATACTTCAAAATTATTTGTTTAAAAACTTTGAGATATATATATTTATATATAAAAAATATCTAATGATCTGTATTATTTGAAGAATAATACAATTTATTCATTTTCCCCCTACCCCTGATCATGGATATTATGGTTGGAATCTCCTAAAGGAGATTTCCATCTCCCTTCAACCCACTCCTCCCCCCAAAAATCTTTTAAGCATGAGCCTCGATTCTCTTCCTCCTCTTTTCTTCTACTTTTGGTAGAAAACAGAAATCTGGTTAAGTATGAAGCATTTGAACTGCGCTGTTCTAATCCAAGGAAAGGACGGTCTCTGTAGAACATGACATGTCTGCTTGTAGGCAAAAAGGTTATTTAGGAGGAGCCACCAGGACTAACCCTAGAGATTGGGATCAGTTTTTCCCTGCCACCTGGAGATCGACAAATAGAGCAAGAGTCTGCAAATCTGCTGCCTATTTAGTATCCACCCAGTCAGGAACACCTTTCTGCCTCCTGGGCTGCAGCAGGAGACCCACACCTAATAAAGACAGCCTGACCAAGGTCAGGAGGGCAAAGAAAGAAGGCCCAACCAGCCCAGAAAAGGCTGTGGGATGATAAGGTAGGCTTTGACTCATTCCTAACAGCAGTTTCACCTGATATATGTGGTACTTCGTTTATCGTGTTTGCTTTTCTGAGGGAAAAGGAAAACAAAAACAGAACCCATGTAACAAACTGTCTTTACATCTTGGCACCTTGTAAAGTATTTCATTTTATACAAAAGTTCAATATTTTGACACTTTTCCATTATCAATCACCACTTCACTGATAAGCTTTGAAAGTGTGACCTTGGAAAAATCATCATGCAAAGTATTTACTGCAGCAGGAAAGAAACAACTTTTGAAACTCTCTTTTCTTCTTTTTTGCAGCTTAAGGTCGCTGAAATAGGCAGAGATGGGGATAACAAGAGGCAGAGAAAGGGTTTAAAGAACAAATAGCATGAGAGCAGCAAAACAAAAAAACAAAACAAAGCAATAATAAAAAAAAAACACAAAATCTCTGAAACAAACTTATACAAACATGATTTGATCTGTGACGGAGGGAGCGGGGGGGAATTACTAAATAAAAACAAAGAAATTGGGATTTTTCTCCCACATGTCAGCAAATGGCATCCACAGTCTTAAAGCAAGGGTAACTAAATGAAATACATGTGCAGCATATTCCGCAATTCCATTACATACAGTAGGTTTTTTTACCCCCAAAGCATTTGTCAAAGTATGGTTAATATAAAGCAGTTGCACAAAAAGCAAAAGGTGTTTTGACAAACAGCTGCATTAATTCCTTTGGAGGAATGTTTTTTTTAAAAAAAAAAAAAGAGGACCGACTTCCCCCCTTTTCCTGTTTTCCCTTGACAACCCACCCCCACCCGCCAAAAGACAAAACGGGATCACAAGAGACACATTGGGCTATATATGTACAACATAATAAACCTGAGCCCAGAGGAACCAATGTTATGATCCAAAGGGACGCAGAATCTGAAATTTGTAAAAAATAGTGTAGTTTGCTTGATGTAAAGCCTGAGATCTCCTCTTGGTTCTTCTGCAGGGCAGTGATACCTGCAAGGTATGGTAGTTTTTTTTAAAAAAAAAAGAAATCTTTTTTTTTTTAAATTTGCTACAGTCTTTAGTCTATGCATGCAAGACATACAACTAAGTGCAACTGAGTGAAATGTAGTTTTTTTTTACTCATTCCCTAACAGTTTGAACTGAGGTATGCGTACTAACAGTTTGTCATGCTGTTATCTTTACTCATGTCTAGCTACACATGCTGAGAATGAACTAATCTACCAGATTTTTATCCCCTTTCTGAATACCAAGCTAACCGGCAAAACCACTCAGTTTTGAACCAAAGGGACAGGTATTTTTTTTTTATTATGTCCTGGTTATGGCCTGCACATTATAGAGCTGCCTGAATATGGTGTGTTTCAGAACATTTCAAATGACTTACAGACTGGCCTCCTTTAAAAAAAAAGAAGTCAGGGGAAAAAGGCAAGCTTTATATTTCTCTGTTGGCAAAAAGGAGGGGAAAAAAAAGCTAAAAACAAATTGCTATTTTGAAATTAATGGCAAATCCCCCTCCCCCATTGGCCTGAATGGTACCAAAGTTTGGAAAGGAACAGGGATGTTACCATATTAAAACAAAAACAAAAACCCTGAAACGAAATGGGATGGGCAGAGACCAACACAACCATCACCACAGTCATTCTCAAATCTTGGGCCCAGGTAAGCAAAGTTAAAAATAAATTGCCCTGGCATTGGCTTTTAGCAAAAGTGAACAGGTCAAACCCCAAACAAAAGCATACCAAAAATTTCTTCAGTAATTATGGTATGGTTTAGTTTCAGTCATGAGTGCACTTTTGTATTTCATGTAAACTCTCTCTGATTCAAGTCATTCTAGTTTTTTTTCCCCCTGGAAAAATCAGTTCTCCTCCTGTACTCTCAATGTCAAATGGTGCCCTTCTCGAGGTCTCATTCTCTAACTTAAGCCTAAAAAGCTCTCTCTTTACAGAAATACTTTTGGTCACTGTAAAGAAAAAAACAGAAACAAATCAAAACGACAACAGCAAAAACTTTGGTTCAGCCATCTACTTGGTCTTCTAAATTATACTTTAATAAAGGAGCAGTTTTCCTTCTCAGGTTAGCTGTAGCCCATTATTTTGTCATTTGCTTCGTAATTCTTTAACCTCCTTTGATCAACAATAAGAGGATATTTGGCTTTCATAAGATAAAGCATATAACAGAGAACATAATTTACTTTGTGTAATATCTTTGGTAACTTTAGGGGAGAAGGGTACAAAGTAGAATATAAATTAGGATCAGAAAGACTTCTGAAATTAAAAGCTATAGTCCGACATAAATGAGTTAATTATTGAAAAGTGGTTAGAGAATGAAGTCACTAGAAGTTTGGTGATTAAGGGGTACCAACATTTGGAACTGCAGCTGTCTGCCCACTCTGCTCTGAAGGAAGACTGTTGTCGGCATCAGAGCTGGTTTATCCACAGATTACATCAGACTGTTCGTTTTTTTATACTGGTTGGTGTGATATTGTGTAACGATCTTATCTGCAATGGCAAAACTACTAACACTTAACAACTAATGGGCCTTATTGCCTTCCCAACGAGTTGAATGCAACAACTTAAACTGATGGATGCCACCAATTAAATCTCAAACAACTTAACTTGGAAGAACCACTACAATGAGGCATGTGGGCAAATAAGAATCTAATAGCACATGTGCTAACATACTTCAGAAATATTTGATTGGCCCAGGAACTTATTTTAAAAAGTCAAAGCACAAAAGCCTTACACAGTTATACTTCTCTTGGACAATATCTGTAGGGTGTGCACTTTCTGAAAGGGCTGTCAATGTCTCCCTAAATATTCACAATTGCTGCAAATAAGGAAAAACCAACATGGGAGGGGGGAGGGGAACCACAAAGAATGGTTTATGTGCATGTGTATATACACACATGCACACACAAACATAGACACTCTGTGGAATGACTTTAGAACCACATTCTACGGCTCTGATGCTGGTTTGTTCACTCTTGAATTACTGCCTTTCTTTCTGTCATGTTTGCACTGGTCACAGCAGCATTTTAGAACTTTTTCCAGAGTCGTGTGTGTGTGTATGGGGGGGGGGCATATAGTCCAAAATGGAATGTTTTCCATAGCTAAAGGAAACATAATGGCATCTGAGGAAATTTGGAATGGATGGCAGAAAAGAACTACAAACAATTCAAAGAACATTCAAGCTTTGTATAGTAAACACACCTATTAACATTCATCACAAAAGTACAGAAAACATTAAGCCTCAAAGGCCCTGGCCAATTGAGGCCTGAGGTCAGAACTTAAAAAGGTATAGGAGAACTAGGAGAAAAAGAATTAAGCTATACACTAAAAGAGGGTTTCGTTTCTTGTAACCCTTAAGTATACACACACACACACGCGCACGCACACTCAAAAGATTTCCCCATCCCAAATGGAAGCAAAAAAACAAAAGTAAAGGCAGTGATAATCAACATGCTACTGTGCAAATATATTGTCCACTG
>CM019149.1:49973433-50025933 GCA_009733165.1 Naja naja
ACGGGGGGTAACACCTCCCCCCCATGACCAAAGATGGCACATCAACTGAAACCGAGATGCTGGTAGAACAGCCACTCAGTCTTGGCCGGGTTGAGTCTGAGCCTGTTACACCCCATCCAAGCCTGCACCGCCTCCAGGCACCGGACATCACCAGAAGAGCATCATTGATCTGGTCTGGGGTGGAGATATACAACTGGGTATCATCTGCATATTGATGATACCTCACCCCCAAACCACGGATGATCTGCCAGCGGTTTCATGTAGATATTAAACAGGAGAGGTGAGAGAACCGACCCCTGAGGCACTCCACAACTAAGAGCCTCGGGCGGACCTCTGCTCTCCCGTCAACACCGACTGACGCGAACGGTCCGAAAGGTAAGAGGAGAACCACCGTAACCGGTGCCCCCACACCCCAACCCCCGGAGCCGCGCAGAAGGATACCATGGTCGAATGGTATCGAAAGCCGCTGAGAGATCTAAAAGGACCAGGACAGAGGAAAAACCCTGTCCCGAGCCCTCCAGAGATCATCCACCAATGCGACCAATGCTGTCTCCGATGGCTGTGCCCAGGCCTGAAACCCGATTGGTACAGGTCAAGGTATCAGTTTCCTCCAGGAACAGCGGAAGCTGCTGAGCCAACCCGCTCTCAACAACCTTCGCTAAACGCGAAGGTTGAGACTGGACGATAGTTATTCAAACGGTTGGGTCCAGAGCAGGCTTCTTAAGGAGGGGTCCACCACCGCCTCTTAAGGGCGGCAGGAAAAACCCCTTCACTCAAAGAAGCTTGATAACTGCCTGGAGCCAACGGCGTGTAACCTCCCTGGAGGCATAAACCAACCAGGAAGGACACGGATCCAATAAACACGTGGAAGACAGCCTCCGCATGATCCTGTCCACTTCATCCAGGAGACAGAGTCAAACTCAACCCAACCCGGATCCACAAGACTCGTCGCCACGCCATCGTCAACATCCTGCCAGTCAGAGTCCAAGCCAGCCCGAATCTGAGCTGAGCGACCTTATCCCGCCGATGTAGACTAAAATCCTCTGCTCTCCCCCGCAGAGGGTCCCTCCCCCCTCAATTGCAAGAGGGAGGCAGTGACCCTAAACAGGGCCGCAGGCGATCATCTGCAGACGCGATCAGAGCGGAGAAGTAAGAACATCTCGCATCTCTGATCGCTTCCAGGTAAGTCCTGATATAGGCTCTTAACTGGAGACGGTCAGACTCAGAGCGACTAGTCCCTCCCTACTCTCTAGCGTCTCCTCTGCCGCTTCATTCCCCGAAGCTCCTCTGAGAACCCAGGAGCTAAACGAGGTCTCCGGCAAGGGAGAGGCCGCAAGGGGACAACCCGTCGACGCTGCCGAGGCCGCCTCTGCCAGGCGGCCACCAAAGTCTCGGCGGGCTGTGGACAAGGGAGGTGGGCAAAAACCCCAGGGCCGCTGGAACCTCTCTGGGTCCATTAGGCGCCTGGGGCGGAACCAACGTATCGCTCCTCATCCCAGCAGCGAGGAGCAGCATCTTGAAGACCAGCCTCAGGAGATAATGATCTGTCCATGATAGGGGTAGAATAACTGGAGATCCAACCCCCAGATCACTACACCACTGCCCCGAGATAAAAACCAGGTCGAGCGCGTTCCCCCCCTCATGGGTGGGCCCCTGAATCACCTGGGTCAGGTCCATGGCTGTCATGGATGCCAAGAACTCCCCGAGCCAATCCAAACGCCACCCCAAGGAGGGCAAGTTGAAGTCCCCAGAACAATAGTCTGGGAAACTCCACCACCACTCCCGAGAGGGCATCCAGCAGCTTCGGGAAGGGCCGTTGCAACGCAGCTGGGGGACAGGTACGCTCAGCAACAGGCCCACCACCACCCGGCCCAACCTCAGAAGGAGGGATTCGCACCGCCAATCTTCGGGACAGGGGCCTCCCTTGGAAACAGAGTCTCCCTGATAACAATCGCTACTCCTCCACCCCTACCCTGGGCACGTGGCCGTTGCAACACCGGAAACCTGGGGACAAAGATCACATAGAGGGACACCACCTCAGGCCCCAACCAGGTCTCCGTGATGCACGCCAGATCCTCCACCTCCTCCTCAATGAGTTCACGGAGGAGGGGGCCTTATTGGCTACGGATCTGGCATTTACATACACCAGCCTAAGCCCAGGGACCACACCGCCCAAAGACCCAGGGAGCTGGTAGACCTGGGTCGGGCGCCCACCGCCGCAACGCGGGGCGGCTCCCACAAAAACGATATGACCCTCTATCTCGTCCACCCCTGCCATAACCAATCGCCTAGGGATTATCAGTCCCACCCTGCCTGATGCGGACCCATTGGCCCCTCACCCCTCCCCCCGCCGAGACCACCATCCGGCCTGGACAAACCAGACTCTGCCAAAAAGGCAGAGCCCCCACCTCCTCCCTAACCCATTAAAACAACGAATTAATTTTTAAAAGTCGTCCCTTTCCGATTTAAAATTTGACCCTTGGCTGCGTCATGCCACCTCTCGGGATCCCAAGATCCGTCATTAGGAAAGCTGTCGATAACCCCACAGGCCAGCTCAAGGACAAGGCGCGTCCTGAAGGCCCGTAATTCGCTAGCGAGTAACCAACATAAATAATAGATCATAAAATTCATAATGGGTAGGTAGAGAGTGTCACGGCAAAGTGATAGATGGTGCACTGATGTCAAGAGTGCCTAGGTAGAGAGTAAACGGTCCAGGTATCAGTCCAAAAGTCCCACATCACAACAGGCCTCTCACACCTGTTCGGACCAGAGTCACAATAGGTGGCACACCGCTCTCTCACCGCGGTGGTCGGGGTAAATCGGCTGATGGCATGGTGATTCAACCCCTCTATTCTCTCACCATATAGGGATAGTCCTCCCATTGTCCTCTCACCCATGGGATCCAGCCTGAAACCGTATCCTGAAGAAAAAGTTGAGGTAGATGAAAGAACCATGGAGGCTGAAAAAGATGACACTACACCAACAAAGGTGCAAATGAGGAGTTCAGGCAGTCTGAGGGCGGCCAAAACAGACATAGTGGACGGCCCAGAATAGAAAAAATGGGCAGTCGAGGAGGCAGAAAATAGACAGGAGAACCAGGAAGTATCCAAAATGGCGTAGCTGTTAAAAATCGCCAACGGCCAAGATCGAGATGGAAAACCGGCCAACCATGGGGTCTTGCCCATAACAGACTCCGACCCCACACCAGGCCAGAACCGACTCAGTCCAAATAACCACCTGGGTCCCCACCAGAGTCTTCTGAGCAGCTGGAATAAAGGGCCCACCCAGGGGACTGGGCCAACGAGAACACCCCTATATCGCCAGGGGTCCTCGGACAGTCCAGAAGCCAGCAGTCCAGAAGCCAGGAGCAGCAGCAGCAGCAGCAGCACCAAGGCACTACAACCAGCTGCAGCCAACAGCGTAGCCTGGCCAGTATAGTCCCTGCAGACGAAGCCTCCCTGGAGCAACCACCTCCTCCGTTGGCCTCCGTAACTCCGCCGCCGCCGCAGCAGTCTCCATCGCCAAAGCCTTTGACCACCTTGGCGACCACAACTGCTGCAGCCTCTCAACCAACGAGGCCATCGCTGCAGTCGGGCTTCCGCCGAAGCAGCCGTCACCCGCCGCTGCCTCCTCCCCGCCCCCATCGCTGCAGCCGTCGCCTCCATTGTCCACCACAGCCTCTCCGCAGCCTCTCCGGCAAGGGAGCCCTCGCTGCGGTCAGGGCCTCCACCGAGACAGCCACAACGCCCGCCTCCGCCGCCCCGATCGCCCGCAGCCGTCACCTCCATCCTCGACTTCCGCCCCCGTCGCTGCCGAAAAGGAACTGCCTCGCCAACGCCTCGCCGAGGCCTCCGCAGCCAACAAAAAGCTGCCGAGGCACTCCACGCCGTCCGAGCCCCCCCAATAGAGCAACCTCCATTTCACCGCCTGGCCGGCGCCGGGAAAACCCCGGCGACAAACACACCAGCGGCGTCAACCGAGCCCAAAAGAAGCTCGAATTCATGCCTGAGCTCTTCAGAAAGAAAAACTGAAGAGCTCGGCAGCAACAGGAAAGTCTCTCACCGCCACAAGCCGTCTCAAACAACACTACCCAAAGAGGTCTCTCAGCAAGCAGCCATCATGCTGGGGCATGCGCAAACCAACCCAATGGAGTGCATGGCTTCCCTGAGCTCCATTTTCACTGGCAGAGGCACCACGGGACGGTCCTTCACTGTTTCCAGGATGGCCGTGCAAGCCAAATCTAAGCACCCCGCGGGCTGGGTTCAGCCCCCAGGCCTTGAGTTTGACGGCCATGCTCTAGTTTATTGCAGAAAAGGGCTTCTTTCATTTAGAGTGCAATTAGATTTCCAAGAATAATTTCTCAAATCACGGGGTAAACATCTTTAGAAACAAAAAGAAAAAAGAAAAAGAAAAAATAAAGTTGGACACTTGATTTGGGGCATCTTTGGAAGGAGCCCTGGTCACTTCCCATCTTGATTATTGCAACACGCACTACATGGGGCTGCCCTTGAAGATCAACCGGAAGCTCCAGTTGGTGCAAAATGCAGCAGCCTGCATGGTTTTGTGCAGACCCCAGTGTGCACGTGTCACCCTCCTGCAGGAGCTGCATTGCTTGCCATTTGCTTCCAGGTGCAATTCAGGTGCTGGTTGTCACCTTTAAAGCCCTTCATGGCTTTGGTCGGGTTATCTGAGGGAACTCTTGCTGGTCATATCTACCTGACCCATTAGAGTGAGGAGGCAGGGAATGTTGCAGGTCCCACCCCTGAGGAGGTACACCTGGTGGGACCCAGAAGAAGCCCCCTTCTCCGTGGTGGCTCCCTCTCTCTGAATATCATTCCCCTAGAGATTAGAATGGCCCCCACTCTAGCACTCTTTCAAAAGACACTGAAGACCTGGTTTTGCCAGCGGGCCTGGGGAACCCAGAGAGGGATGGAGCCCATCAAATGGCTAGTGTAATCTGCTGTCGTCGGGGTGGGGGTGGGGGTGGGAGTTGGTTTTATTTATTTATTTTTCCAAATTTTGTTCTATTGTACTTTACTAATGTATTTGATTCTTTTTGTTAGTTTTTAGTTTTTTTATTTTTATTTTTTTGTTTAAATATGGTTTTACATTGTGTAAGCTGCCTCAGTCACCATGGGCGAATAGGCTGCAATATAAATTAAATAAATAAAAATTGGAATCTCTGCTAGCAGCCTCCTAGCTCCCTTACAAAAGGAGGAGAATTGCAGCTAGTCGTTCAATACTGAGACAGCAATTCTATGAGACTACACATCTTAATGTTACTGACATTGAGAAACATTGCAGAAGTGTCCCAGCATAAATGTCCACATAGGATGGTCAAGTGACAAATGTGGCACAACATCTTAATGTACATTTTGTCCCTTATGTGCTACGTTGGAACACAACTACTAAAAGATATTACTTCAAATGTCGCAATGCATATCTCAACATCTTGTCAACATCATGGTTAGGTCCCACCCTACCCAGCAGTCATTTCAGAACAAAAAAAAAAACTGGCTAGGCAGGATTTGATTTTGCTTGTTACATAAACAAAGTATAAACCATAGTTTGCAAGCCACAGTGGTTAGGTTCCACATCACATTAACTTACAAGCAAAACAAATCACATCCAGAGTTAGACTGAAAATTAGATTAGGTAATGGGTAATCCAGAGGGTGGAATGTTCCATTCTAACAAAATGTCCAGATGTGAACTGCTCTGCTACCCCAAAGTGTGAGGCATCCAGCTTATTATGCTGTAGAAGGTGAAAGAGGTACATTAGGACTGGATCTTGCTCCTCCTATAAACAGGGTTGCATTTTGCATTTGGCAGCTGCTGGATTTCTTCAGTGACAATCAGCTTAACTAATCAGGCAGCTACAACTCCAAAGCTTCCAGTTCCAGCATTAACTGGAGAAACCTAATTACCAATAAAGGAGGATATTTGTAGCTCACGGTTCAGATGAAGGGTAGTGGGTGCTCTCTGAGCTTGGTTGTTTTCTTGCAGACATTTCATGACCCAAACTAGGTAATATCATCAGTGCAACCTAATAGGAAACCCCATTCTTAGCATGGTTGAATCCAGATTTAGTATTGCATAGGGAGGCTGCTTTCTTTTGTGAACATAAAAAGTGGGACAATGGAAAGCCTGATTATGTTCTTGATTTTATTCCTTAGAAAACTTTTGAACTGTCTTTAGATACTTTGAAGCACAAACAGGCTGTATACTTGAGAGCATTTGAACTAGAAGAGTCTGTTTATTTGCCAACAGATTTAAAGGACATGAGGAAAGATTATTTTAGGATCTCTATTAGAAAAATTTATTAGAGATTTTTCTTCTATTTTTTAAACCGAAGATACCCAGGATTAAACTGAGGCTGTGTATATTCTATAGAGGAACTATGTTTCCTGTCAATAAAGTTTAAGCCAAGTTTAGAGATTGGTTAATACAATAATATAGCATTAGGAATTATGAATCTCTGATCTTCATTTTTTCTTAGATAAAAATGAAGGTCATTTAATGCATTAACGTGCAGGGAATGTATCTCCTTAAAAAAGCCATTCGTGTGTAATGAGCTATCAGCAAATACTATAAATAGTACTTATACTTTAAATAAAATTTGGGATGATATTTAGTTACTTTTCAGGAATAATGGTATTTTACTTCAGAATTTCTGTTACATCAATTGATCAAAATTTACAGCAGTTCAATGTACATCCTTTTACCATCCTTTCACAGGGTGTGGAAGAATTTTTAAAAATAAAATCATTGCTGCTAATTCAACCATTTATCATTATATGCAAAAATATTGCTTGATGAGAATATTATAGGCGGTGCATGTTTTTGACATTAGCATTTTATTTGGATGACTAATCTTGCAGATGTGAAATTTGAATGAATTATTCATGAAAATGCTTTTCTCTGAAAATTTAGTTCTAGCTAATGCTAGTTATTAAGCATTTTTATTTTCCTTGCTGGAGAAAATAAAAGTATGCTTATGCAAGAGAAGGAGATGGGAGTTTCATAATCCCTCCTTAAGATGTGTTTAAAGGGATGATGTTCTGAAACACCTTTAAGGAAAGCTGGTATGCCAATCAAAAGTTTTCTGAAGCTATTTCACTTCTAAGTGAAAGATGAAGCATATCAGACTTGCGTTGTTTATGTCCAACTGTCTTATCTCAAAGGTACTGAAATCAGTGGAACTGCTGAGAATACACAGCATGACTCTTCAAGTTCATTAATCTGAACGGACTGTAGAAAACTCCAAAATGCATAATCAGAAAGAATTAGCTTATTTGCATTAGGCTTATAGTGGCCAAGACAACCTTCCTCCCTTAAGAGATCTCTTCAGTACATGAATCGTTCTGACTTGGTGAACGTAAGTTGTGTGAGAAAACTAAAATGAAAATAAAGTCTAGAGATGTCCATCCATTAGTGTAACCCTATTGTGCACTTAAGATGTTCATCCATTAGTGTGACCCTGTTGTGCACTTTCTTCCACATGTGGTGTTATTGTTCTTCTGGATACTTACTTTTCTGGATATCTTACTTTTTTCAATTTAAATCCCTTATGTATTTGCAAAGCAAACTCTTGACTATTGGTGCATGACAGAGAAATGGTGCTTCTACCATTAGAATTCTTCTGCTAAGAGAAACATCTGTAAGCAGCAGGGTTTCTATGCACATTGAATGCTGTGCTTAGAACTTTTAATTAAAAACAAGCAAGATAAGGAAACATCTGCAACACACAGTGCTAGTCCCAAAGTTTGACATCCCTAAGCTCAGTTCTTGTCTACTGTATGGATTGTTCACAGGTGGATTGCTTCATCCTTCTTCAGAGAAATTGAAATGTTACCATGCATCTTTGAAGACTAGAGAGGCTGGTATGGAACAATCTCATTGGTTTACCTTTTGATTAATGGGTACTTTCGCTCTGCTCCCTAATAGCATTTTGTAAGAATATCCACAACACACTAACATCCAAATATGTCCACCTGCTCATAAAAACTGGATAACTAAACTGAAATTGACTCGATGGGTCATAACCAATCAATCAAATGACCAGAAATAATTTTTCAGCTGCTATTGTAAATGACTGCACTAGTGAGTTGAGATTTACCACAAAGTAAAATGGCAAATTATTGTCCAAATGACTTTGTTAATTGTCTCAACAGATGAAAAGAATCTACAAAAGAAATCACAACTGATCACGCTGTACTCTGGCATCGTTTATTGCAGTTTCTTAAAATTTATTTCTCTCTCCTTTTTCCACTTCTAAAAATTATGAAGGACCCCAAAGAGCCTTTTCTTGTATGGGTTATGCATATAGGTTAATTTTAACTTATTAAAATTATAATTGACCCATTTGCTGCTGCTACCACTTCTCACAAGGTTTTGATGGGATTTTAATTGTATGGTTTTTCAATATAAGCAGGCAAATAATTTTGATTTTTGACAACTCCTGAGAAGGTCTTGGTGGACCCCCAGGGTTCTAGAGGGTTTTTAAGAGACACCAATCTATTGTATTTCTTTCTATTTAGTGAGCACCGTGAATTCTGTAAGGTTATCACCAATTTATCTTGTAGTTACTTAACAGAATGACTCAGTTGTTAAGGTAATAAGTCTGTCCTGATTACTGTTTTGAACAGTGATAGGTTGATGATCCTGGAAGGCAACTTATGTCACTAGCGTGGAAGTGACCATTAAACATCTGTAGGGTGTCTGCTGAGAAAAATCTACAGGTAAAGCCAGACTTATGTGAAGTGGACATATTGTATCTGTATATAAGGGGGAAGCAAAAACACGTAGCCCATGGCAACATGTATCACCAATGTGAACAACCAGCACTTTTATTGCATTAGAGAATGCTATAATGTCAGTAATAAGTACTGACTACATAACATTTTATTGTCTGCATCAACAGACATGGAATGATGGAATTACAGTTGATGTAAGGAATGAGTTTCTTGTATGCCTAAAAATAAAATAAAAGGAGAATCTCATTACTGGCAGCACATACACATGAAGCACCATGCTAACAGTCTGACTGTACCATTTTCATCAAGGCTTATATAGGAGATAGTCTGTTACCTACATTGGATTTGTGGAAAAATGTAGACTAGATCAGCAAATGCAATTTTGAAGACTTAAGAATGAGGAATTGTTTCTGGAACATCTAAAAACTCTGAGTCTGTTAACCAAAAATGTACCAAAAGCTCTCCAAGAGTTTAAAACACATTCTCCCTGTTATAAGGAATGTAGCTTGTCAGCATTCTGAAAACTACAATACTTCAAAATTATTTGTTTAAAAACTTTGAGATATATATATTTATATATAAAAATATCTAATGATCTGTATTATTTGAAGAATAATACAATTTATTCATTTTCCCCTACCCCTGATCATGGATATTATGGTTGGAATCTCCTAAAGGAGATTTCCATCTCCCTTCAACCCACTCCTCCCCAAAAATCTTTTAAGCATGAGCCTCGATTCTCTTCCTCCTCTTTTCTTCTACTTTTGGTAGAAAACAGAAATCTGGTTAAGTATGAAGCATTTGAACTGCGCTGTTCTAATCCAAGGAAAGGACGGTCTCTGTAGAACATGACATGTCTGCTTGTAGGCAAAAAGGTTATTTAGGAGGAGCCACCAGGACTAACCCTAGAGATTGGGATCAGTTTTTCCCTGCCACCTGGAGATCGACAAATAGAGCAAGAGTCTGCAAATCTGCTGCCTATTTAGTATCCACCCAGTCAGGAACACCTTTCTGTCTCCTGGGCTGCAGCAGGAGACCCACACCTAATAAAGACAGCCTGACCAAGGTCAGGAGGGCAAAGAAAGAAGGCCCAACCAGCCCAGAAAAGGCTGTGGGATGATAAGGTAGGCTTTGACTCATTCCTAACAGCAGTTTCACCTGATATATGTGGTACTTCGTTTATCGTGTTTGCTTTTCTGAGGGAAAAGGAAAACAAAAACAGAACCCATGTAACAAACTGTCTTTACATCTTGGCACCTTGTAAAGTATTTCATTTTATACAAAAGTTCAATATTTTTGACACTTTTCCATTATCAATCACCACTTCACTGATAAGCTTTGAAAGTGTGACCTTGGAAAAATCATCATGCAAAGTATTTACTGCAGCAGGAAAGAAACAACTTTTGAAACTCTCTTTTCTTCTTTTTTCCTTAAGGTCGCTGAAATAGGCAGAGATGGGGATAACAAGAGGCAGAGAAAGGGTTTAAAGAACAAATAGCATGAGAGCAGCAAAACAAAAAACAAAACAAAGCAATAATAAAAAAAAACACAAAATCTCTGAAACAAACTTATACAAACATGATTTGATCTGTGACGGAGGGAGCGGGGAATTACTAAATAAAAACAAAGAAATTGGGATTTTTCTCCCACATGTCAGCAAATGGCATCCACAGTCTTAAAGCAAGGGTAACTAAATGAAATACATGTGCAGCATATTCCGCAATTCCATTACATACAGTAGGTTTTTTACCCCAAAGCATTTGTCAAAGTATGGTTAATATAAAGCAGTTGCACAAAAAGCAAAAGGTGTTTTGACAAACAGCTGCATTAATTCCTTTGAGGAATGTTTTTTTAAAAAAAAGGACCGACTTCCCCTTTTCCTGTTTTCCCTTGACAACCCACCCCACCAGCCAAAAGACAAAACGGGATCACAAGAGACACATTGGGCTATATATGTACAACATAATAAACCTGAGCCCAGAGGAACCAATGTTATGATCCAAAGGGACGAGAATCTGAAATTTGTAAAAATAGTGTAGTTTGCTTGATGTAAAGCCTGAGATCTCCTCTTGGTTCTTCTGCAGGGCAGTGATACCTGCAAGGTATGGTAGTTTTTTAAAAAAAAGAAATCTTTTTTTTTAATTTTGCTACAGTCTTTAGTCTATGCATGCAAGACATACAACTAAGTGCAACTGAGTGAAATGTAGTTTTTTACTCATTCCCTAACAGTTTGAACTGAGGTATGCGTACTAACAGTTTGTCATGCTGTTATCTTTACTCATGTCTAGCTACACATGCTGAGAATGAACTAATCTACCAGATTTTTATCCCCTTTCTGAATACCAAGCTAACCGGCAAAACCACTCAGTTTTGAACCAAAGGGACAGGTATTTTTTTTTATTATGTCCTGGTTATGGCCTGCACATTATAGAGCTGCCTGAATATGGTGTGTTTCAGAACATTTCAAATGACTTACAGACTGGCCTCCTTTAAAAAAAAAGAAGTCAGGGGAAAAAAGGCAAGCTTTACATATTTCTCTGTTGGCAAAAAAAGGAGGGGAAAAAAAAGCTAAAAACAAATTGCTATTTTGAAATTAATGGCAAATCCCCCTCCCCCATTGGCCTGAATGGTACCAAAGTTTGGAAAGGAACAGGGATGTTACCATATTAAAACAAAAACAAAAAAACCCTGAAACGAAATGGGATGGGCAGAGACCAACACAACCATCACCACAGTCATTCTCAAATCTTGGGCCCAGGTAAGCAAAGTTAAAAATAAATTGCCCTGGCATTGGCTTTTAGCAAAAGTGAACAGGTCAAACCCCAAACAAAAGCATACCAAAAATTTCTTCAGTAATTATGGTATGGTTTAGTTTCAGTCATGAGTGCACTTTTGTATTTCATGTAAACTCTCTCTGATTCAAGTCATTCTAGTTTTTTTCCCCTGGAAAAATCAGTTCTCCTCCTGTACTCTCAATGTCAAATGGTGCCCTTCTCGAGGTCTCATTCTCTAACTTAAGCCTAAAAAGCTCTCTCTTTACAGAAATACTTTTGGTCACTGTAAAGAAAAACAGAAACAAATCAAAACGACAACAGCAAAAACTTTGGTTCAGCCATCTACTTGGTCTTCTAAATTATACTTTAATAAAGGAGCAGTTTTCCTTCTCAGGTTAGCTGTAGCCCATTATTTTGTCATTTGCTTCAGTAATTCTTTAACCTCCTTTGATCAACAATAAGAGGATATTTGGCTTTCATAAGATAAAGCATATAACAGAGAACATAATTTACTTTGTGTAATATCTTTGGTAACTTTAGGGGAGAAGGGTACAAAGTAGAATATAAATTAGGATCAGAAAGACTTCTGAAATTAAAAGCTATAGTCCGACATAAATGAGTTAATTATTGAAAAGTGGTTAGAGAATGAAGTCACTAGAAGTTTGGTGATTAAGGGGTACCAACATTTGGAACTGCAGCTGTCTGCCCACTCTTGCTCTGAAGGAAGACTGTTGTCGGCATCAGAGCTGGTTTATCCACAGATTACATCAGACTGTTCGTTTTTTTATACTGGTTGGTGTGATATTGTGTAACGATCTTATCTGCAATGGCAAAACTACTAACACTTAACAACTAATGGGCCTTATTGCCTTCCCAACGAGTTGAATGCAACAACTTAAACTGATGGATGCCACCAATTAAATCTCAAACAACTTAACTTGGAAGAACCACTACAATGAGGCATGTGGGCAAATAAGAATCTAATAGCACATGTGCTAACATACTTCAGAAATATTTGATTGGCCCAGGAACTTATTTTAAAAAGTCAAAACGCACAAAAGCCTTACACAGTTATACTTCTCTTGGACAATATCTGTAGGGTGTGCACTTTCTGAAAGGGCTGTCAATGTCTCCCTAAATATTCACAATTGCTGCAAATAAGGAAAAACCAACATGGGAGGGGGGGGAGGGGGAACCCACAAAGAATGGTTTTATGTGCATGTGTATATACACACATGCACACACAAACATAGACACTCTGTGGAATGACTTTAGAACCACATTCTACGGCTCTGATGCTGGTTTGTTCACTCTTGAATTACTGCCTTTCTTTCTGTCATGTTTGCACTGGTCACAGCAGCATTTTAGAACTTTTTCCAGAGTCGTGTGTGTGTGTATGGGGGGCATATAGTCCAAAATGGAATGTTTTCCATAGCTAAAGGAAACATAATGGCATCTGAAGGAAATTTGGAATGGATGGCAGAAAAAGAACTACAAACAATTCAAAGAACATTCAAGCTTTGTATAGTAAACACACCTATTAACATTCATCACAAAAGTACAGAAAACATTAAGCCTCAAAAGGCCCTGGCCAATTGAGGCCTGAGGTCAGAACTTAAAAAGGTATAGGAGAACTAGGAGAAAAAAGAATTAAAGCTATACACTAAAAAAGAGGGTTTCGTTTCTTGTAACCCTTAAGTATACACACACACACACACGCACGCACACTCAAAAAGATTTCCCCATCCCAAATGGAAGCAAAAAACAAAAAGTAAAGGCAGTGATAATCAACATGCGATACTGTGCAAATATATTGTCCACTGAAATCCTTAAAATCTGCGTAAAGGCTTGATCTGCAGTTGATGTGTACATGCTCAGCTTCATGTCTTCAGTGTCCCATAGTGGAAGATCTGCAGTCCAAAGTCTGCTGCCAAGTTGTGAATAAGGGAATTAGTGGAACACATTTACAACACTGATGTTGACTGTGAGTAGGAATTCCGAGTACCAAACAAGTCCATCCGATGCACAGAGTACAAATTCCTTTGCTTTGTTTTTCAACAAAAAGTAGAAAAATCAAAAATACTCCCAAATGGGATACTTGATGGCACTAAGTGTTAACATATTTTATAGCAGTCAGAATGGACCGAGTGTATCTTCCAGACTGTACAATGGTGGGGAGAGATTTCACAGCTAATTCTGAAAGATAAAAGAGTTTTTGTTTTGTCTTGTTTTTGTCCCTCCCCGGGATCTTCATTTGCAGAATGAAAAGTCAGAGACATTTTTATTCAATGTCTTCATTTACATGTTCATCTTCATAATCTCTGTCGTGATCAAATTCCGGACTGTGATTGGCTGTGGTGACTAAGGAGAGTGGGCCTTCATTTTCATCTGGATCTAATGGCTCTTCTTTGACATGCACAGGGTGTCTGAAAAAAACAACAACAGACAAATATATACACAAACAGAAAAAGGATGGATGAGCAATTCATCTTGTTTTTTTTTTAACCTGTTTAGTTAAAACAGGTTAAAACAATTCAAATGTATTGAATGTTGCATACTAAAAAACTATCGATCTCTGTATTAGGAAAGTCAAGGATTATTTTTAATGATTGAGACATAACCTAATGGGTTTTTTTTGCCAACAATAGAGAAGAGCTGTGTACTAGCTTCAAGTTTTCTTTTAAATTCCCAATACATCCTTGGTGTTCTGAAAAGGTGTCTCATCCAAGTGCTAACCAGGCCTGACTCTGCTTAGGTCATCAGTCAGGCATGGTCAGCCAGGTGCTGCCACCTGGTGAGACACCTATGATCTTAGTGAATTAAGATTCTGTTTTTTAAATATGTTTGAGAACTTGGAAATACAGTCTCTCCAGCAAAGCGATAAAGGTATTGATTCAAGCAGAACAATAAAAAGAGCAAACCTTCTACATTACTTGAAATCCCTCCTCGTTATAGTTGTTACAGAATACATGTCTATGGAGATTCTCAATCATCCAGGTCATGGCTGTCTTCAAAAGGCAACTGGACTTTCTTGTTTTTCCCCCCTTGAAAACATTTTGCTTCTCATCCAAGAAGCGTCCCCAGTTCAGTTCTCCCCCCCACACCCCACCCCATTTGTCATATGTACACTTCACACTCTGAAACTTAGCCTGGCTGCAAATAATGGAACACTTTGATTGTTTAAGAATACTTGGGCTTCAAAAGAGAAAAACAGCAAGTGCTGTAGCTCAAGGTTTCTTCTTGGGATTCGGAGAAAATGTTTTCCAGTGACATATTAGCTTGATTAATACAATCTTCAGATAAACAAATGAAATAAGCATCTGTAAAGGAAACCCATGGTTTATCAGCTTACTGAGCTTCTGGAGGCTGGGCTAATCATCGGTTACTGTGTGTTCTGCTTCTCTAGTTAACATGCATAACCTGTGAGAGAAGTCTCCAGAGGACGACCTCAAGTGGGGTCTATCATTAATCAACTTCAAGCAAACACAGCAAAGAGACACCATGATGCATGCTTTAAACTCCAAATTAATGCATATTTTTTACAAACTGTCAATAAGGAAAGAAAAGCCCTGCCAGGAAACACAAACGGAGAGGAAAAGGCTCGCTCAACACAACAATATGATATGAAAGCAGTGTCCTAATGAGAATAATAACGCTGTCAGCTGTAAACAAGGCAGAACATGATCCTCAGCTCATGGTGGGCACTAAGGAGGCACTAAGGAGATGAGATCTGCCAAATTTCTCATTACAGAATAGCGTTATGAATAACCCACAAGGGATCAAGGGTTGATTATACAAAATGGGCATGATAATATTTGAAAAATGTTGTCCGTAAATCATATTCATAACAAACCCCTGTACAAATACAAATTACCTTCCCCTTGTTTTATTGTTTGGGGGGCTTTTGATATGTAAAAATGTCCCTGCCAGTAAGCGGTATCCCCCTTAAGAGACTTTATGAAAGGAAGCTTGATTTTATTTGCAATACCATGCAAGTAATTATAACGTGATCCCCAAAAAGCGGATTTGTTTTGTAATTACCCATTACCTGCACCATTAGGTATTTTTGTCAATCAAAACTAACTCTATAAAGTTAAAGAAAAAAAAATATTGTATGAAGTTTCATTTCCAAGAGGTTTGCCAGAGTTACACATTCTGAGTGGAAATGAAGAGACAGTCTCTCCCTAAACAATTTTTTATGACCAAGAGAAAGCCACATCTGGAGGTCAAAAATCAGCTTCTCCCTGGGATAGTATTTGTATTGCAATTGTAAAATGAGAGTGAACTGGGTCATGTCTTAGCACTACTATTTTGATTTGTGCATTTCAGTGTTTCTATCATTTATAGGTGATTGTTTTGAAAGACTCCAGATGCATACTGACTCCTACCAAGGCAGAATCTTTTTCAAATAATTCTCTCAGTATAATCTCTTGAATTATACTTGAATTGAACTCCAGGGTGTCAGTATTGGTACGGAAGAACAATTTATAGAGTACTGAGGAGTGTTACTCGTGGTCTCTTTTTATGGGACATGAAAACCATGAAACTCTTATGTTTATAAGCACGAAAAGGCATGAATCCCTAATGTTTACTAGTAGCATGCAAGAATAATCTTCTGTTATAAAAAAATTAGTAACCAAAGCAGTCGTATTAGCTGACATGTAACATATGTTTATTTCTCTATATCCTTCTGGGTTGTTTCACTGAACTCTTTTCTCTGCTACAAGAATGATGCGATGACATTTAGAAAATATGAAACCAAGGGATGGGTCACTATTGTCCATTAGGCAAACGATTTTCAGCACTTTTGAAAATTCTATGGTACCCTTACATTATAAAATTATTGCTTTCTCGGTGGCTTCCTTTTTTTTTTTTACTTATTCTCCTTGGATTCTGTTAGAAGTTTTTCACATCGTAGTTCTAGATTTGAAAAAGGCACAAAGGGGGAGGATGGGATAGAGATACTTAGAATTTCTCTGTGGGAACTTTTGAGGAGAATTTTTAGACAGCGTTTTCACGCTTTCAACCTTGAAGAAAAGGGATTCCTCCTCAGTTGTTGCTCAAAACATCAGAAAATAAAGTGTTCAGGTCTCCGCCTAGCTCAAACAACCTTCAGGTTAAACCTCCACATTTTGAATGGTGCCTGACATCAATTAAGTCTTGGAGAATTTTAATATCCTTATCCAAGAGCTCCATTAGCATCTAACTTGTAGTAATAACGAATCCTTGAAGCAACAACACTCCAAACCATGGTCCACAAGGTCTATATTAATGTTTAAAAAAGCTCGTTGCCAAACATATGTACCCAATATTACCCTGGCAGCTTCAACAGAAGAGATGCTACAAACCATTGCTGACACACAAGAAAAAGGAAGCCATGAAAAAAACCTGGACATTATTCATTCATGTAGTCAAATCCAATGATTCACTCTCATTTTGGCATATCACATCAAACTCCCAAAGCAATGGTCCATCCATGATGGACTGTCACATGCCCCCAGGGATCTGGGAGGCATGCTTTCATGATTTCATGGATCCCTGTGGATGCCCTAGTCAAACTATAGAAAATCTGCTAATGTGGGCACCAATGACGGTGACAAGTATTGGCTTGTTTAGTAGTTATATTAACAAGCCAAGTTTGTGATAAAGGCCTGATCTGTTTCACTGCACTGCAACAGTTGAAACAATTTAATTTATGGGAAGGGTATTCCATTAAGGAAAATAAGAATATCACTGTAAAGGGTGCTCAACAGGAATCTGAAAGTAGAGATAGTAAATAACAACAGCCTGCACTGAACACTGGAGTATTATAGTTATCTATCCGGAAACACAAACTTTCTAACTGTTGAAAGAAATGCTACCATGTGCCCTTGTAAATAAGTGCCCAGGCATAAGGCAGACAGAGAAATATGGAGTATTTCTGGGAAATAAAATGCCTTTACTCTTGAAAAATTCCAACAACTTAACATTTCTACTAGTATTGTATTCTTGGCATGGGAAGAACAAAAATATTTGCAACTGAAAATGCCTAAAGAGAAAACATTCAAGCAGTGCTAAAATAATGTCATGTTAGGCTACTTTGGGAATGCTAATTAATACTGCACAAATAATCTCTATAAAGCTTAAATCTGTTCCAATGTTTTGAAGGTAAAAGACAATGTTAAAATTAATTATCAAAAGTGAGTATTGCCTTCTTTAAAGCTTTTTTCTCAAAGCAAAATGAACACTTATTTGAAATGCTGAAATATCAAAGTAACAAGAATCTTAGATATTTTTTTCTCCTCAACCCCCTGCCCAAAAATTTTTGCAGGTAGCAAACTTGTTATAAATAATTAAATTCTAATTATCTTCACAATTAATAATTAGTCTAGCTTCAGGTTAATTTTTCCTACCTTTTGATTTAGAACTTTTAAGATACAGCTCGTTCACTACAGCTAATCAAAGCCCTATTAAAAGGAACAACATAGGGCTGGCAGCTGACTGAATTGTAATTCCAAAGTCTTGCCAAAAAATGTTTTGCTGGCATGAGACAGACAGACAGAAACTTTATTTCAGTCATTGACCAATAAAAGTACATTCAATAAAACAAACAACACAAAACTATTTCCTAACAATAAAAACTATTGGCAATAAAAACTATCGTGGAAGAAGCTTAAACCTAATGAAGCAGAACTTTGCTATTTTTAGATAAATAAATTTATGTTGATTATTTAATAAATAAAATGCAAAATAAAAATAAAAATATCAGACTACTTCAGAAATTTGAATGCACGTCTGCTGACTGCCGGCAGTTCGATTTTCACAGGCTCAAGATTTGACTCAGCCTTCCATCCTTCCGAGGTCGGTAAAATGGGCACCCAGATTGTTGGGGGCAATATATGGATGGCTGTAAACTGCTTAGACAGGTCGGTAAGCACTGTGAAGTGGTATATAAGTCTAAGTGCTATTGCCATTCTGAATTTGAAATGCTGTATTTCAAATTTGAAATATTGGAAATAGTTTATTTCAACAATTTGCCATGTTTCAATTATAAAAATGCCCTGTTCTGAGGATAACACAGTGGTTTCCAATCTGAAATGGAGGATTTTAAATTTAAAGCAATTCAAATTTTGAATGATTTGCACCCTACTACTATAAAGCTCCTAAGCTTTAGAACCAGGTGCTTTTACTTGAAAGAACCTGATACATTCCAATTTCCCCATTTTTCTAGTGGTGAATTTTTCTGCACATGTTGTGGCATGCATTTTGGAAGCGAAAGTTTGAAGCCAAGTGTATTTTTGCCATAAAAACAGTACCATGTATTATTGTTTTCAGCCACATGTTTTTTGGAATTCACCACAAAGTCTTATGAGCTTATGGATATTTCTTATTACTGAAGTCATTGTTTAAATGGAATTCAATTTTGAAAAAAACAAACTACTTAAATTGGCAATGTCACTGACAAAAATACATTCCAAGATCCTACCTATGTCCCAGAAATTGGCCAAGAAGACATGGTAGGTTACCAATCAACTTTATTTTGAGATCTCACTTCAAGAAACCACTTGGTGCATTGACTGGCCTCTGGTACGTGTTCAGTAAGGAACATACTGGTAGTACTTGACTTACAACCACAGTTGGGACTGGAACATCACTTGCTAAGCAAGGCAGTCATTAGATGAGCAGAACCCAATGTTATGACCTTTTTGTCATGGTCATTAAGCTAATCTGGCTTCCCCCATTGACTTTGCTTGTTGGAAGCACAGTGGGAAGATTACAAATGGCAATCACTGAAACTGTCATAAAAACATGCAACAGGGATGCTATGACATTCCTAAGTGTGAAGACTGGTCATAAATCACTTTTCAATTCTGTCATAACTTCAAACACTTGGTAAGTGTATGATTGCAAGTTAAGGACTACCTATACATTACCAACAGTATGTGGAATTTCTTCTTGATCTCTTTGTAGCTTGAACTGGTGCATGAGAGGGGCTTTGGTAAGCAGCACCCAAATGTTTGTGAAAGAGAGTAAGCACTTAAGGAGAAACACACTGTTGACTATTGTGCGAATCTGTATGTCCATGCTATGTAGTTGAAAAACACCCTTTTCCAAAAAAAACACCCTTAATTGAAATGTTGTCTGAATTTGAAGAGTTGCTACAGAAAAAATAAATAGAAAACATGGTGACAAGTCCTTTTTATGGTTTGTCCCTCATATTTTCTATACTCAAAATAAAATCTTCTCTTACCGAGGAAACTCATTAAAGGCCCCCATGAGGGAACGTAGTAAGGAGGTAGATTCCTAGGAGTGAGGAGGTGCAATCCAGATGAGTAAGAGGCAACTCAATCCAGATATAACATGTGAGAAAAAGAGGGTGAAGATAGCCACTCCTTAATAGTTCCCAGAGTATATTGTAGATACAGATGGTAGAGTACTCAATCTGGCAAGATTTTGTCTATATGTGTGAAGCTATAAAGAACTCAGCTTGGCAAATTCACCACATGTCATTCTTGGTTTTGACAGTCAGTAATGGAACTTCGTGTTAAATAAGTGGAACTGAAGGATGGATTGTAAGGCCTTTTCTCTTCCCTTCCCTTTTAAAAAGAAACGTACTTGAGTAATGCTTTATTGTTGTCCCATGGTGTTGGGAGCAAAGGACAAAATGGCAAATGGGATAGCCAATATGATTCTAGATCAGGGGTGTCAAACTCAATTTCATTTAGGGCTGCATCAGGGTTGTGTTTGACCTCAGGGAATTGGGGGCATGGCCAACTCCATGTCATTCGTCGAGGCTCCCAATGGCCTCCTGCAGCCCTCTGCCAGCGAAAATGGAGCTGGGGGGGGGGGCATGCTTGGCCTGCCCAGGCTGTTTTCGCTGACAGAGCTGGAGGCCATTGTGGCTGAAAACAGAGCCTGGGAGGGCTGTGCACTGTCCTCTTGAGCTCCATTTTTGTTGACAGTCACCGCAGGCTGGTCCTTCACTGTTTCCAGGGCAGTCCCATGGGCCAGAACTAACTACATCGCGGGCAGGATCTGGCCCCCGGGCCTTGAGTTTGAAATCCCTGTTCTAGATGATCTATGCGATCAGCTGGAGAAGATCTATATATTCTAAGTAGCTGTTCTGGCTGCTGTTACTACTATACTTTATAAGTTATGTTTATTGTTGGACATTTTTAAAATGCTGTTGAAGCTCATGGGTGGTAGACAAACATATAAATTAGCGTTTGTTTTAATTCATGATCTAATAAATGTTTGAACTTTTCTAAAGTTCAGAATTTTAATTTAGCTGCAGTGGGGTGGGAGCAGAGTTAGGAGAGGCAACACCATACACACTACTTACATTGCTTGCATAGGAGAACGGCCTGGACTGCTGTCGCTCCCATTGCTGTTCGCATGCTCCATTGCACCATTAAGATCTTCCCGCATTGCATTGGCTAAACTGCCCAGAGTGGGGTTTCCCATGGAAGCAGTAGTGTATAGAGATATACTGTTTTCAGCTATTGAAGCCTATAAAAGAGGGAGGGGGGGAACAAGACAGGAACATTGAAACAAGCACATATCTGTACATTTACCACCCATCACATCCAAGTTACGTTACTTTCATTTTCTTTTTCATTAAATGCAAAGGATAAAATCATAACCTCTGTATTATTAATTTCACCACTGGCATAGCTAAAAGTTCATTCATCTCCAATTTTTATCTAAAAGTAATTTCATCTCTATCACCAAAACCAATCACATATTGTACAGGAAACAATTTAAATGGAATTTTAAGAGGAAAAAAAACCCCTCAATACAATAAATAGTTAACTTAGCCTTGCATGGTCAAGAAGGTATATAGTCACATACCTTGCAACACTGTCCTGATGTAAATTTTCTCCACCAAGGTGGGTTTTGCCTCAAGAGGAAAGCACCACCTTTCCACTAAATGTAAATACTAATTTTCAATGAGTTCCCCACTCCCCAGCAAAAAAAAAACCCACATAGGCAGTAAAGCAAATATATTTGATATTTGCAAAGCTCCAGGAAAGGTAGAGATCTATGTATTTAATGTAAGACCGGCTTAGCTGTATTCTAGCAAGTTCCTTAAGGAACCCTGGAGTATTTATCAGCAAACAGTGTTCTTGTGATACAAATCATCTCCATTTATTCTGGAATTTGCATTTACCGATTCATTGCTCAAAAATCAAGCAACAAAACTTAAATAAGGCAGACATTCATTTCTTCTCCCCAGCAATATCTTACATGTGGTCTTATGATCTTGGTGATACTGACAATAATTGTGACCAGAAAATCATTCTTGTCCAGTACAGATAAACAGGCAAGACATCCTTAAAAGCAATGCATGGTAATATACCTTTCAACATCCTTAATGTATTAATCCACAATCAGCAAGGTTTTCACAAACCCTAAACTCTGGTAAAAACCACAGAAGTTACCTTTATGTATCACGCTAACCTAAAACCAAAGACAAACCTTTAGCATTTTGTAGGAATGTAGTTTAGTCTAGTTTATTTAGGTGAATATTGCTTAATTCTTACAACAATCCTTCATATCCAAAGGCTTTCTAAAGTATCATTTAAATGGAGGACAAATGAAAACAAAAGCTTAATTGTGGTCATCTTGAAGAAGTTTCAGAAGCATCAAATGCAACAAAATGCAGTAATAGCTCGACCCCAGCTATTAATTATTTTCCATACTTTATCCAAGGTGGTTGATATTAAATATTAAAATCAATCACCTTGTAAGGGGACTGTCTGAAGGATGTCCTCCTCATTGTGAGCCTGTCGCGAAGTTAAGAGTTGAATCAGAGACCTTACTGGAAAAGTCTCCATTTATAGAAACCTGTTTATTGGATATGAAAAAGGCTTTTTCTATGGGATGATCTCTGGAATCGTCATGACGCTCCCTTCTATCAGCTTTTGAAAATGGAATGGAGATGCATATTTCTTTGACATAGTATTATGCAAGGATGTGGCTATAATTTAATATGTAGTTTATGTAATTTTATTTATGCTTTTAATTGTGTTTTGGATTAATTTGTTTTTGCATTTCTCCTCAATTTTGTCCATTTTCAGATGGAAAATCCAAGACAGTAGATATAGCTTTCATGTCTTTTCCCAGTATAGCAGGAAATGTTCATGTATGGCTGGGCATATAGGTGCACATAAGTGTAAGAAAGATAAAGAAATTATTGAAAAACATATGCAAGTCACATGCAAACATGTAGAAAAACAGGTAAAGCAGAAAAAGGTAATAGTGAAAAAAGTGGTTCATGATTATCATTTTGTGCAGTTTAATGAAGTAAGAAAATGAGGGAATGGTAGCGTAGAAAGAAAAAGAGAGTGCATAAAAATATCTTTTGCCAACATTGTAACTTAATTGTTTTAATGGCTGGTTTTAATACATTATTTTTTTCTCTTTTATACTCTGCATTTTAATTGTTTTAATTTACTGTAGGTGTTGAAATAATCAGAAATACATAAATTTAATAATAAAAAATAATAATAAAGAAATCTTCTGGGGAATGGAAATGTGATGAGTGTTGCTTTGCTTAAGATACCAAACCATATGTGATCTACCTTCCATGTATAGTTGAAATGACAAGGTGAATTTATAGAGCAGGATTTACATTTTCCAACAAGCTAAGAGATTTTCCTCTACTGGAAATCCCAAATGAAATAAGTATATATTCCCCTGGGGAAAAAACTGTGTTATTTGGAATGGTCTACAGCACACCTCTCTTAACTTTCTTAGAAAGAAAGTAATAGAAAACAAAGGCAAGGACATGTAAATTATGTTTCTTCCCAAAGTAAGTCTGAGAAAGAGCTTTGAAAAACTTCCTACAGAAAGTTAGAAGGTTTTAATCTTTAACTTAAGTCTTTAGTCCTTAACATTTAGAGAGAAAATGAGTGATGAAACCCCTTCGTCACCTACTGGTAACTATAATCAGGATATACATCACAAAACAAGGTTTTTAAAAATTCCATTTGCAGATTCATCCTGCATCTTGAGATCTTTGAAGTTGTCAAACATGGTTATCTCCATCCACAGAAGTTCTGATTTTTTCCTTGGTCTTTATACTACATCTAACTGGCTTCATTGCATTTCTTGGTCTTTATCCAGGCCAATCAAAAGTTACTTTAACTATTATGTTAATTTTTTAATGAAAGATACAGAGAAATAATTTTGAGAAATTAAGCAACGTTAAGACATATGCTTATGGTAATGGAAGTAATGAGGGATCCTTCATGCTCTTTGAACTTGGTTGTTTTCTTGCAGACATTTCATTACCCAAGCTAGGTAACATCATCCATTTAGAGAAATAATGAATCATGCACTTTGCACCCCAAACATAACTTTGCAGCAAAGTAATTTATTTAGTAAAAGCCAAAACAGGAATAATTCTTGCTATTCCCCCTCTTTTTTTCCCCCAAAAAAAGAGCTTTGGTGGCTCAGGGTGTTAAATGCCTACTCTTAAGATCCAGCTGCCTACAACTGCTGTAGGCTCGAATCCCACCAGGCTCAAGGTTGACTCAGCCTTCCATCCTCTCGGGGTAGATAAATTGAGGACCCAAGATTGTTGGGGGCAATTAGCTGACCTTGTAAAAATGCCGCTTAGTAATAAGCAGGCATATACAATGGAAGGAAGGCTATTGCTGAGCACACTGGGTTGTATCCCAGAATTGTAAGCAGCCTGAGTCTTCGGAGAAGGGCAGCATATAAATGTAATTAAAAAAAAAAAAACCACTGGTAGACATAAGGCAAAATCTGGAGAGAAGCAGTGAGACAGTAACAGGCAAATCCTTATGACATTTCAGATGTGCTCATAGTTATTAATCTAGAAATTCTGGTGATAATTTTTCTTCTCTAGGGCCAAGTCCCCCACCCCCTCAGTTTTTTCTTAACAATTTCACTTCCAGATACCCCTCACAAGCACATCCAAATGGCTTCTGAAATATGGTACCATAAAGTGAAAAAAGCAATATGCATTTGGTGAGAAAACCATTATAAAAAGAACCTTCTCACAAACATTATTTTGATGGTTTCTGCTTTTCTTCAAGATGTGTATTAATTAGCAGAGTCAAAGTTCTACACAGTTTTCTGACTTTAGATAGAAAAAAATAGAGCTTTCTGAAATGTTGATTTCATCTAGGAAAAGCACAGCGTTTACTGATCTGAATATTGTAGAGCAGAACAGCAACCTAAGTTGAACATACGAGCAGTTAAGGATAGAAAAACAGGTTCAGAGATCTCTTATTCATCCCCCATGGTTTCCTCTTCTGATCTTCTGAACAGGCACTCCTCAACTTATGAGCACAATTGGGATGGAACCTCTGTCAGTAAGAGATGCAGTCCTTAAGCAAGTTGCACCCACTTTTGCAATCTTTTTTTTACATAGTCATTAAATGCATCACTGCAGATTTAAGCGAATCACACAGTTGTTAAGCGAATCTGGATTTCCCCAACTGAATTATTTCGCTCATTGGAAGCTCCCTGCGAAAATTGCAAATGGTGATCACATGATCCTGGAGGACCGCCACCATAGTAGATACATGTTGGTTGCCAAGTGCCTGAATTTTGATCACACAACCACAGGAACGCTGCACTGGCTGTAACTTCGAGAACCAGTTAGTCCCTTTTCCCAGTGCTGCTGTAATTTTAAATAATCATTAAACGAGTGGTTGCAAGTTGAGGACTACCTGTATCACTATAGCTGCTACTCCCTTCAACTCCTACTAGAACTGCTCCTGGTAAAAGAATCTGGGGAAAAGCGGAAGGAGGGGCTTCCCAAAGAAATTGTGCTATTAGGAAACTAATACAGGAGATGCACTATTTCACAAGTAGGGCAAGAAGTAAGGGAAATCATCAAAGGACATTTTCCTTGGCTTTGAATGATACTGTTGGTTGGACTTTCAAGTAAAGTTACTGTGTATTGAATTGCACACCAATGAAACAAGCTTGCTTAATTAGCTGTGTTTGCAGTAGCGCTTTGAACAGAAATGCTAAAATGAAACTTGGCGTTATTGATATTATTCGGAGTCCCAAGTGGCTGCCAATTGGTGATGAATGCTAATTTCCTATCATATATCAGCCAAATAGTTGTTGCCTGTATAATTTCAAACAAAACATCTGTCGTCTTTTGCCACAGACAGTGAAATCACCAAAGCTAGTACTAGATGGCTTAAAAGCTACCCTAAATTAGGGCTTCTTTCAAATGAGTGGGGCCACAAATTAAGGGCAGCTAAAGAGAGAACTTGGCATTGGGTCATAAGCTCATTCTAACATACAGCTTCTTCATATCATTCAAGGCTGAACCCAATGTCAAATTGCATCCAGTTTTCTCAATTTCAGTGAGAAAGGGAGTGAGAGTCCCACTTTTCCCTGTATTTTGCTTCCCTTATAATTTCTACAAAATAAAGCGAATTGCTAGCAGCATACAATATGAACTGAATTGTACTGACCGTATAGATTTTTATTTGATCCCCCTTTGTGCAATATATATTTTTGAGGGGTCTTTGGTGCTGTCTGAACTTGGTAGTTTTCTTGCAGATGTTTCATTACCCATGATTAGCACCAATGATGCTACCTAGTTTGGTAATGAAACGCCTGCAAAAAACCAACAATGTTCGGAGAGCACTAAGGTCCCTTCATTTCAACCCTGAGCTACTTCTCTTTATTGATATAAAATTTTTATTTGATCCCCCTTTGTGTCCTGAGTCTAATATGAAAATTCCACTACTTCCCATTGCAGGGATATTTTTTTTTCAGTGATGACACTGAAATTAATGTTATATTATCACATAATATAAGAGGACAGGAAAGATGACGACAACAACACATGTTTTAGAACTAAAAACACGAACTGCTCAGTATGATAAGCATGTTAATTGAAATTAGTCACATAGCTAACACAAGCTGAAGGAACACTGGATCTCTTCATTTTTGCCTTTCAGCCTCATGAATGCAAAATGTGCTCGTAATCTTAATGCTATTCCTCAGATGAAGCTTGTCTTTAAAAATTGCACTCCGCAGGACTCAAGGGAAAATAAGATCCTAATGAATGGTATTTACAGTTGCTTCATTTACACATGCTTTCATTTGCTTTTCAGAAGTTACTACATAAATTAAAGTAATAAATGAAGATGTAGGTGGTTACTTATTTTGTAATCAATCTACTTCCTGGTTTAGAAAGGGAAATACTATCACATTTTACAAATATGGTATATTCGCTGACCTGATTTCAAAAGAAGCACCACCACAGTGTTATTTTTTTTAATATATTGTTCAAACAAAGTTTAAGAATCTTAATTTATCTAAGCATTTTTCAAGTAGCATTTTTTATGCTACTTAAGCCTTTCTGGGTCTGTCTCATAAATAATGGGGATCTTTTATCAAAGAGAGCCAATGTTTTAATAATAACAAAAATTGCTGAGTGGGTTAAGCTTAAATAAGAAATAAAACTTAAAAATGGTACAGTAATAATAATAAAACACTCCAGTGGTAAAATGCATGAATAAAGTAAGGAATACAAAAATAAAAATATATAAAAGTCTAAAGTTTTCTAAGAAGCATCTCTCTCAGCACTGATACCTGGAAAAATACTTTTGATTAATTTTTACCTGCTTGTACAAAGTTGTAACACTTGTTTATAAAAATATAAATCCTGACCCCCTAATGATTACTTAAATATTGGCTTAAAAATATTCTTGAGATCAGCATCACAAAACCGACATCTCTTTTCTTCATTCCTCATGCATAACAGCAAGTTTATCTTTTTAAAAATTTAGAATCATACACCTAGAAGACCCTTTGAAGAAGAAAAGGAATATGTGCATGTGTGTGTGTGTGCGCGTGTGTGTGTGTATGAGGTATCTACTTTCCCTTTAAAGCCACGAACAATAGAAGGTCATGTGACACCCTATCCTATCATTCAGCACATTAATAGCTGTGCTAGAGTAATTACACTTGTGGTATTTTTGCCTCAAGTGAAATTCTGAAATAAGAGGATGGAAATTATGATACTGCTGATAAATATTAATAAGTGAACTTTTAATTTTTTTGCCACAATATTCAAAATGCTAAGCATCTAGCTAATGCTGAAGCAGCCTGGTATGTGTTTGCCTCCAGGGACCATGATGCTTTATGCACTTAAGAAAAAAGTTTAACGGAATTAAAATTTAATATCTAATTAGAGCAAGGCTAATATATTTTGAAACGAATACAGAAGGCACACATGCCTATGTGGTGTATTTGCCACACTCATTAATCTTACCTGTAAAGCAGCATTGAGAGGTGAGCAGTAGGTGTGGCTGGTCTGCATGTTTTTAATAAGTGAGGGGTTTCTGCGCGAGGAAAATATATTTGAAAAGAAAAAGCATACAAATTAAATGCAGTCAACTGTTATACTTCAGGAAATCAGTTTCTTTCCTACATCACAAAATATAGTAATATCATAAAAATACTATTGTTTCTTCCCCAATTTTTAAATTGAAAAACAGAAATTTTTTGTAAACTTCACCAGTAAAAAGGCAACCAGCCTTTTAGAATGAAATGTTTTAAGTGCCCTTAGGTTGTCTTTTGAGTTATTTCCTGCAGTAGAGGGCCTATGTATCTTCACATTTCTCTGAACAGCAGTTGTTTGTTCACAGGAGTACTTTTCATAGAACCAAGTGAAGTTTTTGCTACGGCCGGGGAGAGAACTGCGTTGTATTGCTCCAGATGTGTGTGGGTTGTTTAACTGTTCTTTAGATTTCTTGCGATTGGGACAGGAAAAGCAGGCAAAGACAAGTCCCTTTAATATTGGCAGGAGTCTTTCTGGCATATTATTTTCCTACACATCTTATAATGAAATGACAATTCAAAGTCATTTATGGTTTGTAAGAAAAAGAGCCTTTAAAATAGCCTTTAAATAGGCGTCTGAACAGCCCCAACAAGTTTCTTATGGGAAGGAAGCTATGATCCAGACAAGCATACTTATCCTAAAAGGAAGGAAGCTCCCCTTGAGCAATGATTGCTCAGTCAATGCCCTGAGGAAGGAGTATGGCTTTATGGGTTGTATGAATGATTGAATGATCCTATTGTGCAAAATGCAGGAAATCCAACAGAATAATCCATCCTCAGATGAGAATGATCGAAAAGCAGAGAGCCAAAAAATAGTAGAGACTCATTCAGAGAACAAGTGGGGAACTTTCACTGTGGTGGACATGC
Source organism: Naja naja (assembly GCA_009733165.1). NCBI lineage: Eukaryota > Metazoa > Chordata > Lepidosauria > Squamata > Elapidae > Naja > Naja naja. Next base: position 50,002,156 of record CM019149.1, read on the forward strand.
AGGAAACTGGTTAGGGAATTCAATTCACTCTTGTAAATGTTCTGATGGGTCTAGGATACATAATTAGGATTCTTGCCCCATGAAATAGCATCTAAATAACAAACCCATAACGCCCATCTTAACTGTCTATGTCCACATGAGTCATTAGGACTTGCTGTTCCTTTTCTAGAAGTTAAGTACCAAAGCCTGAGCTTTGTGGCCCAGGCTGTTAAATGCCTGCTCTTAAGATCCAGCTGTCTACAATTATTGTAGGCTCGAATCCCACCAGGCTCAAGGTTGACTCAGCCTTCCATCCTCTCAGGGTAGGTAAATTGAGGACCCAAGATTGTTGGGGGCAATTAGCTGACCTTGTAAAAATGCCGCTTAGTAATAAGCAGGCATATACAATGGAATGAAGGCTATTGGGTTGTGCTCCAAAAATTGTAAGCCGCCCTGAGTCTTCGGAGAAGGGCGGCATATAAATGTAATTAAAAAAAAAAAAAGCACCGGCTATTTCAGAATGCTGCTTTTCTCATTTATTTATAGTCTAATCTTTAACTACAGGGCTGATCTTTGAGAAACTGAGAAGATGATCTAATGTTTAATGTAATAATAACAACCATCTGTGTATTTTAAATGTGGACCTAAATATTGATTGTCGTAAAAAGAGAAAGGGTTGGGCTCTAACATGCTGGAAGTTTTACTCATTCAAATAAATGGAAACGAACTTTTAATTTCAAAACTAATATTCATTTCAAAAGGATTTAAAAGCAATTAACACATGCATAATCCTATGCACGTCTTTTTAAAAGTGAGTTTCATGGCTCTAATGTGTCTTTTGTTCATGACTGTAAACCAGTTTTTTCAAGTAAAGCATAAAAAAAAGTTAAGAATATAAACCTCAAAATCTATTACTGGAAATCCTCTCTTTTCTTCCCAGAGCAAGTTTGACTCAAGTTTTTAAAAAGCAATGCTCACTAGTCACTGGACTCCATTTGATGACAATTAAATTCAGACTTAGTAATAAAATTCCAGTCCTCAGAGAAGAGCAGAAAATAGAAAGAACCTGCATGTGAAATACAAAAAAGGGCCACTCTATCCCATACTGGCACTCATATTGTGCTTCTGAATCAGTCACAGAAAAATATGAAAAAAAAAATTTTTTTGAACAGTTTTCAAATATTTGAAAGTTATCTGTAATTGGATATATAGTATTACATACATCATGTATATATAGCATTGAAAGAATATAGGACAGCAAGAATGCCTTGAAAATTTCATATATAAAACCAGCCTAACACCAACGTTAGCTAACAAAGAATTTATCTGCGTCCCTGCATTGAAGCAAATATAACTTATAAACGTTTTATAAAATGTTAGCCTAGGCATTTTCGAGAAGCAATGCAATGCATGTACAAGCATGACATTTAAATTATTATTATTTTTGCAGCAAAGGCAATGCCACTATTTTGTGAAATGCAAGTCTACATGAGATGAATACACCATGCAAAGCAAAAGCAACAGAAAAACAAAAACTGGGGGAAAAAAATTAGCGCACACACACATACAGACACAAAGCAAGTAAAAGCTCTTACTGTGTAACAAGCTCGCCAAAGTTTTCATCGGGGCAGAATTTTCGAGGACGGCCTCGTTGAATATGACGGCCACGTTTAAACTCTTCATCATCAACAGTCCAAAAGGACCCAAACTCATCCTCTACTCTGATAAAGCACTTATGCAGGGAGAGGTTGGTGCGAATAGCACCCTGGGATAAGACCAGCGGCAAACGAGATGATTTGGGAACAAAGGGGCATGGGATCGGGGAAACAGAACAGACATCAAATACAGGGAAAAGGAAAAAACAGAACAGAACAAAACAAAAAGAAAATAAAATGCCATAAGCCTAAGCAAATGGATTGTGAGGGTTAATATGCATTGCCACCTACAAGTTACTAGCATGTGATGCAGAACAAACACCAAGCAAGCAAGGGCAAAGGGGACTGCTGGGCATACAAATGATAGTGATGAAATGCTCTCTTGTTGCTTCACCTCGACTGGGCCAAGGCGAAACCATCTGGGTTGTTCTAGAACACCATCTAGCAGCCAAAGCTTCTATGTTAAAACTAGCTAGGCTAAGAAGTTCAAACATGGTGGACGTACCCACTGATCTTTTGTGGCCTTCGTTTTTGGAACTCTACTTCATCCACTGTCCATACTGCCCCTTTAACGTTTTCTACTCGCACAAAACACTTGTGAAGGCTAAGATTATGACGCACTGCATTCTGCAGCAAGTATAAGAGAGAAAACATTGGGAAAAAAAAACTTTCCATGAGAAAAAGAATCTTAGCATTGTCAGCCGGCAAGTCCCCCTTTCCCTCATCCCGCCCTCCACACCGGACAATATAGTTATAACTTGTAAGATTTGCAAAAGAAAGTTCATGAAAACCAAAACTTGATTGTTCTTATTAAATTTTCATGGCCTGGAAAATTAAGAAATGTGAAGTAATTCTATATATTAATATCATGGCAATCCATTTTGGAAATGTATCCAACCAAAGTCTTGTACCTTACCACTTCTGTTCCTCATTATTCGAGTTAGAACTATGTAGGGGATGATTTTAATATCCTGTAATATTCATCATTTGTGGTTCAAGCATTACTATTATTATCAGAATTATGAAGCTTGTCATGTTTAGTTGTCAGTTTAATTAAATCTTAATCAATTTTTAAAATTATTTATTAAATTTGCACACCACCCAGGTCCGAGTAACTCTGGCCAGTCCACAATTTAGTCTTGGGCTGAATTCATGTGGAGATCTGTAAAGTCTTCCATTATAGTACGAATACCGAACTTTATTTCTACCATATTACATGTCTTATTCTTTTCATCTCTAGCATTGGATTTATCAATTTTCAGGATAATCTTATGCTGCAAATTTAAACAACCCTGGATATTTCTAAACTTATTAAAACAGTTTTCTAACAAATTCTACCTAAAGGTACACAATCATTCACAACTGATACCTATTAGAAAAAAAACCAAGCAAAGAATATATAGGTTGTTAACTCACATCTACCAAGTCAATGGGGAGGCTATTTTAGAGGCATAATGCCAGGAAAGCATATGGACAGATGTTTAAATAACCTAAAGGGCTAAGTCCCTTATTCACAAATCCATGTCTACATAGTGAAAGGCTTTCTAATCATGACTGTCTACTTTCACTGTGGAAGCCAAGGTTAGGCAAAACACATTTATCATATTAATTAAAACAGTGGAGGGAAGTCTGAGCCACAAGGGGCGGGGATTCCAAATAATTTCATATTGCAGTTCTACAGCATAACTAATTTTCTCACTCTTGTAGCACATCTGCTTCCTCAAAAGAGGCTATACAGACAATCCATGTTCACGGACAAATGCAGGGTTACATCTATTTTTGGCAGAACATTAATAAATCACCAGAGAATCCTGTCATTATGTAGGTAGAAACTGGTGAGGAACCATGAAGCTTGTTAGCAACTTCTGCTCATGACACATGAACATTCAAGTCTTCAATGAGATAAAATCTGCTCCTTGATTCCTGCGCCACCTAATCCACATAAGCAAGGATTCTGACAGTTTGATTCTTTCACTTTTGAAAATATGTTTAAGAATGGGCAACGGCATTCCTCCCAGGCTACCGTTTTCACTCAGGAGAAACCTGCTAACAGGGTAGTTTGTCTGTGCATCTGAACAGAAGTAGTGCTGCGTCCAAAGGAGCACATGGAAGATGAGGGAAGAATAGGGCATAGAATTGGATCAACTGCATTTTCAGATTCATAATAAAGTAAAGGATTACATTTATATTGTAATTCCATAACTGTCTGTAGGAACAAAACCATACAGACTTTCACAATCCTTTCTTTCAATGCTTTTGTTGATAATGAAAAAGAAAATTTCTTTCTTCTCTGAATGCTTTTTTGAATAGCTCCCAATGTATAGCAGGAATATAGCCAGGAAAGCAGAATTGCAAGGCTGTGTATGTGTGTATGTGGAGGGGGGGGATGTCATAATCGGCAAGAGAAAATACCTATATTATGTATGGAAAAGGAAAACAATACAAATGAATGCAATTCACCCTCAAATAAAATTATATTCAACTGCCTAATAACTTGCCCGTCAGTTCTGCAAGATGAAATCAGTGAGAGCTTATACTTATTTGCTCTAAATTTCAATTTTGTCCAACCAAACTTTGTATGAGCTGTGATCCAGAAGACCTGACACACTCACAGTAATTTGCATGCCAAATCTTTAGACCATCCTCAGCTATTAAAGGACAAAAGTATTCCTGGATAACACTGTTTCCATGGATCCTTATACTATGTCAAAATCTAAGGATACTAGGCCTTGGGCAGCTGAGTTCAGAAATATCTGTCTCTGCCAAAGATTTATATTACGTTTTGGCTTTGAGTACCAATTATTTCCAATTAGATCAGATTTGGAACTAAGCAGCATAAAGACTATTATTCTCCTTTGATCTTTAGCCCCATCATCAGGGATATTGAAACATTCTATTTTCATTCAGCTATTTCACTAATTTAAAGTAGTAGTCATCTTCATATACACACATATTTATAATAAAGGGCTAAGCTTTGAAAATAATAATCATTTGAGAATTCCTCTGGATATAAACAAAATCAAATTTTCTTATATAACATTGTTGAAAGTATTATGTTAAAGTATGTAACATTTTTCTGTTTTAGATAAGTTTTCTTCCAGAATAGAAAAAAAAGTATCTTAAAACAATATTCACCAAGTGAATCTAGTGCCAACACTAATGGTTAGATTACATAAATTTAGCTTCCTTCCTTCCTCCCTCCCTGCAAATTTTTAATTTCAGAATAGGACCTAATTTTCTGCTTTAATTTGTCACTTAAGTTTCTTTCTTCTTCTTCCTTTTCCAAGTTCATAATTTGGACTTTTGGCAACAACTTTTTTAAAAAAAGAAGTAAAACTTTTTGAACCATAAGAAACTAGTAACTATGCACCAATGGATGCTTACCGCTTTAAACACTATTCTATCAATTTCTCCAAGGACATTTGAAATTGAAGGTTGGAGGGAGGAGAAATAAACAGCATTTTGAGATTCAGGAATAAAATATATATTGGAAGGGAAGTGCAAAAATATTCAGGTGCCAGGTGTGTCGTTTTGGATTGTAGCCAGATTTAAAAGAAAGGAGTATTTTATGAGAATTTAAACACACTCAGACATTAAATAAATGGAGCCAAACAACTGAAATTTAAAGCACCAGGGGTATTTATTAAATCGCTAGCTTTAATATTTTTATTGGCTTGTGACTTTACTGCTGTGCCCAATTAATCTGTATTGTGTTTCATAATAAACCAGCAAATACTTTTTGGAAGTTTGCATATTAATTTAAGGCAGGTGTTCAGTTGGCAGGCTGTAAAGCTAATTTTCTACCAATCTTTGCAAAAGGACTTAATGTATAGAATCTTTTAGTGTAAATCACAGACCCACCAACTGATTAATCATCCTTTCTTTTTGTATCTTAGCAGCTGAAATATTTCACTACTAGGAGCAACTATAGAGATGGACTAGTTGTTCAATCAGAACATGCAGGAAAAAAAACACTAATAATAGGTATTCAAATTGGGGCATTTCAAAGGCATATATTTCTTTCCTGCCAAATAATAAAATGTTTGGGCAGATAAGAGGCACCCTATGTATATCAAAACAGCTGATCTATATTTAGAAGACTACAATCTTTTATAAATAATTAGGTATGTTTTTGCACCTTCTATTCTAGAACATTAAATTGTAAAGCAAGAATCATACAAGGGAATACAACATACCTTCCACGTTGCTGCATTGCGTCTGAAGTAGGCAAACATACGTGTGAACCAGTTGTAGATTTCATTTAGTGTTAGCTGCTTTTCTGGAGATTCAAGAATTGCCTGTCAAGGAATTAAAATGCAACCATGATCAGAAAATACTCTTGCACATTTGTCTGAATAAATAAAACAAAATGGAAGTCAGAGAAAAATAAACACTTGCACGACGATGGAAGATTAGTGGTTGTACTTAATAGCTCAATGGTAGAACTGAAAATGGAATTATCTAATTGTTTTGAGTTTTATTTCTGTTTCCTTACGGAAATATTAATTTATTAGTCATTCATAGAGCAGAATCAAAGAGAAATGCAAAACATTTCACTAGCTGATTAAAGCTTAGTAATTATTTTGAGCTCAGATTAATTCTAGGGATCAGAGATTACTATAGCTTGTGATAATTGACTTGCCATCTTTAAACAGGCTCATTTTCAGTGTTGTGTGAAATGAATTTCCTAATAATCACATCGTATTGTAATACTTAATCAAAAGCAATTATGGTATATGTATTGCGGTTGTGGGGAGGAAAAAAAACCCATATAACAAAAGTGTCAGCATGCCTTGTATTAGCTAATCATCTCTTCCTGCCTATAGCATCACATATATATGTACAATCCTGGATTTAAGCTGGTTTTCAGGGATAGTATCACTTACCTGCCTAATTAAAGAGGCATATGTAAAGGGCGGCCTGACTTCTGCATTCTTGTAGAATTCTTGATTCTGCGCAATATCTGCTAAATGAAGGCAAAGAGGGCTCCGGTTAGCCACGACTCATTGCTTTATTTGGATGGGAAGGACCAAATTTTTTTTTCTAGCTGGCCTTCAAGTTACCTGAGGAGATGGGCACATTGTATTTATCAGAGTACCGCCTTCGGATGGGCCCAACGTTGTGCATGCTGGTAGTAGTGATGACAGAAGGTCCCTGGGTAACAGGAGTGATGGGTGCTGTCGGGGTGGTGGGAGTATGAGGTAAACTCTGTGGAGAAGCCTCTGATGCAGTCTTGGAAAGCGTGACATTAGAGACAAGATTCAACTATTAAAACAGAAAAAGAAAACAATTTCCTGGATTAACAAATACATTGCCCCCATTGTTTTTCATGCACTGACATCTTTTTTATTAAGACATAATGGCGGACTGAGTATATTTTAATTCTCATACTCAATGGAAAGTGTACCATAGTCATGAAGAGTAGGACTGGGGAAAAAGTTACAAGACCATCCTCTCGACTATGAAAAGTCACTTGCAGGATATAATATAAATCAGTTACAGGATGTAAATCAAACCAGTAAGAAGCATGCAATACATTGATAAATAAATGCCTTCATAACTTTGTTCCCTATCTACTCCGGGCCCTGCAGTAAAAGCATTCTAAGCATTATATGTTTATTGAGGTTATCTAGGCAGGTGCTTCAATTTTTGAACACTATATGGGTAGATAACCCGATGAAGCCTTATTTTTACATTTATATAGCTATATGAATGAGCGGGCAACAAAAATAGCTTTAAAGGGAGGCTATGAAGTAGCAAGTGGAGAATAGCGCAGATGAGCTAACCCCCAAACAGTGCAGGTTTCATTAAGGGAGAAAAAAGCCCTAGAAATGAATTGATCAAATATTTACTTTCCACACTATAAGAGATTAATCCTTTTTAAAAAAAAAAACTATCTTATCCTGAGTACACAATTGATCAGTAATATTATCTATGATTCTGGCAATCTGAGGCTATACTGTAATCACAAATATCTTTCATTGGAAATTAGTTCTTTAAAAAGACTGGCATTTTGGGGTCAGTATGAAACTATTGATTCTCTGGCCTCAGAAAGAATTTAAGGAAATAAAGTGTTTCTCAGCCAGGCATAACAAATAGCACCAGCCAAACTGGCTGTTTCTTTAGAATGATCAAAGTTGAAGCTAGACAAGGCATATCCTCTTCACATCTCTACTTGTCCTTTGCAGTAGATGTTGCCTCTTTTAGACACAACCAAGAAATAGCATGTATATTGATGCCCAAACAGTTCTAACTCTTGAGACTATAATGAAGACTGCAGGCATATATTTAACTTACAAGACTGTCCCACTGAAATCAGTGGGTTTTTCTTCTAAGCAATTAAGTTACAGGATTACACTGGAAATCTGGAGAAAATAGCAGATTTTTCTTTTAGGCAGTTAACACAAAAGATTGCCTAAAGTACTTTAAAGTATTACAAATTAAAAGAATGTTTTATTTCTACACACCCAGACTTCTCATGGACTGATAATCACAGATAATTGCCTTTCGTATTGAGGATTTAAGATTTTATATTGGTGTCACCGATCCTTTCTTTGGGTTCCTTAAGGGAAATTAGCTCCATTAATTTAAGGTAATTTTCTTATGAAAGTATACAAAGTGTCCTAGGAATAGACAGCAACTTTTTTCTAATATCTTGAGGAATTATTGTTATTGTTATGAATTACACCTTTAAAATGTAAAATGTTCTTTTTGTTTCATCCATAGTGTTAATACATTTTCATGAAAATTGACTTGTTGAAAAAAAGTTTTGACCACTGGATTCCTTATTTTCTTTCTGTTAATTTAAGGCACACAATCAATAATGCCTCTCACATATGTTCTTCTGCTATGGATACCTAAGTATCTTATAAATAATGAAGTTTTTTATTTGCACTTTAATTTGAATACTTGAAGTGGGCTGGGTTAGAGGAAAAACTAAATGAAATAAATGAATGTATAAAACCTACAAATGTTCACATAGAAGAGAAAAATGATTCTTTTATGATAGGTAATCGTCAAGACAAATCAACTGTCAGGAAAAAAAAATGCCTAACTGAATCATGCATCTATATTTTAACTCAGTGCAAATTTTGGGTGCAGATACGAAAAAAACAGACTGATCCAAGCTCTCAATGCTTTTTAAAAGAAAATTGTTATGATGGATTGACAGAGATGGGAGGGAGTAAATAAATAAAACTTCTGGTGGATATAGACAATAGAAAAGAACTGTTACTCCATGTGAGCTCAGAGTTCACTGTTTGGCCGATGTCAGCAGACAATCCTATTCTGTGATCAATATAGCTACTATCAGAATTCAAGAGGCGCCTGGGAAAGCTCTTCCCTTAATGGGAGACAGGCAAGATATCTGCCCTTACCCAGACACTTGGGATATTTAGAATTGGCAAGCAGAATTTGGGAGTGTATCTCTTCATTCGTTTTCTTATTTGTACTTCCTTTTGATGAATTGTTCCTTCATTTGTGCATGTACCAAAGAACAGCATTTCATTAGCAAAAGCAGCAAAGATGGGGGAATTAGGGGTAGAAGATATCGACTGCAATGGCCTTCCTCCCCAGCTCTTTTTCTTTTCAGGCTATATTATTATTACTATTATTCATCGCACAGTCAGCCAGATGTTCAGGCTGGGTTTGGCATTTTTGTCTACCTATCGAGTCCTTACCAAGGACCTGTGATAGGCAAATCTGGATGTTTGATGGTGTTACAGATATTGCCGCAGGATGATGATGATGATTATTATTATTAGCAAACAGCATCTATCTGAATGTCTGTGTATTTCTGGAATGTAAACAGCACAGGAGGCGTTGAGAAAGAAATCCAATCCTCACACAACTTGATGAAGAAGATGTAGACAAAGGGATACAATTAATTTGTCAATTTTTAAAAAAGATTATTTTGATTTCCAAGATGGTTTTCTACATGCAAGATGCCAAAATGACAACATCATATTGAAGTGCACTGAGGGCACGTTGGTCTGAAACATTATTTTATTTTAGGCTTCTCAAAGGTTCCCATGGAATGAGGATTCTGCTTTCAAAACAGTAATGCAATGAATGACACAAAATGACAGTCAGGGACTTCGAAGTGACCTATGACTGCATTCTCCCAAGCAGGTAACTGCCCTCAGATGCTAACTTATGCAAAAGGGAAAGAGCAGATAGGCTACCCTACGTTCTTTTATTTGGGGGAAATGGATGATTGCATTTTGTTACGCCCTTCTGGCATCCATCCATCCATCACATATGATAAAAAGCACGGGGGATAACAACAATGCAAAGTCTCCCTGAGAAATTGAATCTCCTCTATTTTATCTCTGCTCTTAAACAGCATGAGCAAATCTGAATCAATTTCCAGTGTTCTTGCACTGCACAAACACAGAAGATTGGCTCTCCTGCTGGAAAGCGCACGGATACTGTTTCCTCATTACTGTTCAAACCACTCAATTTCAAACAAGTTCAATTCTGTTTTTGCTGTTTAAAAGCTTAAACATTTAATCTGTTTCTACTAGGAAGCTGGGGGAGGGGGGTGGTGGAAGGCCCAAAGGTCAATGTTCTCCAGTTAAATAATTTGAATTGAGTTAAATTTCTTGAGGCAGTCAGGGTAGGTAATACAACTAGAAATAAACACAAAAGTGAAGAAGAGCAAGGGGAGGGGGCCACCGCCTTGAACAAGCTCGAGAAATGACACTGCGATTCACACCCACTGCTAGGCTGCCACTAATAAGCTAAAGAGGAAGCAGCCAATCTTGGCTAATTACCAGATAAAATTGTATTGTAAGGACTCTAATTAGGAGATGCTTATGGAGGTGATCTAATGATTAAACACTACATCCCAGTGACCCCACCATCAATGTGCAATGGGGTAAGATGTCACTGGAATATTTTGTAGAAACAGTAATTTTATTTCAAGGGTAAGGGAGAGGCCGTAATATTTGTAATAATGGCTACGAGGTAAACTCATTAAAAGACAGTTCCTAGAGGAAGGCCATGCCTTTCAGCATCTGTGGCCGTTCCAAAGCAAAGTGCCAAATCTTGACAGAGGAACTGCAGTCAAGTGGAAAATTTCTGCCTGACCTTTGCTCTTGCTATTAATTTGCAGCAAAACTAATGACACATATACATATTCCCACAACATTTTTCTAATTGCTAATTTGCTAAAAGAGTCGACTTCCCAAATTAAACCTGACTGCTGTCTGAGAAGGAAGGGGTTGGAGAGGAAAACAGTGAGAGAAGAAACCTAGAGAGCTTTGTGCTTTATTAGAGGTAACTGCTAGATTGGCAGAAGGAACAAGTTAAGAAAACCATGACTTGTTACTTACTAGGAAAGTTTTTTGCTTTTTCGAGCTTTTCTGAAAGGAGAGCCTCTTAGCGTTTTCATGTGGCCTCAACTACAGATAGCAGTTATGAACAGGAACACAACTATGTCAGACACGGTTCTGTTGCAATCATCAATTACTAATCTTCATTATAATGTATTAAAGATTTATTGTGTAAACATCAACTATGAAAAAGGCCTTGAGCGAAGTAAAGACAGTTTTGTGGGGCAAAGATCACAAATGGCTAAGAATGATGGAGTTTATTTTCTTGATTGATATGCCACATCCATTTCTACTTAAGAACAATCCTGACACATTGCTTGGATTTGAGAAGTGGTTGATAAAGATTTTTGTCATACAAATAAGAGTTCACCTTATTGCAATTTATTTTGATCAACTACCATGTTGTTAGAGCTAATAAAAGGGAATTTTTGAGTCAAACACTACTCCTAGTGGCCTTACGTTCTTACGGTATCTTTAATTATTACAAGAAGAACTGTAATTTTAAGACTGTATAAGAGTATAGAAAACAATACAGGAATGAACAAGTAATCTTCCTCTCAACCGCCAAAAATTAGTTGTCTTTGTGTTCTGCTAGGAACAAATTCTATACCAACAAAAGCATAATCAGAAATATAATTTAGTTTCTTTTTGTGGGTATGTGTACATGTTTAGGACACCATCTATAGAATTGCAATTTTGACTATCAAAGGGCTTTAACAATAAGGTATGAGAAGTGTGCTCATGATTGTACATGTTTATATTTGGTCTCTCTCGCACCCCTACACATGCATACATATAATATTTTTGTTTTACAGTACATGAGTAAAGCTATCCATAATAGACATACTTCCTTTTCTCCAAATTCGTATTTGGTTGTCCCTTTAAGCCTGCAGTAATGCAACCTGAAGTAGTCATTCCCTCCTTGTCCACCCAAGTATTTGGAAAACTAAAATAATTTGGAAAAGAAAACATGATAAAAGAAATATTTTATTTACATTAACGATAAGATGAAGGAAGAAGCTTCACCCCTCCCTACTGTTTCTCAAACTCCTATGGAATGGGAAACATGCTACAAATACATTCACATATATATACACACACATAGATGAACTTTTTTGTTTTGCTTTTAAAGTAGCTTCTATTGGTCCATGTTTGAAAGATGTATACAAGACTTGACTTAAGGCCAAGGATTTCTCTGACATGGGTGCTCATCATTTTTCTTGGGGCTCAAACAGTTGCTGTGTTGAGAATGGTGAATGGAATGGCTCTACTCTCAGCAAGACCCTGAAAGTGGATGGGTGTCAGGACTGTTAGATTTCACCCACGAACATTTTATGTATGCATCTTTAGAAAATATATATAACTACATGCAACACAAGATTTGGCAGGCAATGATCACTTAGCAGGTGTTGTTATTGGCAGAGATACTAAAGGAAACCCAAGTTGAAGAGTGGGGCTTAATGAAAAACAGTATATAAAAACAGCTTTTGTGTGTTGCATTTACAAATCTTTCCCCTCCCTCTATTACTACATATCATTATTTTTCGAACTATAAAGTACAGCTACAGCAGCTAAAATGCTCAGTCATTACCTCACAGTTAAAAGGCTATTTTTAATGCTTTGTTTTTACAGTTGCTAAAAACAGGATTTCAAAACAATCCTAATTGCTGTGGTTAGGGTAAAGGAAAATATATAAAAAATAGCCAACAGTTATGTCAGCTCTAGAAAGATGGATGCACTGCCAGGTATGCAAAAAAAGAAAAAAAAACCCTACCAAAGAAAGAGGAATGCATTCCTTCTTTCTTTTGTGAGAAGCAATCTGTGGCTGCACAGTGCCATGTAATAGCACCTGGCACCTTAATTCTCCTCTACCATCTCATCACCAGGAATGCTTGAAAATAATGGGATTACTGCATTATTGTGTTACAATATAAATACTTGCATTTCTGACACATATACATACATATGGAAATCTAATGAGAGCATCCATGACAATAAAAAATACCAGTGCACAGTACTAGTTTTCTAATTATACTGTGTAATACTAGATACTAGGTAAACTAGACTGAGTGGGGAAAAAACAGAAAGAGCATCTTACTACAAAGCCATGACCACAGAGAGCATTCAGCACCATAGCAGCAGCATATGTAACATTCTTCATGGGAATAATTGGGGCTATTTACAATAACAAACTAAATCAGCCTGCATTAATTACTTCCCAGCAACAGAGCATTCAAAATGTGCCAACTTTAGTTGTTCTAACTCAGGGGTCTCCCAAACATGGCAACTTTAAGTCTTGTGAATTTCAACTCCCAGAATTCCACGCTGGCTGGGGAATGTTGGAATTTGAAGTCCACAAGTGTTAAAGTTGCCAAGTTTGGAGATCTCTGTTCTAACTGAACACTGAACTCCCAAGCTATTGAATTTCAGTGGAACAATCAACTCAAAATGTTTCAGTCTGCTTCATGCACCCCTACATTTGATTCTCCAAGAAATATCTATGATAACCAAGTCATATTTGACAAAGAAATTCATTGCTCCCCCCCAAATTGCACCTGCTTTTGAGATTATTATGATCATTTTAAGGTAGGCACCATTAGCTTTCAAAATTTTGTCACCAACTTTCCCTGATCAAAAACGACTAAGTCAATTATTCTATTTGCATTTTTAAAAAAGAACCAGAATTTTAAATTCCAATTCTTAAAAAAAGCCACACAGTATTACAATTAATTTATGCCTTACATCTGGTTAGGAGGAGAACAGAACGTTAATTATGGGGTGTAAAGTGGATTGAATGCTGTGGTTTTGGTCACTGACTCACTTCTAGCCAGAATTATATGCTGCTGAATGTATAAAGGCCAAACCTTGGCTCTGTGATTTTATTCTTCTCCTATCCCAGCAAGGATAGCATATATGAAGAATACTATATTTCTACATTTTGTAATTAATTTTCAAATCCTTCATCTATACATATTTTAATAATTTCTGATTTATCTGATGATACCTGTAATAAAATTTCCTATATTCAATAAATGAAAAGAAGGCTGTTTCAATCCAATAACAGAGTGTCACACAATATAGCCCTGTCAGGCACCAATTTTTACTTCTAACGTGTATGTTAAAGGATAAGGATTTATAATGCTGCCTATGAACGAAACCACTTTTCATACACAAATGCGATCTTTTTTTCCAAAAGGTAATACAACAGTACATTTACATAAACTAATCCAAACAATCTATGTATTTGACAATGGCAAACCTCACACAGACTGCCTATTGTTGGTTTACATCTTGGAGTTCTTTATGTTGGCTTGTAACACTGCCCTAGCTGTCAAAGGTTTGACTTAGCCTCTAAATAAATCGTTATACAAGTGCTGTGCAGTGATATTGGACTGCTTTGGAAAAGAAACCTGCTGTGTACGAATTCAAAAGCTATTAATTTTTCAGTCAAAAATATTCATGCCTATTTCTTTTAATAGAGAAACACTGTGCAAAGCTACTGAGAGATAATGTTGACTAGTAGTGCAGAATTTTCAATAGAACAGTTAAAAATAAATTTAGTGGGAGGCTCCATCAAAGCTATAATTTTCTAGAATGTAAAACATTTCTAATACTGATGAAGACACTGCATCCTGCACTCCCTTTCCTTTGGTCAATTTTACTTCCTTTCTCTGCTGGTCCACTTATTGGGCTGTGCAGCAGTTTTCACTCTGGAATCTCTGTTATTGCTACTATTTATTAGTCCTGAATTTTAAGTAGTGAGCACTTGGGAACTGATTAAACTGTTCTGGCCATATTGCTCTTGTACTCAAAGGGGGAAATGTTGGCCCTTCAGATATTTTCATCCTGCAACTGACATTTGCCCATGTTGGTTGGTCTAACTTCCTTTTGTAGGACTTTCTGGGGAAAAAGAGGGAGGGATAATAGTGGTCCACGATTCACTTTCTGAAATACAGATAGTCCTTGACTTACAACCTTTTGTTTCATGACTGTTTGAAGTTATAGCACGTAACAAGGGTCTTATCATTGTTTTTCACACTTACGACCTTTGCAGTATCATCCATAGTCATGTGATCAAAACTGAGACGCTTGACAACTGTCAAGTGTTTATGATTGCTGCAGTGTCCTGGCATCATGCGATCCCCTTTTGTGACCTTCTGACAAGCTAAGTGAATTGGGAAGCCAGATTCACTACTACTCCTCATTTAACAACTTAAGTGATTCACTGTGGCAAGAAAGATGTAAAATGGGGCAAAACCCACTTAACAACTGCCTTGCTTAGCAATGGAAATTTGGGGCTCAATTGTGATTGTAAGTCAAGGACTGCCTGCACATCACCTTGCAGCTGTTGAATTTATTTGAAAGATCATGTTTTATATGGGCCAGATGGTGTTGTTAGAGAACTGTGACGGAGGTAATCCAGAACTCTACAAATCATCGGTAGAACAGTTCTAGCTAAGTGTGGAGCACCACTCTCTTATGCAAACAAGTAACCACAACCTCCTGAAGGCCTGGTGTGTAGCTTTAAGAGCTTTTCCCAGGTTGTCTACACATACATATATTATTTGCTGACAGCTAATCAGCTAATGCACCAGTGTCAAACTTGAGGTGTCACGTTGCCATCACGTGACGTATCACGACGTTTCCCCCATTCACGGAGCTGGGGTGGGCGTGGCCTATGCGTGAAGCATCCGGCCTGTGGGCTACCAGTTTGACACCTCTGAGCTAAAGTATTTTCTGTGTGAGAACAAGTGATATCCTCAAAGTAATTGTCACCAATGTTTGTGAAGATACAGTTCAAGCAGCTTTACTTCACTTGTTATTCAAAGTACTTTTTGAAATGATTTACCCTCTTCTAGGTTCTACCTGCTTCTTGATACGACTGGATTATTTTTTAGAGAATACACGGTCAGATCTGGGTATGCATCCCAGGACAGAAAATAAAATAAACTTATTTCATATGGCCCAAGCTTTCATGGGGGTTCCAGATTTTGAAAGACAGGATTACACAAAATGAAGGTTTTTTTAAGCTCTGCCTTATATTTCAAAAACAAGAACACTGTTTTTTTGCCACTCAAAAATGCTCGGTAGAAAAATCTGCACATAGATTTACTAAGACAGTGAAAGGGATCAGGGATTTGAATAAAATGCTCTATCTTAAATTAAAATTTAATTTACATATCAAAATCAGACTTGCTTATCCTAAAAGCTTATGCCCCCCACAACCTTTTAAATATGAGGTTTTTAAAGTTTATTCCTCTCCTGATAATACTCTGAAATTCCTAATTGCTTCATGTGAGTATTTTAAGCTGAAGGATTGATTTGCTACTTAGTTTCTTAGCTATGTGTAGGTAAATGGCCTAATTTGATTTTACTTGTTGTATGAAAATTTAGTGCTGATGATCTACAGTTTGTATAAACCATATTCATCAGCAAGTAGTGATGAACCATAACAGCAAATTGGTTTATCAATTTTATTGTCATGCTGATTGTAAAATAGCATGTAAGCAGGCATCTATCTTTCTATCTGACAGAAAAAGAGAGATTCAAATTGAAGAGTTAAGAATTACAGCAGCCTGATTAGGTATAGTTGAAAGAGAAAAACAAAATAGATATTACAGATACAGAACAATTACTTCCTGGAAAAGACGTTATTTTTTCAGTTTTCTTAGGAATTAAATCCTTAACTCTAAGTGAAGCAATAAAGGCTAAGGAAAGTCCTCTGTCATAAAACAAGCAATAGGACCGATGTGTCAGCCAAATGATGACAGGACCCAGTTTGCAAATATTGTAGTGAATTTATTTCCCTGAATAGTGATCAAGAAGTGTGCTCTTGTGCAAAAAAAGGTAACTTTATAACAAATCTCTTTATTTTTAAGATGCAGCAAGGTTACTTATGTTGTGTTCATAAAAGACTAAGACATAACTGATATACTAATATTGTTATTTAGAAATGGTCTGTATTTGTGGTGCCCTCTCAGAACGAAAAAATCAGCAGAGGCAAAGCTTTACGTATGTAGTCCATGCAGATACTTACAGGCTGAGGGGTAACTTTTGGTTCAGTTGATTTCACATGCAGGTGTGTCATCATTGCTTGCAGGCGGTCCTTGTCTTTTGCAAGCTGAACAGGAAAGAGAAATGTAAACATGACTTTTGTGAACAGAATCCAGAACGGCTCTTCTCTATTTAAACCCTGGCATTGTAGCCAGCACATGACAGGAAAAGTGCATAGCATTACTTTCCTGTGATTTGAAAATGTTATGAGGAGCCCAAATCCCTCTCTGGCACTTCTTTAAAAGCAAAGCAAAACCTTTGGTGCTGGGTATCAGCTTTTTGCAAAAAAAAAACAACGCATTGGAGCTCTTGACTGAAGCAGGTCTAGTCCTTCAGGCTCCAGGAGGGGTTGCTGAAGCAATGAGGGAGAAAATGAAGGAATTGTATTTACTAACCCACCTCAATGCTAAGAGATCCAGAGGCAAGGTTTGTTGGCTTTAAAGATTGTCATCTCTTTTTCTACAACATCCCACTCCATACTTTAAAAAAAACTTGAGCTATATACCCTCTATTAGATAAGTGAGGCTGACATGTAAAACATTAAATGGATATTGTCAGTTTTAGGAAAGGAAAAAAGTAACCATCTACAGAAGGCAAATGTCTGTTCTCTTACAGAATAGATTTCACTTTGGAGAAGAAAAATCAACAAGCTTTCTTTTTCACATTTGCTTGTACAGCCAAGAAGATACATCCTGGCCATGTATATTTTTTGTTATTATATAAAGACAAGTTTTTTTGTCTTTTACTACAGATTGGATAATGCACATATTAAAACTGAATTGTAACTTATAAGACAACTTGCATGGGAATATAAAATACAAGTATCGCTCCAGCCACTGATAAAATTTTCTCCCACACCAGCCTTTTCACTCTGTCGATGAAACATCCAGGCAGACATATATCCATATGATTCAAACACTAACGGATTGGAGCAATGTAGCAGCCTCAATAAATACATAAAAAAGAAGTTGAAATATGAAGTTCTTTTTTGGGGAGAGGTCTTTCGAAGTGCTTTACATTTTTACAACCTCACAGGTTTTAAAAGTGGTAGTTCATATGCCTAAACCATTTACAAAAACATAAAAATTACTTGATGACTCAGCACTATTTAAAAAGTATTATTTCATTGTCCCTAGGGAGAGAGAGAGAGAGAGAGAGAGAGAGAGGAGAGAGAGAGAGAAAGAGAAACAGTGTGTTTCTGAAGAACCCTTACATTCTCCACCATTTAGCTTCTTGGATGAGAAGCAAAATGTTTTCAAGGGGGAAAAATCAAGAAAGTCCAGTTGCCTTTTGGAAAAGCACCTTTGGATTTCTGAAGAATTCTAAATTTTCCAAAGTCTCTGTGCAAAGATGGAAGTAATCAGCAATACTCAGTCAACAATATCAGCAAGTTTCTAATTCTTGCCATAATTCAGGAAATTAATCAGAAGGTAAAAAATCCAGCATGGAATGATAATGTCTGTCTGTCTGTCTGTCTATGTTTCTCTTCCTGTGTGTATGTGTATGTATATATATGTGTGTGTGTGTGTGTGTGTGTGTGTATGTATATATATATGTATATTTGTTTTCGTAGATTTTCACGGGTAAAGGTATGTAGGTCTTGGTGTATTCGGGTCTTGTCCCATGTAAGATTGAGAATACCTTGGCAACGTTTCGACGAAATCTCATCCGTCATCTTCAGGCTGGTATCTTCAGCTTCGTTCTTCTGGGAGAAGTGTGTGATAGTGGCTGTTTTTCCCTTTTAAACTCCAGAGTTGGCTGTGTTGTTACTTCTTGATTGGTTGATGGAGTTGATGTATGCAGATTGGATGGCTTTTTCCTGAGACCCTGTGTGGCTGAGGTGCTGGCTGTGTGTCACTCAGCCTTTTGTGTTGTAACGACCTGGGTAATGGGCTGTGTGATGACCTTCTGAGTTCTATTGTTGTGACATCCTGGGTGTGGTGCTGTAATCTCCTGGGTCGTTGTCTGTGTTGCAACCTCCTGATGTTTTGTGTTGTAATCTCCTGAGTTCTGTGATGTAGTATCCTGGGTGGAAGGCTGTGATGTGACATTCGGGCCTTGGTTTGGCTCGAGTTTGAGGTCTGGCTATGTGTTTATAGCGTGTGTCAGTTTGCTTAGTTTGGGGGTCAGAGGGGGGTGTAGCAGCTGGTGTTGCAGCCATGGTCTGGTTTCTGGATGGTGGTTGCCTTTCATCTGTGGCGTGGGCTTGGGTTTGAGTCTGGTGAAGGAGATTGGTGGTGGCATCATGTGTTATTTTGGGTCCGGTGTTGGTTTTCGTGGCTGGGATTCGTTTGTTGATTAGGGCTAGTTTCCAGATGTCTGGTAGGCGGGAAGTATCATCCCGTTTATTCATGTTATGGGGGTGTTTTATTTATTCATGTTATTCATATTTTGAGGGATCCAAACTTATCTCCAATACTGAACACTTCAACAAGAGAATAATTAGGGAAGCCATCGAAATAGAGAAACACCCCCACCACAGCACCACACCCAGGATGTCACAACAATAGAACTCAGAAGGTCATCACACAGCCCATTACCCAGGTCGTTACAACACAAAAGGCTGAGAGACACACAGCCGGCACCTCAGCCACACAGGGTCTCAGGAAAAAGCCATCCAATCTGCATACATCAACTCCATCAACCAATCAAGAAGTAACAACACAGCCAACTCTGGAGTTTAAAAGGGAAAAACAGCCACTATCACACACTTCTCCCAGAAGAACGAAGCTGAAGACACCAGCCTGAAGATGACGGATGAGATTTCGTTGAAACGTTGCCAAGGTATTCTCAATCTTACATGGGACAAGACCCGAATACACCAAGACCTACATATATGTATATATGTATATATAGACCAAAGACCTACATATAGACCTGGACTGAGGAAGGGGATGGGGGTTTTAATGAATAGTGCTATTTTAGTCTGGATTATTGGGTTCATGTTTAATCTCTTTTTAAATTGTATAGTATTTATTGTTTTTATGATTGTACGCCGCCCCAAGTCCCTCGGGAGATGGGGCAGCATAGAAATCCAATAAATAAATAAATAAATAAATAAATAAATGAATAAGTGTGTGTGTGTGTATGTATGTATGTATATATATATATATATATCGTAGATTTTCACGGGTAAAGGTATGTAGGTCTTGGTGTATTCGGGTCTTGTCCCATGTAAGATTGAGAATACCTTGGCAACATTTCGACGAAATCTCATCCGTCATCTTCAGGCTGGTGTCTTCAGCTTCAAAGACACCAGCCTGAAGATGATGGATGAGATTTCGTCGAAACGTTGCCAAGGTATTCTCAATCTTACACGGGACAAGACCCGAATACACCAAGACATATGTATGTATGTATGTATGTATGTATGTATGTATATGTATATGTATGAATACATGTGTGTGTGTGAGTGTGTGTGTGTGTGTGTGTGTATGTTATTCAGCTTTGTTCGGGTATTTTCCCATCATTAATAGTTATGCTTTTAAAGTTGTAGCGATGTTTTCGGCAGAATCTTATCTGCCATCATCAGGCTTGTGTATAGGGTTCGTCAGTGTGTCAGGCTTTCACAGCCGTTTCAGTTTTTGTGAAAGCCTGACACACAGACGAACCCAATACACAAGCCTGATGATGCCAGATGAGATTCTGCCGAAACGTCGCTACAACTTTAAAAGCACAACTATAATGATGTGGGAAAATACCCGAACAAAGCTGAATACCATACATATAAATACCCGCGAAAACTTAAGAAAACAAATATATATATATATGAATGATTATAATGCATTCATTCACAGGTACATGAGATTTTGCTACAGTTGTCTGAGGTATCACACAAATGAGAACAGGGCTATTTATTTATTGGAAGCCTACTGATTTACAGGTAACATTGCAAAGTAACAATTGTTCTACATATATATCTACTTGTTTGAAGTGGTTGACCCAAACATTTTTCACTATGATACTGCAAACTGCTGACAAAATTACAGGCCTGCAAGATTTCTCCAGTGTGAAAGTTATTCCTTCCTGCCTGATTGAAATGAAGACCTTTTTTTTCCTCAGTTAAACTGAGAGAAAAAATAAAGACAAAATGTGAATATTTTTAATGCCCAGTTCTTCTGAAAAGAAGCAAAATCCTAGTTGAAATGGATCCAGAATTTTCAAATTCCTACTTGATATGATCAGAAAACTGTTTAGGTTTTATATCCTGCCCAACTATAAATTATTACCCATTATTATAAGTCAATGTTGGACAGCAGATTCATTGTTCTGGAAAAAGAGTTATCAATTCTCCTACAGTGCCTTCATCTTCCTTTACTTCTTCCGCTATCTAGTTGGAATACAAAACATGCTGGACTTAGTATGAATGAAGATACAAAAGTATCCTGAGCAATTCAGCATATTAATAACAAGAATAACAGAAACGTTTGAGGTACATTGTGGCTTGCATTGTGGCTTGACTAGCAGCAAGGTCACATTTGAGACTCAACTTCTGCCATGGGGAGGGGGTGAGCTCCCGTCCTTTGTTCCAACTCTTTCTGGGGACATGCAATGAGCCCCCAACTGGGCACTCCCTGGGCAATGGAAAATGATGTCACCGGCAAATCCTTTCAACCAGGAAGCACCTTGGTGCTTCCAACACGAGTGCAAAAACGAACAAACAAACAAACAAACAAACCCAGAACCATTACAAAGGCTGACTTCCTAGAGGAAAATATGATCACACAGAACACTCAAACCATCTTATCCCAAGGGAATATGCACTGTCTGCTCTGCTAATAAACTCAACATGCAGGTAGTCCTCAGTTAATGACCATTTGAAATTACAATGGCACTAAATGAGACCTATAACTAGTCCTCAAAGGTGAGGCTGTTGCAGCATCCACACAATCACACGATCACATTTTGGGTGCTTGGCAATTGGCTATCAATTTTGAAAGTAGAAGTGTTATAAGATTTGAACTTTAGGGGTTAGAAAGCAGAATGAGATAAATTTTTTAACCAATGAGGAAGCACAAAAAAATCTTCCTCCTTCCAAAAAACTTTCCCTCTCTTGCCCCCCCAAAAGCTTCACGTGTAATGGTTGACTGGATGAATATTTACATTTGAACCAAATCACTATCATGAAAAAGAGTTTTAGCCTGTTCCTCAACACTGTTCTACATACTGGTGTTGATAATGAATTTTCAGATGTTTCATTCTGGATCCACAGACACCTTTTAGACCAGGGTCTTTTTGACAGATCTGTCCTGGACTAGTAATATTAAATCCTTGAATCCCATTGTTTACCAGCCATGTAGATGTTGGAAGAAATCTTGCAGAAATTTGGCAGGGAGCTAATGCAAATGTCTTTTGCTAAGAAACAGCTGCAAGTCAGTCTACTTTTGGCTCTGGCCTGACTACACCTGGAAAATAAACCTCGACTGTTTTTAATTGTGTTAATGTACATCACGTTAGGAAAAAGATTTTTACCCCAGCAATGGTGTCAAATTGGTACGTAGGTAGTCTTAGCCTAAGGAGATCCACCCTGTCTATGGAAATGATCAGTGTTATTAAGATCTTTAGCAATCTGTAGAATTACAGCCCTGATTCAAAGCTGAATCCAAGTTAAATATCCCCATAGTCAAGGATGTCATCTTTCTTTTTCCTTCAGCTTTTTGGGAAAATAAATTTGCTAACAGGAAAGAGAGTTTATGGAGTTTACTGCATTTTCTGCCCATGTCTTCTTGAAGCCCTACATTGTTGCATTACAGAGCTGATTGATAAAATTGTCACTGGGCAGAATAAAAATAACACAAAATCATCTTTACTGACAGATATTGATTGACAGTTGGAAACTCAAATATAATTCACAAAAGAATAATTCATAAATTTTAAAAAATGGGCAGGGACAACTTTTTTATTTCTTTTAAACCCCTCTACCTGGCCTCCAGTTCAGTCCTTACACTTCTTGAATGAAATGAATGAAACCTGGATTAGAATGAGTAGAAGGGAAAAAGATTATTTTCATTTCTTTTTAACTGTTGGAAGGAGTGAACAGCAGAAATTACAGCTCCTGCACTTATGCATTTATAGCCTTGAATGAAATTTGCTTTCCTGAAGCTTGAATTAAATTAGCTTTTCTTGAAGGTTTCTAGAAGTCTTCACTGACTGCATTGAAATAGTATTTTGAAAATTATTTTATTTGGAATGAAGTATTGGGTGGCAGGAATGGAGAAAATATATCATATTTTCTCATATTTTTCTCATATTTTTTCATATTTTATATATCATGGCAACATTTTTACAGGAAGTAAAATATAGGTTATGGAACCAAAATTTTGAGATAAGAAGATAAAGAGTATTTTTAAGTAACAGTAAATAACAGTAAGTAAAGTTATGATGTAAAATATTAATTATAATTATCAGGAAAAGTAACAACAAAAGTTGAAGATGATTTTTCTCTAAAACTATTTGAAGCTCTAAACGACTAACTCAGTAAAATTTCAAATGCAATTATCTTCTGCACTTAGCCCTCGGCTTTCCATATATCTCTACAGTGTCATCTTGCATACAAAATAGGCCACATTTTTTTCTTGAGGAATGGTAGCTCTCTAACATACAACATTGTTTTAATTTCTCGGCTTTGGCTGTCCTTTTGCCTACTTCTTTCACACAAAGAATGTCAGGCCACAAAAAAACTTAGGCATATTCAGACTGGGTGTGGGTGTCTTTTTAAATTCCCTGACTTGAAAGGTTGTAATAATACAACAACT